>CM060960.1:62228525-62723061 GCA_030765055.1 Mantis religiosa
AGTAGTAGTAGTAGTAGTAGTAGTAGTAGTAGTAGTACGAGGGCTGTTCAATAAAAAATGATCATAATTTTCCTTGGTATTTAAGTTCAGCATCTTCTGAGGTAAAGACCCAGTATTCCAGACTGACTACCCTTTATATTTCGAAAACCTCATTTTCTCAAAAATGGATGTAATGACTTTGATTAAATTACCATATACTTAAGAATAATTTCATGACAAATGAAATGTATATCTTAATTTTTCTGATTTTCTGGGAATATCTTCAGAAGTCTTCTTCCTCCTGAACTACTTTTGCATATACTTAACTGCAAGAGATAAAGAAAACCTTACTGAACAAAAAGAATGTGGATCTCAGACACGCAATTTATCTAAAAAAAACTTTTTGATGGAGTGAACATTTTCGGAGATATTCCTTGTTCCTTCTCTTTTCTCCTTTTTTCTTTTCTGTATTTTACGTCCTCCAACATAAAGTCATATCGGACGATGAATTAAATGGGTGAAATGATGCTCAAATGAGTCCGGGGTCCATAGAGCTTTGAGTTACCCAACATTCGTCTTTCAGGATAAGGGAAAACCCGGGAAAAGCCTTATTCAGGTAACTCACCCTAACCCAGATTCGAACTCGGCACCTCTTGAACGTGAGGCAGACACGCTACCATCTGCGCTACCGAGGCAGGCATTTTTCTTGTGTTTTGCTTGAATTTCCTAATGTCGTACTTCTTCAAATGAGAAAAGTTATTCTTTTTAATATCCTGGCAAACAAAGAGAATGAAATGTCAAAGCCACCAGGGGCCAGATCTTAAAAGTTTTGACTATCGTTTAACCTGTTATATTCTTCTGTTCTCCTTAGTTACACGAAAACATGTATTAAAACAATTTATCTCAATTAATATGAAGTATATACAAGAGAAATTTATTTAAATATATTTTGTACGAGTGAGAAAGTTATGTGAGGCTCACTTTCTTTTGTTATTGAGGGAGCTCCCACACCCAAAAACAAAAAGGTATTTTCACAACGCAGTAGACATATATCTATTTATCTACTACTCTCTGTTTCATATAACCTTGCCCCGCTGACATGTATCATTCCGCGTGCAACTCTCTCCCCTCACTCTAATTGGCTAAAGCTTTTGCGCCATAGGCCATAGGCGATGCCTTCCAATAACATTTAAACCAGCAGTAAACGTCATAATAATTGCCGGGAAGATAGATAAAATCATAAAAATAATGAAATGAAAGCGTGCAAAAATACAAGTTTATAATGAAACTGAGCAAGTTGAAACTGAATGAATGAGCAATGAAATTGAAACAAGTTTATAATGAAAGGCCTTCGGTCGTTTCCACCAGAATTTTTTAAATTAGCACACATACCTTAAAAAATGCTTGTATTTCAGTCCTAAAAGTCGTATCACGCCATACTTGTCGTGTGTCCTTCATTCACCCAAGTCTCGTCAAGGTAGTATATTTTGCGATTTGTATTCCGGTACAGTCTGATTGTCCTTAAATAACGTCTTCACCACACAGCAATATCGCCTCTGTCTCTTGACACATTTTTTTTTTTTTTTTGCCCTTTTTGTCATTCACAAACCCCAGCTGTATAAGCAATCTATCAGACTAGATCTGCTGAAATTTGGTAAATCTCCATCCTCATTTACAGCAGACAAAATTTTATTTATGTTAGGGAGTTCGTTTCTAAAGAAAACACCATGCACATGACGACGTTCAGCACTTTTCACGTATCGCATTCTCCGAGCACTCGCTTTTTTTATTCCTGCTTTTGCCTGAAGTTATGTTGTCTCAGTTTCCCGTCGTGGTGTTCCTACGGACCTAACACTCACACCTGTAAGTTCAGAGCACAGCTGTTCTCACTGACAAAGACGGATTCTTCTCTGTGAGTGCATTAAACACATGCACCACAATTTTTTTCGCCGCTTTCTAAGGGTTTTCCCTTGCGATGCTTCAGCGAAATACTGGCGGTAGACTCTACCATTATACATATAATAAGTACATGCGCAATAAACGATCAATAAAATAATTTAGCTCTCGCACTCAGTACAACACGCCTTCGAATGGCGATATATGACTAATCCAGTTCAAAACAAGGTCAGTGATAAACATCATACAAACAAATATGTCATCACTACCGCTAAATCACGTGCTATCGTGTCATATCAAAGGCGAGGTTGAGAGCAAAGGAACCTCCTCTTTACTTCGTTTAAGAATTAACATGCATTTAAGGTAAATCAACTCTGTTGCATAATATATTTAATTCAAACAGTTACGAAAATATAAATTTCACAATTCTCTTCCAACATATAAAGATGTATCACCATGTTAAATAACAAACTAATTTTTACCGCACGACAGTCTATACCACAACAGCAGCCAATGATAGGGCCCCATTCACTTAGCAAACGCACCATCGACATAAAAGCTTGCGTGCTCATTAATAAATGAGACCATTCACAATGATTTTCATTAATGTATACATTGACATTATAGTCCTTCTATCCCCAAGCATTCTAATTCACGTAAAAGGAACTCGATTTGTCCACTCATTTGTCTTTTGCTCACTCTTACACAAACTGTTTTTAATAAGCTTATTCTTTGTTCTGCTTCATTTTATTGAAGATAAACCTTTGTAGAAATGGTTTTATTATATATTTCCTTATAGATACAGAAGGTATAGTTGCAGCTTATATGTCCATTTTCTTTGCACCTGCAAGGAATTCACAAAATCAAAAAAATAATATTAGATTGAATATTCACGAATTTCGCACGATTAGATAAAATTAAAGTCTCAGATTTTGAATATATTCAACGTAATAACCTACTATAAACAAATGCAAGGAATTTAGTTAAGCTTAGGTTTATAAAATTGTCTGCCCATTTGAAAAACTTTGCACTAGGGTAATACCACATACGTATTCGTCTAATCATAGCACATAGAATATAACAAGCACAATCAGAAAGATATAGATAAGAAGCGAACAATCACTATGTCCTTACATCGGTTCATATTGTAACGAGAGCGCTGGAACACCCTGTGAAGGAGCTGAAAGCGGGAGACAGGGAAGGTTCGGTTAGCCACGCCCTCCCCTCGTTTGTCTTATAGTGGTGACAGGGACGACTGGGGAAAGAAACATAATTGTGCGGTCTGTTTCTCCTTCACCTGTGTTCCAGGAATTACGGGATCGTTCATCATCTGGAAACGTCGAGAAAACGGCGAGATGCCTATATAAAGAGGGCTACAGACGGACAGAGTTGAGTTGGTTTTGGTTTAGTCAGTCAGTGAGTTGGTTTTGTCAGTGAGTGAGGAGACAGTCGCAGTTCTTGGTGTAAGAGTTAGTCAGTGACGTGTTAATGAACGAAAGGATTGTGCAACGGAAGACTGTACGTAACTTTGAATGTGTACCGGAGCTTACGTAACCGCGAGTACAGTGAAATTGTAACGGACGGACTGGTGAATTGTAACTGTGTGCAGCAAGTAATTCTGTGTAATTGGCAAGTGCTAAACTGTAAGTCGGTGGAAATAAAGAACATTGTTGAGTGGTGTAATTGGACTTTTCATTTCACGAACCCACAAAGTCACAATATCTATATTTAAAAATAAAACAAAATTTGAGTTCATAATTTACTTAATTAGTGAACAGCTCTACGTTATTTAAAATCATGTCCCATTTAATGTAAAACAAGTATTTGTCTAGTAAACAAGATCCCAGGTATGGTACCTCGATAACACACACTCCTACCCTTTTCTTATGCAGTTGTGTTTCATCCACTGTCGTTGACAGTTCCATCTCTGTTTTCAAAGCCATTGTCTGCTAATTAAGTAAGATGGATCGAAAACGTCATGGAACTACAAAAGAAGAGAGATAAATTTGCTTCAGGTTATTTAAAAAAGGAAAATCTATCCAAGAAATTGGAGAAAGTATTGGAAGACCTACCAGTGCAGTGAAGACTATTGTATACAGGCTTGATCAGGACAAAACTGACGAAAATAATCAAGAAGCGGTCGTCCTGCAGTTCTATCCCAGATGGAAAAACGACAGTTACTTAGAGAAGTCAAGAAAAATCCTAAACTAAGTGCTCGAAAAACTTGCTATTGTCGTTCAAACAGACACAGGTGAATTTAATGTCAGGAAGGCACGTTGACCATGGTAGCTCAAGGGGTAGAGCGACTGGACGGAAACCAGTAGATCCGTGCTTCAAATCCCGGCCATGGCATTGAATTTTTCAGTTGGATCTAATTAATTAGACACAGGAAAGTCGGTTTCAGCACAAACTATAAGAAACGTGCTTTATGAAGCTGAGTATTGAGGCCGAACAGCCCGTAGAAAGCCATACATCAGTAAAATCAACAGAAAGAAGCGAGTTGCTTTTGCAAAAGAACATAAATACGATGGGTTTCCACAATTTAGCATACACACGGCCAGTGTGAAAGAACAATTTATTTCCATTAATTGTTCCTAATATTGGTCCGAACTATAAAGCTCGGGCCTTAAAGTACTTACGACATAGTAAGTCGCCAATAAGGTAGTTGTCTCATGTGTTTATGAGAACTCCTAGTGGTTTACCGGGAAAAACACGAGTAATTTGGAGAATTTAATGTCATATCGGCACGTTGGGCATAGTAGCTCAAGGGTTAGAGCGGCTGGATGGCAAACAGAAGATCGGTGGTTCAAATCCCTGCTATGGCATTGAACTTTTCAGTCTGACTCTATCTTTCCATACTTTTAAAATGTATGAACCGTAAAAAGTAACTTCTTCGGTCGTTTTTCCTTATTCACGTATGAAACTAACATCCAAAATTGCAGATTATAACAATGTTTATTGATTTGTCGTGTCCCTTTACTTCTAAAGGCGTTACTCTTTCTCTAAACGTATCGTTAGCGCTAAAAAGAAATTTCTGCTTCTTCTTTTAGTTTCACCCTCTTTAGTGTACGTTGACTCAATCATTTCGCTGTGTGGTGTTCTTTTCTTAGTTCCCAGTATTTCATTATATCTTATCTTTTTTTTCCTTTCTTCTGCCGAGATAATGGGTTTGGATTTTAATTTAGATTTATCTTTGAACCTTATATTTCAGTTTTTTTATTTAGTACTTTCGCTGTCCCGACAATTCTAGTTCAGCTGTCTTTTTCAGTTTCTTTAAACCAGTATTGTTTTGTTTTACGGTTACGGAAGAAATCAAAGATTTGTTTAGTTAATCTACTAGGGTTTATTCTGAGAAGATGGCCATAAAAATTTATCCTCCTTTTTCGCATTGTATCTGAGATTTTTCAATTTTCTTGTAGAGAGTTTCATTCTTGATGTATATTATTATCTTGAAATTTTGCTCCTATGATCATTCTTAATATTTTCAGTTCTTTTAATTCGAGCTTCGCTATCTGACCCTTGAAATTCATGTTGAGTGTTTCTAATGGGTACAGTGCTTCTGTTTAATCACTGTTTTATAATGTTTAAGTTTGGGTCTCCATGATAGTTATTTCTTTGCGTTAGTTGGAAAGCTAGTTCAAGTTTATTTTTTTCTGGATTTCATTGTTTTATTTTCCTTGGTATTCCAGCTAATCCATTCTCTAAGATATTTGAACTCTTTAAGGCCCGGTTGCATAAAAATCGCTAACTGCATTTCATTTATAATCAAAAATCAAAATTGAACTAAGTTTGTGAACCCGCGTGGGTTGTAAAATGCTGATGTTAGATGAGATGAATGCCGTTCAGTAATGATCCGAGATCACAAAAACAAATGCGGTAACATCGCCAAACATGTTGCAACTTTCGTGTTGTATCAAAATGATTCCATGATTACTCGACACTGTTTAATTCAAGTGCACAGAACAGTCTTTCTAGACATAGCAAAAACTAAATAAATCTTCCGCTTTATGCTTATTTGGCCTAGAAATAATGTTATTTTAAATAAACAGTATAAGAATTTACTCCATATTGAAACTGTATTTATCAAAAGTTAATCATTTGGCTTACTTTATCTTCATCATATACCCAATGTACATCATTTTCATTTTCGTATGTTTACAATACTGTGGCCTGGAAAATATAAACAAAAAATGGAAGTTCAAGCAAAAGAGAAGCTGTGTTCCGCTAACTTTAAATATCGCATAACCCTTCTTATTTCACCCTTTTCCTTAGACATCCTGATGAAATGACGACTTAAAGCTGCAATCTCCCTTGTAACTTTGTGTATTGTTCTAAACGCAGTCCCTTTATTTATATTAAATATATCCCCGATAACCATTTGGAAGTTTTCAGTTGCATAGAACCATAATGCGAGAAGGATCATAAATATTGGATTGAGTACATAATTCCTCAGGGTTTGTGTTTTTAATTGTGCATGTAGCCTATGCTCCAGTTCTTCGATTACATGCTTTGACAGTCGAAATTTCATTTTGGATTTTCTGTCATTTAGTTCTGAGATGGGATATCCTCTATGTTGGAAAACACGAGGAGACCTTTCAAATTGAAAATTCTAATCATCAGAGATATCAGAGTAATCTAAATTCTGAAAATAATAAAAATGTATAGGTTATGAACACAAACAATGCATATTTAACATACATTTGTGAAATAACGAGGCTAATTATTTATACAAGTAACCACAAAAATGTTTTATTTACTATTTATTTAAAGCTACACTACTTATTTCTTCTCAGGAAATATTGTGTAAATTCTGCAGTTCTGCTGATCTAAGTTCAATCAAGTTAACTGTAGAAAATTCACCAGTTAGGTTTGATCTTAGATCAAGAGGCTATCACCTTAGATCAATGTTTATACAACCAAAATTCTAAGTTCAGCTTGACTGAAGATCATTTTCATATGCTTGAACTTAGATTATCTTTTATGCAACCGGGTCTTACTATTTCAATCATTTGTTCGCAGACTTTGATGTATTTACGTAGGTGCTTGCAGTTTGTCATGATTTTGGTTTCTTCGAAAGAGATGTGTATGTATATATGTATTTATTCACTGCAATTGGGTACTACCCGGTGGCAGAGCTAAGAATACAGATCAAATTACAAATACTAGATTTACAACAATATCACAATAAACAATACAAACATGATATTACTTTAACTTTAGTCACTTAAAACATATCTAATTACTTCTCTATTTACATATTATATACCATTATAATATAAAAGTTAAACTATAAACCATCTAGATCTTTTCTAAATTTCTTCAGCGACAGGGGACAGCCCTGAAAGACTGCTACACGCAATTCATTCCATTCTTCAATGGTTCTATTAACAAAAGAAAATTTTCCTACGTCGGTTCTGTATCTTCTATCCTTAATTTTATACCTATGATCGTTTCGTCCATAATAATCCGGATTATCTAACCTTACACTAACGTCCATCCATGCCTTTACACCAGCATTAGCTTTGAATAATGCTACCAACCTATGTCTTTTACGCCTAATTCTTAATTCCTCCCATTTAGTCTCATCTCCTTTTATAGGCCCAAAATACTTGCCTCTTTTTATGAATTTTATTGCCCTCTTCTGTATTTTTTCTAATGGATCGATTTGGTTAGCTCTATACGGGTCCCAGCATGCTACTCCATATTCCATAACCGGCCGCACTAAGGCCTTTTAGGCCACGCCGTGGCTCAGTGGTTAGACCGCTTGGCTCTCACCAAGGCGGCCCGGGTTCGATCCCAGCCGACCGCAAAGTGAGATTTGTGGTGGACAACACGGCGCTGGGGCGGGTTTTCTCCGGGATCTCCGGTTTCCCCCGCCATCTCATTCCACCGGTGCTCCATCTTCATCTCATGTATCATCAGTGTCATCGCCTGCGGTGCCGTATGTAGTAAAAGCGGGCGTTAAACACTACACATTCATTCATTTTAGGCCTTTTAGGCAATTTCCCCTGACTTAGCGCTCCCCTTTTTCAATATCCTTATTACGAAATGTAATGCCTTCCACGCATTCCTAGATGTGGAATTTACTTGTTCGTCCCATCCAGCATTACTTGCCAGGTACACTTCCAAGTTCAAAAGTGAATCGAGAAGATATTGACACATTGCTTCACTCACACTGTTTATTCACAGGACATGTTTCAAGAGCTCTTGCTCCTATCATCAGCTGATACTCGACTAGTGCAAGTTGTAGTGGTTTCCTCTTTCTCCGTTTTGTCAATAGATGGCGTGATGTACTTGTCAAAGATGTCTGGTGGTGGAGTTTCAAAATTCATGACTCTATGACGATTTTTGTTGATGAAGATTTTTCCTATACGGAAAGGTCTATGGGGTGATTAACATACTTTATTAGAGATGTTTCCAAGTTGATGCCATGTCTAGTATTCAAAAAATGAAAAGCCACTGCTGATTTTTCTGTTTCGCCATTTTTAATGTTTCTTAGATGTTCTTTAGTTCTGATGTTAATATTTCTTTTTGTTTTTCCTATATAAATTTTAGGGCAAGTTTCACATTTGATCTCATAGATTCCTGGTTTTTCTTTGGTGGCTTTTCATTTTTTGAATACTAGACATGACATCAACTTGGAAACGTCTCTAATAAAATATGTTAATCACCCCATAGACCTTTCCGTATGGGAAAAAATCTTCATTAACAAAAATCGTCATAGAGTCATGAATTTTGAAACTCCACCACCGGACATCTTTGACAAGTACATCACGCCATCTATTGACAAAACGGAGAAAGAGGAAACCACTACAACTTGCACTAGTCGAGTATCAGCTGATGATAGGAGCAAGAGCTCTTGAAACATGTCCTGCGAATAAACAGTGTGAGTGAAGCAATGTGTCAATATCTTCTCGATTCACTTTTGTACTAATTTGTGCTTCACTGTCCCTACGCTTCTTCCAAGTTTATACACTCCCAAGTATTTGCAGCTGTCCACCTGTGGTATTTGCACCCCTCCCATGTGATAGTTAACAATAATTTTGCCCTTAGTTCTACTAAAAACAATGGACTTACTTTTCTTGGCATTAATTGATTGACATTTTGTTAGCCGCAGCCCAATTACAGATTTCATTTAAATCATCCTGAAGAGCGGTTTCATGCACTGTGAAGACCTAGTTTTCCTGCTTATTTCTCTAATTCAAGGGTTTACTCCCTTGCTTCCTCCATTGTTGCAGCAAACAAAGCCATATCATCCACAAACGCACTTCAAATTTCTCTTTTTTGCATTCCAGTCTTATTCCACATTTTATATTTTTAAATTTCATTAAATATACTATAGGTAAAAAGGCATACAGCATATTCAAGTAAATACTTGTGTGCCCCAGTTTAGTGTCGTATGTTAGACGTAGGTAACATTGCCCGCAATTCGTCTCTGACGGCTAATGTGCTCTCCACCCCCGCTATGAAACATTAAGCAACCCCCGGTCTATATCATCTACTTTAATGAGCCCCTTACCTTCCTTATTGCCTGTGAAAGTCATCTCTCAATACAGAGGGAGTTTAAGGTGAATCAGCCTGGATAAAGTAGTTATTGTCAAACAGAATTTTATAGTGAATAATTGTCTCTATAAATATAACTAAGAGTTATTTTGGGGCTGTTATGCCGTGGTCTGGTGGGGTTGGATTTTCCAGACGTTTCGTCCCCTTCTATGGTGGACATCTTCAGTGGCGTGGTCGTGGACGTAGTCTTCTCGGAGAAGTTCGAGTAGCGTCTGGCATGTTGGGCGACTGCAGATTTATCTGTTTGATCCAAGCGGCAGTTTCGGTTGCTTCATGCCATTGAAGCTGAGGGTGAACACATTATCAAGTTCCAGGATACTGACATTCTGTCATCCATGACGCACTACCACACCCGACTACAACGCGAGGCTATTGAAATTTATAAACATCCACATAATTTCAACAGGAAAGAGGAATCCTTGAAGCTCAATAGCAACTGGCACTCGGTCTTCCAGCAGACCAGCAGACCAGCAGACCAGCAGAAGAATCCAGTCGTTCAGGTTAACCTAGACAGAATGGTTTCGCCCAGTACCTAGCCGCTTACTGCGGCTTTATCTGGATAGTGTAGTAGTCTGTCTTTTGTCTCAAGCGTTTATGTCGGGGCATAGGTTTCTCTGATCTGTTGGGTTAAGCCGCTCAGGCTGCCGCCTGGGGTATATATTCCCAAGGCCGTCTTCACCCTAACTCCCCGCTTCAAGGTCGGAGTGAAGTTAGCACGATCAGAGGGAATAGGAAGCTATGTGGGGAAATTATCTAAACCCATTTCTGGTTCTGGTGTTTTCGGTGTGATGGAGAGAACCCCTTCTGGCTAATAGCCCATGGCGTCCTTGGGGAGTTTGTACCTCCTCCTCCTGCGAGGAGCTCTGTGGTCATACCGACCCAGGGTGTTGACCAGCTGGTTGGAATGGGTAGACAATTTTTGATGGAGGGTTCGAGATCTCTCTCTTACCATATCCTCTATGTAAGGGATTTGGAAGTATTCATGTAAGATGTGCGTAGGGAATCTACGCCCAGTACCGTAGATCATCCTTAATGCCCGATTCTGCACGATTTGCAGTCTGCGGATGGTGGTCGGAGCCGCCAATCCCCAGACCTCGCACCCATACAGAATCATGGGTGGAATAATCGCCCGGTACAGACGTAGTTTGAGGTGTGCAGGCATGTTGGATCTGAAAATGGGGTACAACTGTCTGAGTGCAACATGGCCTAGTCCCACCTTAGCCCTGACATGGGGAGTGAAGTTTAGCCCGCCATCAAGCAGGACACCCAGGTATTTAGCCGAGGTAACCCATGGGATTTGCCTCTGCCTCAGGCTCAGCGTTCCCGTCGGTCGCCAGCGTCTGACCTTAGCCAGTAGAAGCGCTGAGCTCTTCCCCGGACTAATCTTCCAACACAAGAAACGGTATAAAACAGAAAAAAACAGACCGAACCAATCAGAAGGGCGCAACATCTGTAACGAAGCCCGCCCTATCCCTCACTCCGTCTGCCAGCCGGGCCAATCAGAGGAGGTCACTCGGCCTATAAATACTGCAGCTCAGATAGTCAACCACGCCACTGAAGATGTCCACCATAGTAGTGGACGAAACATCTGGAAAATCCAACTCCAGCAGACCACAGCATAACAGCCCGGAAATAACTCTTAGTTATATTGACTCCGGCCGTGAAAGCCTACGCTTTCTTACGTCTCTATAAACATCCAGAAATTGCCCTCCATTAATCAGCTCAGGTACAGCGCCTCTGTCCCTCTCTTTCTCCCCTCCCACAACAGGACCGTGTTAGTTTGAGACTATAGTCAGTGTGTAAGTATAAACATGTTTGTTGCAGGTATGGTTCAAGAACCGTCGCGCTAAATGTCGACAGCAACAGAAGCAACATCAACAACAGCAGCAACATCAACAACAAAACGGCGGGGGTGAGAAGGGAACGAGCAGCGGCAGGACGTCCGGAAGTTCAACGGGGAAGAGCAAAAGCTCGACGGGCACGGGGTGCACGAAGTCACCGCCTCCCAGTAACAACAGCAATAACACAAACCCCAGCTCCACTACCAGCTCACCTCCAGTCAGCGTCGTAGCCCCACCACCTCATCATCGGGACTCTCCGGGCGCGGGGTTGGTTCTCCTCTACTATGTTTATGCTTGTGTCAAGAACACTTCAAAAAATAAGTTTAACATGAAATATAGGACTTAGTTTGGACGTTTGGATGATTTGATGAGAATTTTTAAAGTTTATTGCTCTTTATATTATAATGTTAGTAGTATGTTCCTGATGAAATAATAGTTACCTTAATCGGTCGTGAAAAACAACAAACAAACTGGACATTCAAGTTTTTGAATAACATCAAGTCATCGAAAAGTCTCTCCGCACCTCCCGTGTAACCAAGATTGCCCTAGAGTTGGGAATTCCGATGGCAGCACTGGAACATAGGCACGTACAAGGCTGGGTCAAAAAGTAATGCCTCCTATTTTATTCGTATTTTAATTCCAAAGAAAATTGAATCCAATTTACATATCCTGAAAACTACAATATTGACGATTAATTTGTCACTATTCAATATAATCTCCATCCTTTCCCACAGTTTTGGTCCACCTTTTAACTAGGGCATGTATTCCAGTGTGGTAAAACACATGGTCTTGTTTCCTAAGCCATTGACGCACAGACGTTTTCAGAGCCTCCTCATCTTCAAAATGAATCCCACGATGAGCTTTCTTTAGTGGCCCGAACAGATGGAAGTCTGATGGTGCCAGGTCAGGGCATTATGGGGGGTGAGGTAAGACTTGCCATCCCAATTTCTCAATTTCTGCAGTGGTGTAGCGGCTGGTCTGTGGTCTTGCATTGTCATGTAAAAGGACATCCGCCATAGTTTTTGTTGTGCGAACTCGGCGAAGACGTGCTTTCAGCTTTCTGAGAGTTCTGACCTATTGGACAGAATTTATTGTCCATCCCTGCTCCAAAAAATCAATCATAAGCACACCCTCTGCATCCCAAAACACTGTCGTCATAACTTTCCCTGCCGACCGCTGAGTTTTGATATTTTTCCTTCGGTTACGTTGTGTGATGCCATTCCATTGACTACCTCTTTGGTTCAGGTTCAAAAAAATGAACCCACGTTTCGTCTCCAGTAACAATGTTTCCAGAAACTCATCTCTCTCCAAATTGAAGCGCTGCAAGTATTCGGAGGCTATTGTTTTCGTTGTTTCTTTGTTTTGGGCGGTTAAAATTCTTGGTACCCAACATGAACAAACTTTTGAGTAACCCAGTTGTTGAATAATCGCCATCACACTGCCTTTACTGAGGGAGGTAATGCGATACAATTCACCTGTTGTTACCCGGCGATCACCACGAATGATGTCATCGACTCGCTGAATGTTGCATGGAGTCACAGCAGTCACACGCCTGCCGCTTCGCTTTTCATCTGCCAATGGTGTTTGCCCTTCAGCTTCGTGAAGTAACGAACCCATCGTCTAACAGTGCTGACATCCACGGTTGAATCACCATACACATTTTTTAGCCTTTCGTGAATGCGAATTGGCGTTTCATCTTCCGCAGTCAAAAATTGAATCACAGAACGCTGTCTAATACGAATGTCGATATCAGCTATTTTGCAAGAGGATGCAGTGCTGCCACCTGTTGACTTAGGAGGTTACTACTGCAGGGGATTGGAGAAAAAGGTTTAAGGAATTGCGCCAAATTCAAAGTTTTCACATAACTTCCTTATTTAAGGGGACAAAATAGGAGGGATTACTTTTTGAGCCACCCTCGTACATCAAACTGACGAGCACAGTGAATCTCTGGCAGTCGCTGAGTACGTGCTGGAAACAGTAACAACATGTTCGGAATAGAATGCGGAAAACTAGGAATGCCAACTTTTTCTCGAGCGGTGGGCTAGTACCCAGTGCGGAGGGAGTTATTGATGACCCGTTGTTATATATGCTTTTGGCCCAAAATAATGAGGATTTACCGTCTTAAGTTTAGATTAGGGCTCAATTAACTGCCAATTTATTTCAATGTATGTAGGTACATCAATAATATTTTCTGGCCGCGCCGTGGCTGAGTGGTTAGAGCTCTTGGTTCTCACCAAGGATTCGATCCCAGGCGACTGCAAAAGTGATATTTGTGAAGGACAACACGGCATTATAGCCATACGGACAGGATGACGGTCATCCCGTGCTGTGGTCATTTGTAATGGTCCAGTTCCCGCTCTTCGCTGCGTACAACCTTCATCTATCCACTTCTTCAACACATGCATCACTGTCAGCATGCTCTGTATGAGCTGATATGTCAGGGTATGACAAACCCGCTTCCCGGAGACCGGTCATTCTGCCCCGTTCGAACTAATTCACATGCCGATATGGCTCCCTTTGACGTCAATGACGCATACTGGCACCACTTTATTGTTTCTACTTGTTTGACAGCTCTAAACTGACTACACAGGACTCAACACTGACCTTGTCTGACTGACACGCAAGGGCTCTACTCGGCCTAGGTGTACCCCGTCTCTCTGCTAAACTAATCACTTATTGTAGGGGAAGACAGGTAGTGACGTCAGCTCCGTCAGCTATCACCGCCAAATATGCTCCCGAACGAAAGGCAGGTTATCGTGTGAGATCACCACGCTGATTTCTGCTGCCCAAGAGGAAGGAAATAGTTTGATGTGTTGGGGTTCCGACAGCGTAGGAAAGACAGGAAATGTATTGGAAATTAATAATATATACAACTTACATCTTGAGTGTTGTAATATTAATGTTGACTGCTTTAATTACACAATTGGACACCGTTTATAAACAATTACATTTTGTCTCTGTGGAATGAGAAAATATATAAAACTTCAAACTCGAGTTTATCTGAAGGACAGGCATGTTATAAAGTAAATAAAATAAAATATTAAGTAATTTTCTCTGCAAATTGGAGGAGACCCGTTCAGAACAAAATTACTTGGGCATTTTCCGACACTTTCTATTTCGTTTTTCTTTAACTAGTTTATCAATGTCAGGACGTAATGTCTGGTAAATCTGTAATCGAAGGCTGCATGTTAGATTGTACGACAAGGTACTTCGGGGTTTGGACTTAGCTAATTGCATAACAGAAAAAAAAATTGTTCGCACACATATCTCGAGCCAAACATACACAATGTCCATTTGGCAGGTGAATACAACCTCAGTAATCTTGTTTGAGGGACATTCTTGTAAAAATCAGCCAAGTCTTTCTTGTGTGTACATTTATCCTTCAATAAATCGTCACAGGCCAAACATGCCGAGCCCCTCCCTATGGGACCTGTTCGGATTGGGTTGGACTCGAGGGGGCAGTGTGTTCCCGACACCCACGGGCAATTGGGTACCTCTGGCCAGGCTAAAATTGGCCGCCCGGAGGGGGTAGAGGGTTGCCTCATAAGTCCCGGGGACTAGCCTGCAGAGCTAGTAGCTGGTGAGCTAGACACTGGCGACCCTACCAAGGTTTTTTTGGTAGCTGGTTCATTAAGGACCGGCGCGTAAGTGGCGTATCCACTTCCGTCCTGTCTGCCGTGTGCAGGCGGGGGGGGGCAACTTATAAAATAGGTGCTGTTCTATGGTAAATATACCCTAGAGGCCCGGGTTCAGGTCCTACGGGGCCAGGACTAATGGGAAGTAGATCCTCGCATTTAAATAAATCGTCACATTGTAAATTTAAAGGCACTGGGTGGTTATTTTTACCCAGACAGGATTAATTTTTACCAATATTAAAATTTGAATATATAGAAAACTAAACATTATCAGAAATTGAAATTCTGTACGATTACTGCATAACGATGTGTGCATTTAACTACTGTATAATATTTAAATTACATTCACATAGGTCCATTCAAAAGGGGCATAAATCACAACGTATGTCCTGAAAAAAATATTGCACCTTATATTTCAGGTGCACTTTACTTGTAGGAATTTAAAGCTACATGCACCAAGTTTTATCCTAAATAACCTAAGATACAGTTGCTTAATATCGGCTAAATGAAAGTCACATATAGTTTATACTATGCACATGAAAAATTAATTAGTTTTGAATAAAAAAAATATAATATTTTCAAGGTCTGAATAGTTGTTTTCATCCATTTATAGATCACATGAATATAAATGTTAGCCAAATGTGTTCAAGGAACATTGACAAATTACCACTACAAATTTTGTGTCAATATCTTTTATAGTTTTTGATAATCATGCACCTAAAGTATGAAAAATCAAGGTTTTGGGAAATCACGATCAAAGATTAAGCAGCATTCTCAGGAAGTGGGCGTATCATTACGCCGCCATGTTTGAATTGACGAATTAAAGTACTTTAATACCAGCTGACAACCTATGTTATATATATCATTTTAAAGCTGAAGAATCATATAATTTTTAACATTAAAAACAAAAAATGGAGTTTTTGAAACCTATCGACCGCCCAGTGCCCTTAACAGTTCCATTAGGTACGAGGCAGCTACATTGTTGTCATCGAGTGTGCTACACTTGACGGAACTCTAAGATGCTGTACTCACAGCGCCATTTATATAGGCAACTTGGGCTACACGGCTCTTGTCTGACGTTACACGCACTGCAGGTCTCGCTCCCGGCTGAAATACGTCACAACTCTCGAAGCTGTCTTCCTCTAACGTACTGCTTCCATACTCTTCTACACTTCCACCAAGTTTAGAGTTATTCGGATAATTCCTTCTTGGTATTGCAATTTTCACAAACAGCAGTGTATGTAAGTCACCTACGTATCAATTTTACAGCGTTCCTACATACATGTTGTCAACTTCCAAGCTTGTTATTTGTCTACGAAACACAATTTTCACTCTCTGATTTCCTGAATTCCCATAATTTCATTCTCATTGTAATTTTCAGAATTTTCCTACGTGCCTTAGTAGCTTCCTTACCTATTATTAGCAAACCTTTAAGCTGGAGTTCACTAGAACACTAATTACCTTACACTGACTTACAAATAATTGTCTTTTCTTCAATACCAAATTTGCTATACTATACTGCATCCGTCGTAAGAAACACACTCTTTGTATTACTGGCTGCAAATATTGAGAGCAAACAATAATGTTTATGTTTTGCTTTTGTGTAAGTTTCTAACTTGGTCGTGATTTTCTTGTGTTTCTCGTTAAACTACATACTGTTTATATATAATTAATGAGTTTTAGTCTGCCATTTAACATTTATTAAGGTATTTTATACATCTAAACGTTACATAGGTTATAGGTAAAACATTCTTTGAAACAACTGACCTTTTGTTGACTGTGTACATAGTTAGGCTCATGAATAGGCTAAACGATACATGGGAAGAAACACCTAAACATAAAACAACAATGGGAACATACTTGAGGCCTGATGTGGTAAGAAAACTAATGCCTATGTACCAAAGGCTGGCATCAGATGAAATCCTAAGGAGATGTACATTGGGTAAGACAAAATGTAAATGAAAGTTTACATAACATGATGTGGCATAATTGCCCAAAAAAAATATTTGTTTCAAAGAAGAGACTTCAGGTTGCTGTGACATCAACCATCAGTGTATTCAATTTTGGTTGTTCTGCCTCACTCAAGCTGCAGTCAGACATAATGGACACAGATTTCACCAACATCTATAAAAATTAGCCAATGGAAGGACCAATTAGGCTTACTCCATTCAGCAATTTCTGAGAATGTAACTTCTAAAACATCCAGAAGGAAACTGAAATTGAAGAACACTGCTGCAGAAGAGAGAAGGAAGAGGCAAGAGGGTCCAACTCACCTATCTGGAGGGTTTTAGTCTACTTCAAGGCATGCAGCTAAGAAGGAAAATGTTTTGGATTTTAAAATTTGATTTACTCATTTATAGTTTTTTCAACGTATTTTGTCATTCAAAATGTTCCACACGATGCAGTTTTGATTCAGTTCCTCTAAAATTTTCAACACATGTTCTTAGAAAGCAAACAAAGGTTTCTATAGTTTGAATTTTTAATATTTATTACATTTTTAAAGTTATTTACATAAAAAGTCAAAGGTTTAACCACTTTTTGGCTTTTTTGTTTGTTCCATACCTAATTTTTTTCCTTTGTAACTAAACTGATAGATCTTTTCTTCATAACCATCTGAATATTTTTAGAAAAAGAAAAATTAAATTTTTTTAAAAATTTTCATCGCGTGGAGCGGTTTGAATTTTGACCAAATTTTGAAATTTACAAATTAATTACTCAAAAACTATTGAAGATATAAAAACCAAATTTTGAATTCTGCATCCTCAATGCATCAGAACTTAGTGGTAAATATTTCAGCAAGATTGGTTGAAAATTGCTGGATTTGGGTTCTTCGGTGCTGCATCCCTTTAAGCTGTGCATTTCTGTCTGCAGTATCTCTTTTCGCATCTTCTCGCTTATATTCCAACTATCGCCCCAACGTGTTAAACTGCTTTCAATTATTATCTTTACTATATTCAATTTCGTTTTTCTTGTATAATGATGATGATGATAATAATAATAATAATAAATATAATAATAATAATAATAATAATAATAATAATAATAATAATAATAAATATAATAATAATAATAATAATAATAATAATAATAATAATAATAATAATAATAATAATAATAATAATAATAATAATAATAATAATAATAATAATAATAATAATAATAATAATAATAATAATAATAATAATAATAATAATAATAATAATAATAATAATAATAATAATAATAATAATAATAATAATAATAATAATAATAATAATAATAATAATAATAATAATAATAATAATAATAATAATAATAATAATAATAATAATAATAATAATAATAATAATAATAATAATAATAATAATAATAATAATAAATATAATATAATATAATTTCGGTATTGTATCTTATTTGTGAACTAACTTAGCTGAGTTAAATTCACATTTGGTATTCATGTAACCGCACTACTTTGTCAGAGGGTTTAAATCCCAAACTTAGAGACTTATTACACAAATAGAAGTATTTGTAAAAGAATCTTCACTTAACTTAACAAGTTGACGTTAATACTTCCTTCTTCTTTATAATATAGATTTCAAAAGCATAACGCTTTCACCTTCGGTCAAATTCCGTTGTTAAGGAAATCTCAGTTATCATGCTATTTTTTTTTTTTTTTTTTTTTTTTTTTTTGTTATGTTACACATTACCAACATTTGAATACTGTGACTTTATGGGTTCGTGAAATTAGAAGTCCAATTGCACAAACTCAAAATGTTCTTTATTTCCACCGAATTACAGTTGGAACACTTGCCGATTACACAGAATTACGTAGCGCACACAATTACAATTCACCAGTTCGTCTGTCACAGGTCCACTCTACACTCACAATTACGTACAACTCCTCTGATACACGTACACAGTCTTCCGATCCGTTCACTAGCACGGCGCTCCTCATGCTGCTCGCCAGCAACTCACTGAACTGACTCGAAAACTGCAGCCCCTTTCTTTTTTTAGGAAGATCGCTGTTTCTGGAAGTCTCGCGGTTCAGCGAATTATCCCGAAGGTTCCAGATGTCAGGGGAGGGGAAAGAGACGGTACAGGGCTCGTGCCGCTCTTCTAATCATTCCCTCAGTTAGTGACACGAGATAAATGGGTAGGCGTGGTCTGAATCCTTCCCGTCTGGCCCTACCTTTCAGCTGTTTCTATCGGGAATTCCGATGTTCAGGTGACAATACGAAACAAACCTAAAAACAGAATCAATTACCGGTATCTCAAAATTCATTACGCGATGTTTTTTTTTAAATAAATATTTTTCCCACACTATTAACTCTATGGGACCATTAAATGTTTTAATAATTTAACTTCGGGATTTATTGCATGGTTAAATGACCAAAACTGATCTGCTACGGCCAATTTATCAATTTGTTTATATTTAATGTTACGAAAATGTTCTTTCTTTCTGGTTTCCAAACTATGTTTCGTCTTTCCAATATAAACCTGATCACAATCTAAACAATTAAATTGATAAATGCCAGATTTTTTATTATTAGGAATTTTAACTTTTTTAGAAAATTGTAATAAAATTGTAATACTATATTTATTTTAGGAACTAAAGTTATAAAGAGACTTATGTTCATGTATGTGTTGTGACAGATACATCAAACCGTTGCTGAGCACGAGTCCGCCCAGCGTCAGCACCAACACGGCGGCGGCAGCTGCAGCAGCAGCGGCAGCGTCTCTTTACAATACCAGCAACACCTCCATCTGGAGCCCAGCCTCCATAGACAGCTGTCTGGACCAGCATCACCATCGCAGCGGGTATGCGGGTCTTGGCGGCACGACGGCTAGTGGCGGCAGCGGGTCTGGAGGCGGCGGAGGTGGCGGGACAGGTGGCGCTACGGGGACGGCGGGAACGGGAGGTGGTGGCGGTGGCGGACAGACCGCCTCCAACTGCTACCCACCGCCCCATCAGAACTATGGAGCGTATTACACTAACATGGACTACTTGGGTCCAGCCGCATCGGCCATGTCACATTCCCAACTCAACGTACCAGTAAGTTACTTTACGTCTTTATATGCTTGACAAATCAAACAAGGTTTGACTTTTAAAAACGTTAAATGACTTTGCTATTGATGGATAGAGTCAACATGAAAAATTCAATGCCATGGCCGTGATTTGAACCAAGGATCTCCTGGTTTCCGTCCAGTCGCTCTAACCCATTGAGCTCCCATGGTCAACGTGCCGTCCTGACATTAAATTCTCCATTTAACTCGTATATTTCGCCGATAAACCACTAGGGGCTGTCACATCCGAGATACACCGTTTGTGGCGACTTACTATCGTAAATACTTGAGTCCCAGGCTTCATCATTTAACTCTTATTATTGTAGTTAATTGATGGAAATTAATCATTTCTTACACTAGCCGTATATCAATTAACTAAGACTTTGCTATTGTTGCTTCTTTCAGAATATTTCCCTTTAACATTCATAATTTGACAAGCCTTTGAAGTAATATTGTCAGTCTCCCTAAGGAACTTAAAAAAAAACACCCTGTATAAAGCTGCCCGCTTCATCTAGTGAGCAAAACGTGATTCCACACATTTTACGAGGGCTGTTCAAGAAAGAATGATAATAATTTTTTACGGTCATAACTTTTCGCACTAAAATTCAATCTTATTATATTCTGTTAGCTTAATGTGAAACAAACACGCCGTAGTAGTTTCATTGTTGGTACTCCTAGTTCCCGCCTGTGAGAACCAGGCAAGTTCAGACAAGTTCAGTATCGCCTACCGCTGCAATGGAGGTTACATGCAGTTAAAGTTGATGTTAGAGGAAGATCCGGATATTCTTTCAAACGTAATTACTGCTGATGAAACTTTTGATCCTGAGAGCAAACAGTAAAGCTCAGTGTGGAAATCTCCTTCATCACCAACCCCCCAAAAAATCAACATTTGTTGCTTCTGCTGGGAAAGTTATGGTCATCTCATTCTTTGATATTCCTGGAATGGTTTATCAATAAGTTGTACCTGCACACACATCAGTAACTGGACAATACTACAGGGATGTCCTGAAAACATTGCAAATCCATATCAGGCGCAAAAAGACCACATTTCCGTGAAGCAGGCTGGATGCTGCACCACGATAATGCGCGGCCACATATTGCCAATGTTGTTGCTGAATATCTTGCAAAACTCAACGTGAAGTATATCCCGCACCCTCCCTATAGTCCGGATTTAGCCCCATGTGACTTTTTTCTATTCCCTAACCTGAAGAAACACCTTCTTGGGAGGCATTATCCCTCATCAGAAGCAGTGGTGAAGGCTGCGGAGACGATTTTGAAGGATTTCTCAAAAAATTGTTTCCAGCTTGTCTTTGAAGACTGCCAGAAACGCTGAGACAAATGCATTGCATTCAGGGGAGACTATTTTGAGAAGAACCATCAAAATTATGAGGATGAGTAAAGGTACGTTGTCAAAAAAATGTGATCATTCTTTATTATACAGCTTTAATTTTTAATCTTTGGAAACAAAAGGAAATTAAAATATGCTAGATCAGGACTGTATGGTGGAGGGTCCATTATACTGAACTTTAGGGAATCCACAATCTCAGTTATTACTTTCGCTGAATGCGTGGTTGCTGTCGTAAAATTTTCTTTTTGGGTGGTTTCCAAATTTTTCAAAAAAAAATGGTATAAGCAGACAAATCGGCAGTAACATTACGTTTGTCTTTTAATGTACAAATGCGGCTTGATTTTGGGTAAATTACTTGCAACTACCTTCTTACCAATACTGCAAATTCGTCGGACTTTTCTATTCTTAGCTTCTGTTCGACAGACCCATTCAGCCGATTGACTTCCTTTACAGGATCATAATAAATCCAAGATTTCCAGTAACGATATTCCAATCAAATTTGAAGTGTCGCCTTGGAAGCTTTGCAAGATTTTCTGTAACAACAATGTATTGTCGATTTTGTTCAGGAGTTAATGTGGATTCTACCGAAAATAAAGTTTTCGCACGACTAATTGTTGATGTAAAATATTTTCGATTTAACTCATATCAACAACCAAAATCGGTCGAATAAATTCATAAAGTATCCAGGGATGTTCATCAAGCAATGCTGAAACAGCGCTAAAATTTTCAGCATTATCAGAAGTTCCTGGACGTTCTTCACGAAATTCATTATAAGAAACTAAATGATCACTGTTAAGCAGGACGTACGAGAGAATGTTCAAAAAATCTAATTTTTTATTGTTTTGTAAAATAGTATAGAGTGTTAGCTATCAAACACCAAAATATTATGACTGCACGTGGTCTGTATGTACCTTTAAAAAATTAAATGCCCTAGTGTTGCATAGTAGCATAGTAGCAACAGATAGTCTTCCATCAGCTGTCTTGGAATCTATAAAGCCCACCTACCAATTCTTAGCACACCCAGACTTGCTAAACAAATGTCTCTATGGAGAGACACAAAACCCAAATGAAAGCCTCAACAGTTTGATATGGAAAAGGTGTCCCAAAACATCATTTGTGTCTTCCATAGTGGTGAAAATTGCTACATTTGATGCTGCAATAGTGTTTAATGATGGGAATGTTGGCAGAAAGAAAGTTATGCATCAGTTAGGGTATCAACCTGGTGTGTTTATGGAGAATCGACAACATTCGCATCGCTGGTGCAGAAAGAGCTATGAAATTAATGCAGAAAGAAGCAAGACAGAAGAGGAATTTAAAAAGAAAGGCTGAAGAAGACCAGAATGAGGATACAGACTATTGATATGAGAAGTTCTGTCTTAAAATTAAAAGGCAAACTGAATAATACTTATTGTATTTTTAATTGCCTTTCCCCGTAACTTGCATTTTCTACAACTTCAACCCATTTTTCTCTCAAACTACTTCATCTACAGTGATGCAATTTAGCACACAGCTTTCTTATGCCACAAAGAACATTTTGTTGGTTCTAGAATTTAAGACTAAGCTCCAGATGGAATGTGATGATACAAAATATATTAAATTATTTTAATTTTTAAAGGATGCATATGATTAACTTTTTTTAATTCCATACAGCTTCAATAAGAAATCTAAATCCAACGAATTCATGTTTAGTGTGTTTTAAAATAACATACCAAATTTCAGAAAGATAGCGTTTGTGAATTTTGAAAAAAAATGGGCTTATGTTTGTAAATATCTCTGCATATAGAAAAAATATGTGGCATTAGTTATATACAATGGAAAATTCTGGAAAAAATTGTGCATATTAACTGTTTTATCCTAAATGAGTATACTAAGTTTCACTTCTGTAACTTGAAAACTTTGCATGTTATGGCTATTTATGTAAGACTCTGAATATTTGCATACGCCCCCCCCCCTTAAATCAGCGGTATCATTCAAAAATTACCGTCTTTATGGAGCTCCTCACCAATGGATTTCTAAGCTATCTTCACTTAGTTAATAACGATTTAAATTTTCAAAAATTCACAGTCTAAAAACATTCTCTACTTAAATTAGTTTTTGGATGAATACAAAATTTTTAAATGATGATAGTAATTAAACACTATTAGAGAATGGTGGTTAAGCTATGCGGCAAGCAAACTAAAAACATTACAAAATAGCTGAAATATGATATATGATATTTATTTGTACACTTTCCATTACATTTTCACTAAAATGACTTTGATATCTAACAATCACTAATATACATGTTGTACAAATAGATGGAATTGCTGACCTCTGACTCAGGTCCCCATGTTGTCCTGAGCAGCTTGATGTCATTTCTGCCTTACCTTCGCTTCTTTTACCCTAATCCACTTTTCTCTTATCCTATATAAGAAATCTCCTATACATCTATTTTTCTTTTCTCCCACCCCTCTTAGCATGCGTACCGCCAATATCTCTTTACTTACACTATCCCATTTCTTATCCCATATTTTTCTCCTGTAATTTGTTAACTCCTTACATTCTATCATGTAATGAACAGTGCTCTCTTCATCTCCACAAAATCCACATATTCCTACCTCATTACTTCTCAACCCTTTTAAGTATAATATTCCTACCCTCATCCATGCTATGCCTTCTCTTCCAGTTTTGTCACATTGATCTATATATTTTTCCCTACCCCATTCTGTCTTTAATTGCTTATAAAATTTCAAAGATTTCTTTTCTTCTATACTTTCGCAAATCTCCTGCCTATCTATATCTTGTACCCTGGTTCTCACTTCCTTCCAGAAACTACTATAATTTGTCTCCTCTGCTCTCCATAGATCTCCCATGCCTTTCTTTAGTATCATTCTTTCCAATTCCGACCACCAACTATTTGTATTTGTAATGCTTTTCTGTTGCTTCGTGCACAGATTCAATAATTCTCCTTTCTGCCTTTAATACTGTTGTGGACCAGGATTGTAAGGGGGGTGAAAGACTTACAAACCTAATCTGCAACTGGGTGTGTAGCTACTGAAAGGGTAGAGCGAAAGAAACATCTAAGTCAAACTGAACTGATAACTATATTTCAAAGATGCCTAGTGTTTCTACAGGGCACCCCCTGGATCTGGATGAGATCAGGGGCAACTTTACCTTTAGCGATGTGTTGTTTGTATGGCTTGGACCTTGTGCGACTGTCAAAAGGTGTACGATCTGGTACGCCCTGCTGGCTATCTTACTCGTGGTAGCACTTTGAAATAAACTCTTGTTGATTCTTACATAGACCATCAGCAAGTCCCCTCTCAAATCTCTGTGAAGTCTCTCCCGCGGGGGCTAACTCAACCAAGCTTAAATAGGGGTCCTACCAAAAAGTCAACTCAGCGATTCCCACGCTAACTGTTAATTTGCGCCATATTGTGCAATCATTGTTTACATCATTGAGAGAACATGTTTAAACATGTTACTGACCAACTAAGCATTATTTCCCTTGATCAGCAGGATGTGTGATTCATTGTTTAAAACATTGAGAACAAGTTGAGGCCTGTTACAGGCCATCTGTGACTTATTTCCCTAAGCCAGCAGGATGTATGATTCAACAGTCCAAAGTACATGTTTTGCCAGTCAGCAGAATTTACGCTTGATCATATAACTTTTATACACAGCTGTGCCCAGACTCAAGGCATCGAAAATACATGTTACAGAATAATGATTACAGAAATTTCCAAATTTTGCTCAGCCTATACATGCAACAATACACTTATACCAGAATTTCAATATTCTCTCTGTTATTATTCCCCTCCTTTTTGTATTACCTAGCTCTAGTAATGCCACCTCTCTTGGTGCCGATTTTGGCAGCCCTAGTAGTTCTTTCCAAAACAATCCATACATCTGGTCTAATTGTGTTTCTATCTCTGACGTGCCCCATACATTGTTCTGGCTTCAACGACCGCTTCATACATTCTTTCTAACCATCTAACTGACATATCCAGTTTGTTTACATATTCTTACCCCTGATCTGACAAATACAAACAAATATTTCTTTTTAGAAACATGGCATTTTAAAAATGTCCGGTATCACTACATGTAGTCTATTACCAAATATGAATGTTTAGGGCTTGTATTAGGATGTGAGTAGAGGTTTGCTAATTCACGGTTAATATTTATTATTTATTGGTTCTAAACTATTCTTCTGTACTGGCTCTACAGCCCTTGGTGGGCTTTGGCCTCCTGCACGATCCTCCTCCACACATCTCTGTCTTCCGCTTTACTTTTCCAGCCTCTGATTCCGTTCGTTCTTAGGTCCTCCATTACATCATCTAACCACCTTGTTCTCGGTCTTCCTTTTTTTCATCTTCTATTATACAATCTTCCTTTCAATATATTTTTTTGCATTCTATCTTCCGTCATTCCCTCTATATGCCCTAGCCATCTTATCCTTTGTGCTTTTATAAATTTCACGATATCTTGCTGATTTATTAATTCTTCTATTTCATGATTATATCTTATTCTCCATTGATCTTTATCTTTTACAGGTCCAAAGATTCGTCTTAATATTTTCCTTTCAAATCTTCGAAGTATTTCTTCATCTACATTGTTTAGGGTCCAAGTTTCAGCAGCGTATGTTACTATTGGTCTTATTAGGGTTTTATAAATCTTGTATTTTGTCCCTCTACTAATAAACCTATTTTTAATAGTGATAAATTTGCATAAAATGCTGCATTTCCGCTTTGGATTCTTTCTTTTATGCACTTGTTTATATTATTATCATTGTTTACAAGTGCTCCTAAATATCTAATTTTGGATACCCCTTCAAATGTTTTGTCTCTAACTAATAGATTTGAAATTATTCTTTTGCTTTTATCTGCTGTCATTTTTATGTATTTAGTTTTTTTCTCGATTACTTCTAATCCTATTTCTTTAGACCTTCTTTCTAATTCTTCATAAACTTCAACTAACGTTTTTTTGTCTCTTGTCACGATCACTACGTCATCTGCATATGCACATATTTGACTGGACTTAAAGAATATCGTACCTTTAGAATCAATGTTTTCTATTGCTCAGTGCAGGGCTAGGTTGAATAGAGTCGCAGACAGTCCATCACCTTGTCTTACTCCTGCATTGTAATCAAAATCTGGACTCACTTTATTCATTACTTTCACTTTGGCTTTTGTATTTTCCATTGTCATTTTTATTAGCCTTATTATTTTTGGTTGTATTTTAAAACATTGCAGAGTTTTATAGAGGGCTCCTCTATCAATTGAATCAAATGCATGCTTGAAGTCAATAAACAGGAACTGTAAGTCTATACCATGCTCGTAGAATTTTTCCATTATTTGTCTTATTACAAATAGCTGGTCTATTGTGCTCTTGTCACTTCTAAATCCACAATGGTACTCACCTAATACACTTTCCATATGCTTTTTAGCTTTATCATTTAAAATACTTGAAAATATTTTATATACTACATTGAGTAATGTAATTCCCCTATAATTATGACATTGATATTTATTACCCTTTTTGTATATTGGGCATATTACGCCTGTCCTCCAACTTTCAGGCATCTGTACTTTCCTCCATATTTCTATTATTAACTTATGTATTGCTTTCATAATTCCATTTCCACCATATTTAATTAGCTCAGCAATTATGTCATCTTCTCCTGGTGTTTTATTATTCTTCAAGTTCTGTATTGCTATTCTAACATCCCAAATATCCGGCTCTTCTTCTTCTTCTTCTATTCTTTCATTTCCATTCCCTCCTTGTTCCAGATTATTTATTGTTTGCTCCTTATCTAACAACTCTTTGTAGTATTCCGCCCATCTTTGCAATATATCCTTATCTTCTCCAAGAATATTACCTTCTTTACTTGGTTCTAAACTATATACAGGTGAATGTGGTGTTCAGCCCCTGCTCTTTACCAGTTTTATAATTAACTCCTTATTTCTATATATTTAAGTTTGATTTATGAGTCACTATGTTTACACTCAAACTTCACTTACTTGTTGTTGTATAATTGAAACGTTTTCAAGATCATTCGATCTCATCCTCAGCTGTTTGGTGACTAAATGAACCTTCCTCTTCTTCCACTACTACGGAGCTCCGATCACTCTGCCATCTGGTGTTAGGGGCACTAAGTTTTAATACTTCATTTAATGCCGGGATTTCAAAATTTATAACTTTATCACGGTTTTTGTTTATGAATATTTTTTCCCAAATATCCAATTCTATGGGTGTACTTAAAGATTTTAACAGTTTAATGTTGTGGCCAATGTTGTGGTTTTCTGTCCAAAAATGGTGTGAAACTGCAGATTTTTCTGTTTGTTTCAACTTAATGTTCCTCTGGTGTTCATTTTTCCTGGTTAACAAGTTTCTCTTAGTTTTTCCTACGTAGCTTTTCCACAGGTTTCACAATTAATCTGATAAATTCCTGATTTCAAATTGTTGGGGATTGTATTTTTCAGTGGTTTATTTAGCAGGTTCCTCAGACTGAATTTGTTTTGGGGTGCTAGTTTTAAGTTTATTCTTTTGAAGATGAGGAAGGTTCATCTAGTCACCAAACAGCTGAGGATGAGATCGAATGATCTTGAAAACGTTTCAATTATACAACAACAAGTAAGTGAAGACTGAGTGTAAACATAGTGACTCATAAATTCAAACTTAAATATGAAGAATACTTCACTGTTAATAATGCTTCTGCTTTTAATATTTATCCTTATTTCTAGTTTATATTTTGTTGTTAGATACCGCATATTCATTGTCTGTATTCGTTAAGCCTTCATTTTATGTAAAAGAACGTCCTACTTTCCTACTATATGTCTAAAACGTTTTAGTAATAGCAATATATCTATCATAAATCATTTCTTATTGGTGTACTCTTTGCTTCGAATTACAGTTTTCTTCCATTTCCATCACATATAGGAATTAGATCTATCATTCATTGACTGGAGTAGAATTCATTGCTACCGCACTTTGATCTATTAGGAATCGATTCATATCTAACTTTAGCCAATCTGAGACATCAGAAATATACCCCACGTGGAGTAAATTACGTGATAGTAGCTGGTTTTGCTTTATTATTATGAACACTTTAGTTGTCATGTTTGTCCACTTATAAAATGGACTGTCAGTAATAACACTGAGGTAAATTTTGGCTGTCTATTGCTGATTTACTTGTTATATTTGTTGTTTGTGATTTACTTGGTTTTGTTTGATGTTTCAGGAAAACAGTTTGGAGACGACATGGGCGAAGAGCAGGGAAGAATCCTGGTTTTACAACTCCACTGGCTGGGATCGAAAATGAAAGTAGTCTTCCCTTAAGTAAATTTACTTCCCAACAATGTACAAAGACTATTTTGTCCTTTCCAGTGCATTGAGTGTTGCCAAACCCTAGCATATCATTTTATTGTTAAAGTATTTTAATTTGGCGACACCCAAGTAACAGCTACTGATCTGCAATAAAACAGGACATAGCTTAGGTTTACAACAGATTTGTGATAAAGTCGTCATTAGCTATTATACGAAATAATCAAAACTATGTTAGGTAGATCCATATGCAGCCCTAGGAAGAAACTGTGGCAACCGTTTTAGTAAGAAAATTACGTTATGTTATGTAAGAGGACATGGGGCAGAAAGAAAAGCATTCTAATTGGTTAAAACATTTAAGATAAAATTAGGGAAAGAAATATTAAAGCAATTTCTATTCAACTAGCACAAACTGAAATATACAATGTGCTTTTGAAGTCTCTCCGCAAGTCTTTATGATTAGAATCAATATGAAGGAAGCAGTAAAAATAGAAAATAAGTAAATAAAAGCATTATTATCTTATCCATTCATAAAGATGTTTATAAGTCCTCCTTTCTATTGGCTACAAGATAAATACGTCTAATTTCTTTGTTGTAACACTTTGATTAAAGTACTTTTTGTTATTGAACTACTATAATTTACGAAGGCTGTTCAATAAAGAATGGTCACTTTTTTTTTTTTTTTTTTTTTTTTTTTGACAACGTACCTTTACTCGTCTTCATAATTTTGATGGTCCTTCTCAAAATTGTCTCCCCTAAATGCGATGCACTTATCCCAGCGTTTCTGCCAGTCTTCAAAGACATGCTGGAAACCATTTTTGAGAAATCCTTCAAAATCGCCTCCGCAGCCTTCACCACTGCTTCTGATGATGGATAATGTCTCCCACGAAGACGTTTCTTCAAGTTAGGGAATAGAAAAAAGTCACATGGGGCTAAATCCGCACTATAGGGAGGGTGAGGGATGCACTTCACGTTGATTTTTGCAAATTATTCAGCAACAGCATTGGCAATATGCGGCCGCGCATTGTCGTGGTGCAGCATCCAGCCTGTTTCATGGAAATGTGGTCTTTTGCGCCTGATATGGGCTTGCAATGTTTTCAGGACATCCCTGTAGCATTGTCCAGTTACTGATGTGTGTGCAGGTGCAACATGCCGATAACTCGTTCCATGAATATCAAAGAATAACTTTCCCAGCAGAAGCAACCACTTTTTCATTTTCTGGGGGTTGGTGATGACGGATATTTCCACACTGAGCTTTGCTGTTTGCTATCAGGATCAAAATGATGTAGCCAATTTTCATCAGCAGTGATTACGTTTGAAAGGAACTCCGAATCTTCCTCTAACATCAACTTTTAACTGCATGTTACCTCCATTGCAGCGGTAGGCGATACTGAACATGTCTGAACTTGCTTGGTTCTCACAAGCGGGAACCAGGAGTACCAACAATGAAACTACTACGGCGTGTTTGTTTCACATTAAGCTAACAGAATATAATATGATTGAATTGTAGTGCGAAAAATTATGACCGTAAAAATTATGATCATTCTTTAGTGAACAACCCTCGTATTATTGTCTTTTTCACCTTATTTATTCGTTTTTAGCTTATCTTTAAACGAGGGGGACTCTGTATATTGTGACTTTGTGGGTTCGTGAAATAAAAAGTCCAATTACACCACTTCAACAATGTTCTTTATTTCCACCGACTTACAGTTTAACACTTGCCAAATTACACAAAATTACGTGCTGCACACAGTTACAATTTACCAGTTCGTCCGTTACAACTTCACTTGTACTCGCGATTACATAAACTCCGATACTCATACACAGTTCGTACAGTCTTCCGTTGCACAATCTTTTCGTTCATTAACACGTCACTGACTAACTCTTACACCAAGAACTGCGACTGTCTTCTCGCTCACACTCACTAACCAACTGATTGACCAACTCAACCAACAACTGACTAACTAACTCTGTCTGTCTGTAACCCTCTTTATATCGGAATATCGCCGGTTTCTAGTGACCAGGAGACTGTTCCAGTAAACGAAAGATCGAGAAACAGGTGTAGAGAAAACAGGCGACCAGTCATGTTTTCCCCTAACCACAAGTCTGTCACCACTACAAGACAAACGAGGAGAAGGTGTGGCTAACGCGGTCCTCCCCCCTGCCTTCCGTTCGCAGCTGGTACAGGGTGCTCCAGCGGTCCTGTTACAATATATTTAGTATATTAAGCCATTATTACTTTTAAATATTTTGAATGATTTTATTATTTTTCAAAATATTCTCCTTTAGCATCTATATATTCAATGACAACAGTCCTTCAATTAATGATTCCACACCTACTGTGTGACTTTAATGTCCCATGCTTCATCTGATGACAAAATCTGATTACTAGGGAGTGGTTTTATAGGCAGTAAAAATATGTGAAATAGGCAGACAAAAAGGCACTAAAATGGGCAAAATAGGCGCTTAAATAGACACTAAAATTTGCTAAGTAAACACTTAGAAATACACAATTTTAGTAAAATGGCTCTTAAAATTTACCATAACAAAATGACAATCATAGCAACACATGCTGCATCAAATTTGCTAAACACATACTATTTTTCGGTTCCCTAGACGAAATAGTTCTACATTTATTCAAAATTTCATAAATGACTCCACAGCAAGTTAAAATAACAGATATTGTCATATAATTAAAATACATATAAATCCACTTCACTAAGTAAGAACCATAATGTGAAGAAAGATGTGAAGTAATTAACTATGTCAAAAAAAACCATGGTTTTTGGGGGTGGAGCTTAGGGCTGAAAATTGAAATATCTGAAGCTTTTGTTAGATTTGTTTCAAATTTATACCATTTATTTTTGTGATCCAGCGAGAATGTAATAATACCAAGTTTCAGCTTTCTAGTTACAGTAGTTTCTGAGGAAGTAACAGTTTATGTCTAAATTACAGGCGATTTTCAAAATGTCCCACATATTGTAATTTTAAAAGTTAATGCTAGGTGTATAAGATTCTGCACCCATTTTAACCTATTAATGACCTGTATCTATGTCAAATATTAGTATTCGCCATATCAACGAAGGGAAAAAATAATCATACCTATTTAATAATTTTTATTTTCCTAAGCGTTTTCAGTAAGAAGTAAGCATTATAATCCTTTTCAATACAAATAACAAAATCACAATAAATTTAAATGGGTATAGAAGGCATGTATAGAATTTCATACAGATTAACAGAAAACTGCATCCTGTGGAACATTTTGAAAATGAAATGTGTAGTGTTTAACGCCCGGTTTTACTACATACACTGATGTGACAGTGATGATATATGAGATGAAGATGGAGCACCGGTGGAATGAGATGGCGGGGGAAACCGGAGGTCCCGGAGAAAACCCGCCCAGCGCCGTGTTGTCCACCACAAATCTCACTTTGCGGTCGCCTGGGATCGAACCTGGGCCACCTTGGTGAGAGCCAAGCGGTCTAACCACTGAGCCACGGCGCGGCCTAGGTACATTTTGAAGTTATGAAAATGTAGAAAATATGGAATCCGAGAAATCTGAGGTTAAAATTACGTAATAGCAGCTACGATACATGTGTAGGGTTATTTAAACAGTCATGGGACGTTATCTATAGTGCCGTTAGAAAAAAAGAGCTTTATATTATTGAAGTATGTCTATATTAAATTTAAGACAAAAAACTAAATTTAGTATTGTATATTTTCGGCCAATTTGCACACACGTGTCTCCTTAAAAAATCCCTTTTTGTATATCCAATGTGCAGCAGTAAGAAATTTCTCTTCCCCGAAAACTTCACGTTGAAGGCAACAAATTTAAAAGCTGTTGTCACAAATTACAAGCAGAAGAAATTGGCTAAAAAGGCAGTTTTAGGCACTAATAAGCAGAATAGGCACAAACGTATGAAATAGGCATTTATAGGCACTATAAAACTAAGAAATTAGGTTAATAATTGTAGGAAACGTGCTTATAACATAAAAGCCTACGTTTCTGAACAAAGGAATAAAATAGGCAAATAGGGCAAAATCCGCCCCCTTGTGACTACACACATTTTATCTTTAAATTTTGAGAGTAGACCAAAATCACAAGGCATTACATCAGAACTGTATGGTGGAGGGTTCATGGCACTAACGTACCAGATGCTCGATTGTTAGTTTTACTGTATGTGACCATGTGTTATCAGGACGTAGATTTATAGCATATCTTTTTACTTTTGGGAGGCTTTGATGAAGTTTTTCAACATTTTTGCTGTAAACAGACATTTGTGTAGCAATGGGCAGTAACAATATGTCTATATTCTAATGCTACAGTAGCAATGTAACCCGTTTTAGAACAAATAACCTAGCTCTTCATATAAACACTGTGAATTCGTGAAACTTCTGAATACTTAGGTTCTGTTCTCTTGAGCCGATTGGCTTTTATATTAAAAAATAAATCCAATTTAAGGTAATTGATGAATATTAAATAATAAGAGTTTAACCATAAAGCCTGGGATTCGAGTACTTACAATAGTAAGTCGCCACAATCAGTATATCTGAACACGAGAGCCCTAGTAGTTTACCGGGAAAATATATGAGTCAATTGGAGAATTTAAAGTCATGACGGCACGTTGGCCATGATAGCTCAATGGATAAGAGTGACTGGACGGAAACCAGGAGATCATTGGTTCAAATCCTGGCCATGGCATGAATTTTTCAGTTTGACTCTATCTAATATTCACCAACAGCAACGGTTTTTCAAATTTGAAATGCTGCTTCAGAATTTTTCCAGGGTTCTATATCAATCATTACGTTGTTGTTTTTTATAGAAAATCGTAAAGGTGTGATAATGTGACCATCATATCCTTTATAAGCACTACAATAGTTTATCAACTGTTTTGGAATTGTATTCTTGTTCGTCTTCTTCAACTTCCCAAGTTTTACCATTTATCTCTGTGTTGGGAGACTCTTCTTCCTATAGCCGCCATGCCTTTAGGCGTTGGTTTGACGAACAGAAAGTCTGGATCAGATAGAGAACCCAGGATGGGTGATCAGCCCGATGTCTGGCATGGGCTTGAGAGAAGTGGATGACAGAATGAGGGTGAAATGAATAAAAGGAAAGTGATAATGGAGAAATTGGTGGAAGGATAGCTGGGGAAAACCCGAAGAAAACCCGCCCCAGCTCCCTACTATCCACCACAAATCTCACATGCAGTCGCCTGGGATCTAACCCCAGCCTTGGGGAGGGTCAAGCGGTCTAACTCCTCGGCCACGGCACGGCGACGGAATTGTACTCAAAGCAAGTAAATTATTAGCTAAGTTAATTGATGGAAGTTAATCCTTCTTTCACACTAGCCGTGTATAGGCTGAGGTTTTGGATAGATTGAATCAAACTGAAAAATTCAATGCCTTGGCCTGGATATAAACCACGGATCTCCTGGTTTCCCTCCAGTCGCTCTTACCCATTGAACTACCAACGTGCCGTAATGACATTAAATTCTCCAACTTACTCATATTTTCCCGGTAGACCACTAGGGGCTCTCGCATCCGAGATACACTGTTTGTGGCGACTTACTATCGTAAGTACTTGAGTCCCAGGCTTCATCATTAAAATCTTATTATTTCAGTTAATTGATGGAAATGAATAATTCTTTCGCACTACCCATGGTAGCTCAATGGGTAAGAGTGACTGGGGGGAAACCAGGAGATCCGTAGTTCAAATCCCGGCCAAGACATTGAATTTTTCAGTTTGACACTGTCTGTCCAAAAACTTATTAGCTGTCAATGTATTATATGCTTGCGTTTCTGACACTGTCAAAACTAAACTACACAACAGATACCAACAGAGAAAATGCAATCAAAATAGATAAAGTTAATATTTACCAGTCTTCATATTGAGACTGTCACTTCGCTAACGTGATGTGGTTCAACTTTCACTTTCTACGTGACGTAGCACTGTAATGAAGTAGCGTGTTCTTCTAGACTGTTCTCCTCTGGGAAGTCAAACACAGGACTTCTCCAGCAGTAGCAACACTCTCTGCAATCATCATAAACGCGCTCAGAGTACAGCCCTGTTTGTTCAGTCGCAAACGTGGTGCTTTAATAGCCCCTTACATAACATTCTAGAATTTTCTAGGGGCAGGGTGTAGAGAAACTTTCAGAAGAAAACTGCTATTTGAACATAGTGTTTCTGGATGAGAGCGCTACTTACCTCTATTTATCTGATCAACTGTATGATATTGTTCTCCCGAAGCTTGGGTCATAAACACGGGTGTAGAAAAACCTTCAGAAGATTCTGTTATCAGAAGATAGTACTTCCGGGTGAGAGCGCTACTTACCTCTGTTTATCTCTTCAACTGCCTTACACTGATCTCCCGCAGCTTGGGTCATAAACCCTGGATCACTTTTATATTAAACAGTACTTTAACTCACTTTCACACTGTTTCCTTACATTTAATACCTTAATTCCGTCATTGCGAGGGCTGTTCAATAAAGAACGATCACATTTTTTTTGGGGGGGGGCTACGTACCTTAACTCATCCTCGTAATTTTGATGGCCCTTCTCAAAATAGTCTCTCCTGAATGCGATGCGCTTGTCCCAGCGTTTCTGCCAGTCTTCCAAGACATGCTGGAAACAATTTTTTGAGAGATCCTTCAAAATCGCCTCCGCAGCCTTCACCACTGCTTCTGATGTTGTATAATGCCTCCCACGAAGGTGTTTCTTGAAATTAGGGAATAGAAAAAAGTCATATGGGACTAAATACGGACTATAGGGAGGGTGAGGGATGCACTTCACGTTGATTTTTGAAAGATATTCAGCAACAATATTGGCAATATGCGGCCGCGCATTATCGTGGGGCAGCATCCAGCCTGCTTCACGGAAATGTGGCACCCAATGAAATGTTTAGTATTTCAGAAAGTGATGTTAAGGTAATTCGTCGATCCTCTCTCACAATGACAGCAGCAGTGTTGATGTTTTCTTCCGTAAGAGCAGTAACTGGAGCACCGGATCCACCTTCCTCTGAAATTGATTGTCTCCCCTCTTTAAACATTTTAAACCACCTTCGAGGTGTGCTGTAGGGAAGAACAGACTCTCCATAGACCTTCTGTAACATTGTTTAGGCCTCAACTGAAGATTTGTTGAGACGAAAGCAGAATTTTAAAGCCGCACATTGTTCCTTGCGTGTTACCTCCATTGCAGCGGTAGGCGATAGTGAACATGTCTGAACTTGCCTGGTTCTCACAGGCAGGAAACAGGAGTACCAACAATGAAACTACTACCGCGTGTTTGTTTCACATTAAGCTAACAGAATATAATAAGATTGAATTGTAGTGTGAAAAATTATGATCATTTTTTATTGAACAGCCCTCGTAAGTGATTGTACAGATTATCTAGACAAGAATTTCGTTTATCCAGTACAGGGGGACGGGATGTGGTCTGGATAATAAAAAAACATAAAGTACATTTAAACTGTTCAGAATAGTGCTCACGCTGCACTGATACTGATCATCTACCTCACGTTCAAGAGGTCCCAAGTGGGAATCTCGGTCAGGGCCAATTATATAGATAAGGTTTCTTCCGGGTTTCCCTTATCCTGAAAGTTGAATGTCAGGTAGCTCTAAGCTCTATTCATTTGACTATCATTTCACCCATTTCATTTATCGTACGATAAGATACTGTGACTTTGTGGGTTCGTATCATTAAAATTCCGAGTTGCAGATATTCCAAATGTTCTTTATTTTCGTAGAAATCCATTGTTCAATTCTCACGGAACAACTTTACGTCACATACACAACACAATCTACCAAGGTCGATGACAATAACAAACATCGTTCTGGTTACACTATCTCTCGTTACAACAACACTCTACAGCTGTTTACTGCTTACGACTGTTCGCGACTGACGCTTGTCGAGTCGTCGCCTTCTTAAATACCTCATTGATAAATTCTAGATATTTCCGGAACAGAAAAGAAACCCAAAAATCTCTATCAACCAAGACGTCACCATAAATTTCCATTTATCTCAGTTTGTTTGTTTCGGCAGACCTTTATCTCGCGGTATCTTTAACTGCTTATGCAAGCTCTTTATTACCGTGAAACACTATGCTCAACTCGAGTACAGAGGTCTTTGAGCAACTTACAAACAACATTATACATATAAAATGTGCTGCTTTGACGTTATCAATCATTTATTAATTGGTATTCATATTATTCTTATGAAAGCTTACTTTTCCGTCTACTTATATTTAACAGAGATATGTCTTTGCAGAAACAGCTACATTAAACATTTTGTTACAGATAGCAAGGGAAGACATTTCAGCTGAATGGTATATGGTAGCTATAAAATTCAAGTTTTTCCATCTAGTCGCAGGAATATTGAACGGACTTAAAAAGAATGACAAGAGGGTTGAATAATTTACACAAATTGCAAAGGTTTTGTGCAACTTAAAGGTTATTCAAATAAACTCTGTTTTAAATGCAAATCTTTTGCACTATATTTTAATGTCTTGGTGGTCATGCATTAAGAAATTGCAACTTAAAGAGGTTAAATTGCTCTGAAGTTCTCAATGGTTCTTTGTGGAACTTTTGTATAAATTTTATGAATTATTTTAAAAATCATTGAAATTATTTCACGCGTTGTTTACATTGATACTTTTGTGGATCAATCGGTAAAAGTTATTCCATTCAGCAGATTTATACTCGTAATACAATTTACTCATAAATCATGTAAATTCAGGGGGTCCCCCCCTCAAACACTACCTGAAATATACAGTCCTACTTTTACATCCTTGTTCTTTGTACTTCTGAACCTCAATTGTTTAGTTACTTATATCACTCCACTGGAAATTGAAACATAAAAATGTTTGTTAAGTGAAAAAGTACACATTTGTACCATTAATATAAATTTAAAAACATAATTGTGCCTCAGAAAGTGCAACTATGTGTTGTATAAATGCACTGAGAATTTCAGTTCTTTCTCTCTCTCTTTCACTCTCTCTCTGTCTCTCTCATACTTTCAAGTAAAAGAAGTATGTAAAAAGTGCTTTGAGAAAAGTGAATTTAAAATTTGAATTCACTCACTTCAGTACCCCGCCTTGGTAGCGTAGATGGTAGCATGTCTGCCTCACGTTCAAGAGGTCCCGAGTTCGAATCTCGGTCAGGGTGAGTTACCTGGATAAGGTTTTTCCAGGGTTTTCCCTTATCCTGAAAGACGAATGTCGGGTAACTCTAAGCTGCATGGACCCTGCACGCATTGAGAATCATTTCAACCATTTCATTCATCGTCCAATATGACTAAATGTTGGAGGACTAAGTTACAAACAAACAAACTCACTTCAGTACATTGATATGCAACTTCATTCCTGGATTGCTTAATTTATACTCGAAGAGGAGATCGCAGGCCATTCCCAAATAATTCAATATGTGCATTGTATTTGGAATGTAAATATCTTTAATGAGTTGCATTTTCGTGAGAATCATTGGAGGAAATGATTTTTTCATACTAGCCGTGTGTAGGAAGGGTAGAGTCAGTCCGGTCTCGGTCCAGATTGTTCAAATCCCGGCTTTGGCACTGGATTTTTCAGTCTGACTATACCTTTCCGTAATTCGTCCTGCACACGGCCAGTGTGAAATAACAATTTGCATTAATTGACCTAATAGTGGTTCCCGTAGGGGAGCGGATCCGTCCCCTTCAGCTGCCGTGATGCGGGCGCTGCGGACCCTTAGCACTCGTGGTACCTCTGACGTTACTAGAGGAGCCTCGAGCCGAACTGCCGAGCCCCTCCCGTAGGGAAGTTGTTCGGATTGGGTTAGACTCGAGGGGGCAGTGTGTTCCCGACACCCACGGGGAATTGGGCACCTCCGGCCAGGCTACGGCAGCCCGGCGGGGGTAGAGGATTGCCTAATAAGTCCCGGGTACTAGCCTGCAGAGCTACTAGTTCACCAGGCGGCCCCACCGAGGTTCTCGGTAGTCTTCCCTGCGGGGTTGACGCGCGTAAATAGCGTATCCACTTCCATCCCGTCTTGACGTTGTGCTGAGCAGGGGGGGGGGTTAAGAAATCAGGTACTGTCCTATGGAAAGAGCCCGGAGTATCCATCGCTCCCGGGTAGAAGGAGGCCCGAGTCCTTGGTCCTACGGCTCCAGGACTAATGGGAGTAGAACCCCCGCACTTAACTAACCTAATAGTGGTCTGAACTATGAAGCCCAGGCCTTAAAGAACTTACAGCTCAGTAAGTTGCCATTGAGGTACAGTGTGATCCATATAAACCTGAACCATTTCAATAGGGCATAACCTCTGAACCAATAACAGGACACGCGTGCAACTTTGGGAGAATATAACACACAATTGGGAGATTACATTACACTATTTACATCTCAGAGAAAATGTTGGAAGTGTTCTCCACCAGCAACTATACATGTTTGCACTCGTCTCACCATATTCTCTGAAGTTTTACGGAGAGTATCCTCGCCCTTGTTAATTATTTCGGTTCGAATGGATTTCTTGAGAACATCAATTGTCCGTGGTCTATTCTTGTGCACTCTAATTTTAGATACCTCCACAAAGAAAAATCCGGAGAGGTTAGGTCAGGGGATCTGGAGTGCCACAGACCTTTTGAGATTATTCGATTATCAAAGAAACTGGTTACAAGTTCCATGGTGTCATTAGTTGTATGACACGTTGCTCCATCTTACTGGAAATAACCTTCTCTCAATTCGATAACATCCAGCTGTTCCAGAAATGTATTGAACATACCCATATAAACTTCTGTGTCTACGGTCGTATCAAAGAAACTGGTTACAAGTTCCATGGTAGCATTAGATGTATGACACATTGCTCCATCTTGCTGTAAATAACCTTCTCTGAATTCGATATCATCTAGCTGCTCCACAAATATCTTGAAGATACCCATATAAACTTCTGTGTCTACAGTCGTATCAAAGAAACTGGTTACAAGTTCCATGGTGCCATTAGATGTATGACACGTTGCTCCATGTTGCTGGAAATAACATCCTCTCAATTCGATAACATTCAGCTGCCCCACAAATATCTTGAAGATACCCATATAAACTTCTGTGTCTACAGTCGTATCAAAGAAACTGGTTACAAGTTCCATTGTGCCATTAGATGTATGACACGTTGCTCCATCTTGCTGGAAATAACCTCCTCTCAATTCGATAACATTCAGCTGCCCCACAAATATCTTGAAGATACCCATATAAACTTCTGTGTCTACAGTCGTATCAAAGAAACTGGTTCCAAGTTCCATGGTGCCATTAGATGTATGACACGTTGCTCCATGTTGCTGGAAATAACATCCTCTCAATTCGATAACATTCAGCTGCCCCACAAATATCTTGAAGATACCCATATAAACTTCTGTGTCTACAGTCGTATCAAAGAAACTGGTTACAAGTTCCATGGTGCCATTAGATGTATGACACGTTGCTCCATCTTGCTGGAAATAACCTTCTCTGAATTCGATATCATCTAGCTGCTCCACAAATATCTTGAAGATACCCATATAAACTTCTGTGTCTACAATCGCGTCAAAGAAACTGGTCGCAAGTTCCATGGTGCCATTAGATGTATGACACGTTGCTCCATCTTGCTGGAAATAACCTCCTCTCAATTCGATAACATTCAGCTGCCCCACAAATATCTTGAAGATACCCATATAAACTTCTGTGTCTACAGTCGTATCAAAGAAACTGGTTACAAGTTCCATGGTGCCATTAGATGTATGACACGTTGCTCCATCTTGCTGGAAATAACCTCCTCTCAATTCGATAACATTCAGCTGCCCCACAAATATCTTGAAGATACCCATATAAACTTCTGTGTCTACGGTCGTATCAAAGAAACTGGTCGCAAGTTCCATGGTGCCATTAGATGTATGACACGTTGCTCCATCTTGCTGGAAATAACCTCCTCTCAATTCGATAACATTCAGCTGCCCCACAAATATCTTGAAGATACCCATATAAACTTCTTGGTCTACAGTCGTATCAAAGAAACTGGTCGCAAGTTCCATGGTGCCATTAGATGTATGACACGTTGCTCCATCTTGCTGGAAATAACCTCCTCTCAATTCGATAACATTCAGCTGCCCCACAAATATCTTGAAGATACCCATATAAACTTCTGTGTCTACAGTCGTATCAAAGAAACTGGTTACAAGTTCCATGGTGCCATTAGATGTATGACACGTTGCTCCATCTTGCTGGAAATAACCTTCTCTCAATTCAATATCACCCAGCTGCTCCACAAATATCTTGAAGATACCCATATAAGCTTCTATGTCTACAGTCGCGTCAAAGTGAATGCCACATTTAGGACTGTCAGCTGCCAACAATTGTCTGTGCTGTCAATTCTCCCAGTGCCACTGGGATCATTAAAACAAATTTCTACATTCTACCAGCTTACAAAGGGAAATTATGGGCTATTGAAATGGTCCAAATTTATATGAATCGCACTATAGTTGTGTCGTGTGTGTATGAGGACCCCTAGTGGTTTACCGGAAAAAATAGGACTCGGTTCGAGAATTTAATGTCATGCTGGTATGTTGACATGGTAGCTTAATGGTTAAGAGCAACCGGACGGAGACCGGGAGATCCATGTTACAAATCCCAGCTATGGCATTGAATTTTTCATTCTAGCTCTACTCTTCCAAAATCATTAGAGCCATTTTCTACAAAAATCTGCATTTTGGAGGGTGGTTTATATAAAGAACGTTCTTAAAAGTCATGTTGCATCTTTGTAAAACACATTATACCGACATATTCCTAAAAATATTTCATTTATTTATTCAGGGAATCAGAAAACGTGAATTTTCGGAAAGAGGTTGATATTACGTTTTGGATGCAATGCAATATCTTCTCTACCTACTAATGTAGGTAAGAAAGAAGGTAAAACTGGATTTTTGTCCTCAGTATGTGTTAAACTTCAAATAATTTAATGGAAATGTAAAATTGCAGAGACGTTAATTATATATATATATATTAATAATTATAATATGAGAGAGTCAATTGTGTTACTACGTACAAGGCTACAATAATGTGACTGCAAGGGTTACGTACAATCAAAAGTCTAGTTTGCAGAAATTTATAATACTCTTTATTGCAGTAAAAAGTCGTGGAATTGACAATCAGCTGTCTTCTAGGTTGCTCCGCCACTCATTCTGTACAAGAATGAGTGTACAATAATAGGCCACGGACAATTGTTGTTCTCAAGGTATCCATTCGAACTGAAATAGGTAACACTGGCGAGGATACTCTTCGTAAAACTTCAGAGAGTATGTTGAGACGAGTACAAACATGTATTGTCACCCGAACGTCGGGACTTCCGATAGAACCGGCCGGCAGTAGGGCCAGACGGGAAGCATTTAGTCCACGCCTACCCATTTGTCTCGTGTCACTAACTGAAGGGATGATTAGGAGAGCGGCATGAGCCCTGTACCGTCTCTTTCTCCTCCCACCAGACGTCCGGAAACTTTGGGATAATTGCGCGCGCCGCGAACCTTCCAGAAACGGTGATCTTCCCTATATAAGACCTGTAGTTGGCGAGTCAGTTGAGTTCTTGGCGAGCAGCCGTGAGGAGCGCCGAGTGAGTGAACGGAAGGGAAGACTGTTTACGGGCATCGGAGGCGTTGTGCGTAATTGCGAGTGCAGAGTGGACCTGTGACAGACGAACTGGTTAATTGTAATTGTGTGCGCTAAGTAATTCTATGTAATCGGCAAGTGTTCCAACTGTAATTCGGTAGAAATAAAGAACATTTTGAGTTTGTGCAATTGGACTTTTAATTTCACGAACCCACAAAGTCAGAGTATGGATGCTGGTGGAGGAGACTTCCAACATTTTCTCTAAGATGTAAATGGTGTCGCGAACCCATCATTTACAATAGCGTGGCTTGTGTACACAAAGAGCCTGCAGATAAACATAGCCGGAGATAAAGGGCTGGCCGACACAGATAAGGTTACGCGTCTAGAACATTCCTATTTTATCTCGTGACGTGTGACAGAACATTTTATTTCTTGATTGTTACAGAACAATCTCGAATTATCAATGAGGTATATATCAGAGATTGTGACACTCCAGGGGACAGTAGTAGACAGTTGTAAACAGAGGCGTAACGAGAGCTGTAATTGAAACTGGTGTGTTTTGGAAGTGAACTCTTTGTTGTGGTCAACGACCTTGGAAGATTGCAATTGTGTATGTGACGTAATGCTGCTACGGTGAGTGTATTTCTACGCAAATAAAGAACGATTTGAATTTCTGCAACTCGGACTTTTAATTCTACGAACCCACAAAGTCACAATAATGTAATGTAATCTCCCAATTGTGTATTATATTCTCCCAAAGTTGCACTATGTCCTATTTTTGGTTAAAACGTTATGGCTTATGGAGATGGTTCAGATTTATGTGGATCGCACTATAGTAAAATCATGTGATATTATTTGTGTATTACAAAATAGTTAAACCCACCAATTGTTCAGTTGATCAAAGCTGATTGTTCACTAACTTTATCTAAAAATTATAAACCCCACTCACTCTCTCCTCTAATAAATAAAGGAAAGGAACATTGCCCGCCTCGGTAGCATGGTGGTAACATGTCTGCTTCACGTTCAAGAGGTCCCGAGTTCGAATCTCGGTCAGGGTTAGTTACCTGGATAAGGTTTTTCCAGGGTTTTCCCTTATCCCGTAAAGACGAATGTCGGGTAACTCTACGCTGCATGAACCCCGGACTCATTTGAGAATCATTTCATCCATTCCATTCATCGTCCGATATGACTTAACGTTGGAGGACGTAAATTACAAAAAGGAACATGAATCTTGTTTTCTCTCTCTCTCTCTCTCTCTCTCTCTCTCTCTCTCTCTCTCTCTCTCTCTCTCTTTCTCTTTCTCCCTCCCTAAACAGTATTTCCTGTTTACGTGCATTTCAGGGCTTATACTCCTAAAGAGAAAAAGTTCTGTTATATGTTGCATTAACAGAAATATTTCCAAGATACCTCCCATGTTTGGTCTACATGTAAAAGAGGAATAAGGTTCATTTAAGTCAAAGGATGAGAAATTTATAACATGACATTTCTAAACATTTGGACATATGATCCAAACTATACAAAAAATCATTTTAGATACGCTGAACCCTATATCATAAATATCCTTCGATTAACTGAAACTATGTAATTTAATTCCCGGACCAATCATTATTCTAAATAAATATTTCAAAAAGTTAAAAAACCGTTTTGTAGTCGGTTATTTTGACACTTCGTCACTTACATTTTTATAATTTTATGTTATTAAATTCATTCGATCACACATGATTTCAATAAACACTTGTAAATGAATGTGAAAACTCTCACAATTACATGTTAAGAATGACGTATGATTTTAAGCAATGCACCTTTGAAAAAACTTTGAAAAAGCACACACAATTTGCATTTTAACAATCTATTTTAACACAGTCTAGTACGAGGTACGTTCTTTACAGCAACTCCTATTTTATTTCAGGACTGGGAACAGATAGGAACTGCTGCTTTTTTTTCTAAGTACACGTAGACTCTTTGTGAATGCGTGACAGAGATGGCAGCACTGTACAGTGCATAGACTTCTAATGGCAGTGACGAGAGTTAGGACAGTTTTTGATACTTAAAATGGCGACGTTTTCATTGCAAGAACAGCGTGTAATCATTCGTTTTCTAGATTTCCGTGGTGTGACACCTATTGAAATTCATCACCAGTCGAGTGAGGCATGTGGTGATGGTACCATGGATGTGTCTAATGTGCGTTCCTGTGTGCGACAGGAACAAAAAACCGCGAACAAAATGCAGCTGGAGGCGTGATTTACCAAAACTGAAGCTCTCCAGATTTCTCCCTCTACCGTCATTTTAGGCTACCTCTCCTCTCCTCCATAGTGCAAGCTGTACTGCACTGGTCAACGTATGGCGGGGAGGGAGTTATGTATAGCGACCGCACTTAAAGCATCCCCAGGCGGTTATCTTTGAACGGAAAAACTGTTCTTCCTCCGAACCACAATGTCATAAACATCTTAGGTTACACTTACCGGGGCGGAGGGGTGAAGAATGTTAGGCTCGTGTTTATAGCGGAAAATACCCAGGGTTGCCGTTGTTTAAAGTAACATTTAGAAGGAAATAAACTTCAAGCTGATTTCACTGTACAAACCAGTCATTCGGTTTACTTATTGATATTTTAAAATGAATTTTAAATAACTAATTTATCCTTATGTTACAACGCTTTACAACATAACTGAAAAGAGATAAATTACCTATGCTGTTACGGTATAGTACTTATATTACCCACAAGAACTAAATGTGCATTATTAACATAATATCCAAGGAAAGCTTAGTAAATCATCATTACAATTTTAAAACGGTTAAATTGCATCGATGTGCATGAATTTGCCAGGGATATTTGCTTGCAAATTAAATACGCACTTTGGATATTCTGGAAGTTAATAATAATTTATAAGCAAAGATTGTACGTTAGAGCTTTGTTTATTGCAATCGTGAGCCGATTTATCCTAAAACATCTTCCTATATTCTATGGCAGCTACAGGTGGTTAATTTCATTTGGTTTAACAAAGCAGTAAATACTTCAAAATTAAGAAAACGAACTGAGGAATTAAAGAAAAACTAGTAAGGAAACTCTATTACTCTTTCTAAATGTTGGAACCTTTTTTACAAGGACGTCTGCTAGTTTTACAAGTTTGAATAAAGCTAAGCAGTGCAATTTTTGGGGGGTGGGAGGCTTCTCTTAAACAAAATTTAAATAAATAACCAAATACATTCCGCATAATAATTAAATGTCATAACTTAAGAACTCGAGAAAGGTTAGAAATACCGTTAGATATATATTACAAGTATGAATGGAAATTCATGTTAGCTTATCCATGTTAAGTTCGATACCCACGGTCTCCACATCTTAATTAAATTATGTAAGTGCTAAACGCTAATATCTATTAAACACTAATATATTTATAAAACTTCACTAAGTAAAACACTATGTAACTTCTATAAATATAGGAAGCTTAATTAACACATATAAGAAGCACGTTTGCACAGTCTAAGCTAATAGAAAGTACTGCAGTTCTAAGGACACAAGAAAAATATTGCAACAGCGCTTTAAGTTGGTGAACGTATTAAGAAGGACCACCCCATATGTTTAAGGGTGGAAGATCCTTATAGTTGCTTACATATGAAAATGTGTGGTCAGAAGGGAAAGTTTTGATGTCGCATGGGATGGAATGAACGCGGCTACTATAATGATTGGATGTTGAGGAGGGGAGATGACTGTGCTCGCGCATGCGAACACCGACCGCACTTTGTTCGCGGTCTATCTGTAACTTCATTATTTACTTTTTGTTCTTCTCCCCATGCTCTCTTTTATCGTTTGTGACAGTTTCTAAAGAGCTGCAGCAGTTTATAGGAACCTTGTGTTACTCAACTATTCTTTAATGTTGCCTCACAAACATTATTTAATAGATTTCAGAAAGACTTGTAAGAAATGACTAATTCACATCATCTGTTGTAAATCTAAGTAGTGAAAACAAATAAAAGGAGAGTCATGTTGTCATAGTGATTTCATGTTAATTCAGGTGACCTCAGCCATTTTGGGCGAACATTTTAGAAAAAAAAATGGGACCCCTAAGGGACTCATAGCCTTAAACACAATACAGCAACACTGGCATTTAAAATAGTGAAGAAAGTATGCCATCTTCAGAACGACTGTAAGAATGAAGAGCGAAGTCTAAGCAAAATCGTGCTCAGATCTTTTGGCCTACTGCATCTTGGGACGAAGGACTGTAAATATATTATTTTAATTATTTGTTGCTAATTATATTATATCTAAATATACCCAAATGAGATACAAATCTTTTGGTACTGACATAGATGTTTATAAAGCATGTTCAAGATAAGTCGGATATGAATGAATTATGTAAAAAATGGTCATTGTGTGTATAGAAGGTAAAACAAACTATGTAATGGGAAAATCAAAACATAAATCTAGTTTATTCAAGTAATTATGCCAATGAAGTGTATTGTATGTCACGTTACCTCAGACTGCCCAAGTGTTAAATAATTAGTCTTAATTGTGATTCACGATGTATAAAACTTATAATAATCTAGGCCTATCGTAAACAATAGAATGTGAGATAAAAAGACGATTGTTGGATGTTCTGTGATTTCAATGAAAACGGTTCAACTTTTTACATCGACTTTGAAATGTGTACCTACTCCATAACAAATAAAAACGAACATGTATAAAAGGGAATTTAGCTTTAGATCCAAGAAATGTTGTTACACGTGTTTCAATCATTTGCAGTTTTTGCTCAGTAAAACAGTGAATTTTCCGTTTCTATCCCTTGCATTGTAAAGAAATATGTAAAATATACAATGTAATGTAAAACACCCAACAATTATATTATGTAGTTGGAACAACAAGTTCATTTGTTTCTACTTTCATATATAGAATTTATTATTTTGTCTGGTTTTTTTATCTTTGCATTAGTTTCCTGATCTAAGTCACTGTTCCTATTTGGTTTTAATAACAGCTAAATTTGAGAGGTAAAAGAATTCATTATTAAAAGTAATACAAATTAAGGCTTGGAAGTGAATTCTCCTGAAATTCTGGTTTGGCTGTTAAAATAATAATTCTGAACTCATTTAGTTGTTTCTTTCTTTTCTTCTTTGATTCGTTATTTTCTTTACGTTTTTTCTTGTTAATCTTTGGCTTTTAAAGTTCAACAGAACTACTAAACAAAGAGGCAAAGTTTTTGAATGTTCATTCAGGTATAGCTGCATCATTTCTGATCTAAGGAATGTTTCTAGAAATGTAAAACTGTGATCTATACATGACTCTCATGCCCGATTTCACCAACAGATGTTAAAATCGACGTTAACAAATGAATTGTCACAGCGCTCACACTAATGTTAAATTTCATGCATTTCACCAACCTGATTTCTGAAAATGTTAACAAACCTGTGTTAGCGCCAAGAAACTCTCAGCTATAGAAGGCCATGGATGAGTTGTATTATTTTCTGAACGTACTGCGATGTGCTTTTGTTTTCCTTTCATTGTCTGCACAAGCTGAAAAATGGCGGATGAACAAAATCATAAATAAAGCCGTGTGACAAATTTCTCATCGATGGAGAAAGAATTCTTAATCGAATTGGTGACGAAGTGTAAGGATATCGTGGAAAATAAAAGGACGGATGCAGTGGTAAAAGAGAAAGATGTCGCGGGGAAAATATTGGAAACGAATTTAATTCAAATGCATGTGTCACTACTACAAGCACCAAACAACTTGTCAGTATTACGTAAATTTAAAACGAGGAGCAAAGGACAAGTGACTTAAACGTTTCAAGACGGGAGGTGAACAGTGTATTACCCACATAATTCAGTGAATTATAAAATCGCAAAGTTATTAAAACTTGGAGCTAAGGCGAGATCGGCATATTCCTTTCGATGTATGTTCTAACTCAGTATTACGTAAATTTAAAACGAGGAGCGAAGAAGAGCAAGTGACTTGAACGTTTCAAGAAAATGTGTTATTGACTTAATTCATTGAATTATAAAATCGCAAGGTTATTAATACTTGAAGCTAAGGCGAGATCGGCATATTTCTTTCGATACGTGTTCTAACTCATTATTACGTAAATTTAAAACGAGGTGCAAAGAAGGGCAAGTGACTTGAACGTTTTAAGACAATGTGTTATTGACTTAATTCATTGAATTATAAAATCGCAGGTTATTAATATTTGAAGCTAAGGCGAGATAGACATATTCCTTTTTATGCATGTTCTAACTCATTATTACGTAAATTTAAAACGAGGCCCGAAGAAGGACAAGTGACTTGAACGTTTTAAGACAATGTGTTATTGACTTAAATCATTGAATTATAAAACCGCAGGGTTATTAATACTTGAAGCAAAGGTGAGATTGGCATATTCCTTTCGATGTATATTCTAACTCAGTATTACGTAAATTTAAAACGAGGTGCGGACAAGTGACTTAAACATTTCAAGACGGGAGATAGACAATGTATTATCCACATAATTCAGTGAATTATAAAATCGCAAAGTTATTAATACTTGAAGCTGAGATTGGCATATTTCTTTCGATGCATGTTCTAACTCATTATTACGTAAATTTAAAACGAGGTGCGAAGAAGGACAAGTGACGAGTGACTTGAACGTTTCAAGACGGGGGTGAACAGTGAATTATAAAATCGAAAAGTTATTAATACTTGCAGATAAGGCGAGAGCGACATATTCCTTTCGATGCATGTTCTAACTCAGTATTACGTAAATTTAAAACGAGGAGCGAAGAAGGGCAAGTGACTTCAACGTTTCAAGATGGGAGGTGGACAATGTATTATCCACAAAATTCAGTGAATTATAAAATCGCAAGGTTATTAATACTTGAAGCAAAGGCGAGATCGCCATATTCCTTTCGATGCATGTTCTAACCTCTCTTGTACTTCCGCAGTAACCTTCATAGCAACTTGCTTTGACAGTCTATACCTCCGTAAAAATATTTCTTCGGATAACTCTTCAAAATCATTTCTCCTCATAGGCCGTACTCTGTTACGAATGCCATTTAACACGGTCTTAAATGTAGCAAAGCTACAACAGCTGAGTTCATGCTCGCCATCTTGACTATTTACAATTGTTAAGGACTTAACATCAGAAATTTGACTTGTTAGTTTAACTAGAGATTTAACACGAGTGATAAGCTAACACTTGCTGGTGAAATGCAATTTTTCTTATAACTATTGCTAAACTCGTGTTAAGTCTTAACATCTGTTGGTGAAATCGGGCATTCCTCTTGTACAGACTAGTCCTACAAAAGCTTATTCTCTCTCTACTCCATGTTAAACAGATAAACATTTGCAGAAATTATCTTACTGCCCATTTTCTTGTAGACGCAAGGAGAATGTGGTAAATGTAAAATCTGTGATGGTTTTTCTGTTTGTACGTCCAGGTCATAGGAATGACTTTCCATTTGAGAAATGTGTAAGTATTGGAAAATTTAAACAATATCAAAGAATATCACAGAAATGTGTCAATGCAAAAACCACGTATTTGATATAAACTCTGTCTTTTAAGGAGATCTACATTTTTTGTGTAGTCTGACAATCTCTTGTGGTTTACCATTTATGGAAGCTATTCAAGTTGAAGATGACTTCTGGGGATATTCCCATAAAGGTGAAGATATATAATTCGTTTAGCATGAAAATATCTTACAATGCGATAGTTTTGTCAAATTGTCGAGTGGGATGTCTCAGGCGATTTTATATGTGCCCCCATTTTGTAGGCCCGGGTTCGATTCCCGTGGCCGATCTGCCTGACTCATGGGTTTTCCGAGGTATTTTCCTCTGTTTTTCCGTCCTCTGTCTCCTCTCATCTCATCCTTCCTTCTGGGTATGCCCCACTCGGGGCTTAGGTACAATAAACCAAGTCTGGTTGCTATGCCAGTCCCTTAAAAATAATCCAATTCCAGTTTATCAAAATAATTTCGTTTCAGTTTTCACAAAAGTCAACATTTTAAGAAAATATTTATTTACGGTGAGGCGGTACATGCCCGTTAAGTACCTCGTTGAGCCCTCTCGGGACTCAACACCTCATATGATAGGATATGTAACGGGCGAGGACTACGGATGGGAGGTTTACAAGAGGTCGGTGTTTTACTCAGGGTAGGTCTGCATGGATTCTCTCTTTTCTGTTTCAGGGAGTGGGTGCGTCCTCACAGTGTAGGGGTATTGTCACATAGAAGACACCACTACCGTTGAATGTCAAGTTTATTTATACAAGTCGCCCTCTCCACTCGTCACTGTTGTGTTGATGTTATCCGCACATTAGGCGCGATATTTAGGATTTGCCCGTTGCTGTGTGCGTGGCCTGACCGCTAGTCTAAATCACAGTCGCGTAAATCACTAGGACGTGCCGAGTGGTGTAGGTAGTTGTGTACGCGTTGTCGTTCCTGGACGTCGAGAGCATTACTTCGCGCAATAGAGTACTCCCGGAGGATTACTCAACAACAGAGTTTGGTAAAATCCTAATGATGTTGTAATGTGTGCAGTTTCTCTCACTCGCTAACACAGAGTGTTCGATAACCACCTAATATGTGTTGCTCCGTCCATTCGCGAACACCGACTTTGATGAACTTTCCGTACTAGTCGCCCCCTTCACTCGCCAATACTGAGTGAGTTTGATAACCAACCAATATGTGTCGATACTTTCAACCGCCAGAACAGTGTTTTTTCCTAGCAAATATCAAACGTCGTCATTGCACAAATTTCCCCTTGCTTTCGCCGAATTTTGGACACTTTAGAGGTCATGTGACCTGTTACTCGTTCCTTATAGGTTGTGTTTCATCCCTACTCTTAAATGTCATCGCGATTTCGAGTTTCTGAAGCATGTATTCCACGCAACTTTCACTTCCCCACGGTCTAGGTAATTAATGCAGAAGCACGTTTGAAAATGTGTATCTTAAATCCCCGGTGTCTATTCTCTCATCACGTATCATGTGCAGACCAATGCTTCGGCTGGCGACTAGGGTCTAGCCTTGAGCGATTCTCGAACAATGTCCCCTTTGTCGGCTCAACACAAGGAAAATTCCTGTGATGGTAAGTGTTCATTTTCCCGGCTCTCTTTACACGTTGGGTTCACGTGCTTGCAATAAAATATGTGTAATAGGATTGCCTGTTTATTTTCTGCACTTGTATATTTAATCATTATCTTCTATATTTGTTATAACTTTGTTTAATTCATATTGTGGTATCTATCCGCCCTTAATTACGCATTTAATGTGACCTTCGGGGTTATATGTCAATGTTATGCCTAACTGGAACGGTATCAACGGGTAGTTTTCGGATAATGTATTTTCTTGATAAATTTAATGTTTCATCCTTGAAGTAAAACGAACTTACGTATCAAGTTTGGTTTTTTAGGTTTATGCTCTTCACAGACCAGCACACAAACATTTTCCCAAAAATGTTCTTTTTAGAATCAGATCACCTCAAAACATACACTTTCGGTAAAATCCCTGTATCTAACTTTTGGATGAATTAATAATCACTGCACAACAAATCTGAACTTTGTTTCTGTCCTTTAGATGAAACTGCGTGATTCTGTATAGACAAAAGTGCTTGACTCATATCTGAAAACCATAATGGTCCATCATGTACCATTTTTGTAGTCTTTCTTTCTGAGTGGAGGAAAAATGCATGCACTAACCCTGAGATTGGATTGTGGAACTCCTCTGGGGGATTAAACCACCAGCCCACTAAACAACCTCCACCGGTGAGTATTCTGGAATGATGCTGTGGCAGTACCGCTGTAAGCACCTGCGGATTCGAGGAAGGGATATATTAGCCAGGCCGAAGCCTGGGCCAAGGTGAGGAAGGAGGCAGGACGTAAGCATGACCGAGGCCCTGCTTACGCCCTTGCGTATTAGGAGTGGAGGTGTAACAAGATTCTGGGTAATATCTCAGGGAGTGGTGAGTGGTCATGTTTGGAAGTGGATGAAGAATTATGGATATTGATGAGTGTAGGATCTCTGCGGCGGTTGGTGTCGACCTCTGGTGTTGGGTCCGTTGAACATGGTCTGGAGGGCTGCCACTTCCTCCTTGTTGAGTCTCCGGAGCACAAGTAGGTGTGTGTCGTGGTGTTTGACTTAGAAGTCATGCTTCTCCTGTATGTCCTCTTGTAATTCTGTGAGCTCAGCTCTGAGATCCGTGAGTGTTGGAGCTTGCTGCGCAGATGAAGCCATGAACTCTCTAAGAAGTTCCTCCAATGTGGTCAGTTCAGCCGTTATGACCAGGAACTCCGAATGGAGATCCTGAACGGCCTCCCCTAGGACCCGAACTTCCTCCCCGAGCTGCTCCTGTCTGATAGTGTGGACTAGTGCTACTGGCTGATGAGTGTGTAGTGTTTAACGCCCGTTTTTACTATATACGGCACCGCAGGCGGTGACACTGATGATACATGAGATGAAGATGGAGCACCGGTGGAATGAAATGGCGGGGGAAACCGGAGGACCCGGAGAAAACCCGCCCCAGCACCGTTTTGTCCACCACAAATCTCACTTTGCGGTCGCCTGGGATCGAACCCGGGCCGCCTTGGTGAGAGCCAAGAGGTCTAACCACTGAGCCACGGCGCGGCCACTTTTTGATGAGGTTGCTGATGTGGCGGCTGTTGTGAACTCAGCTGTCGTTGAGATGACGGCGCTGGGGAACAGGTGATGCCTTCCTATAGGGATGCAGGGGGCAGAGTGCCTGTCCTGAGTAGTGATTGTGCCCTCCACAAGAGGCAGAGTAACGGCGGCGGTGGAGGTCGTGCTGTGTGCAGATCGAGGTGAGGTAGGAGGCACCACAGTAGTGGCATCTCGGCTTGGCTGCGCAGGACTCTGTTGTATGCCCTTAGGCGCAGTAACGGCGGCATGGAGCTTGCCGAGACTTTCGGCTGACCTCGGTCCTCAGCACCTGCCTAATAAGGACAGGCCGATAACCAGGGCAGCTTCCAGATCTGCAGTGCTGGCTAGCTCCACTCTGACCAGCGGTGTCGGGCCCCGGGCTGATGTGATGCGGTGTGCCTTTGCTGCTGAGGGCCACTGATGCTGCGCTGCAGCAAGCATGAAGCGTGCTTGTAGGTCCCGGAGCACTCCCTTCACCACTATTCTGGTGCGATGTATAGGTGGTGTCGGCTGACGGCTAACTGCCGGTGTGAGTTGTCCTGCTCTCGGCTGAGAGGCATGGCCAGGTGCTGGCTGTGGTGCGCTCGCTGCTGTGCTTGGATGGCGGTGGCGTGGCAGCGGCTGGCTGGCGGCCGCTGGTGACTGACTTGATTCCGGCTAGGAAGCAGAGCCAGGTTCCGGCAGAGATTGTTGTGAGCGTGGCTCTTCGCCGGTAATTCCCTGCTTAGCGGCGGTAGTCTTCTTGTCTCCACCCATTGTGTTGCGGCGATGTTGACTACTCGGAATCTCGAAGAGTTGGCTGTGTGCCTGGTGGGCGTCCACTGCGGTAGGGGGAGCGCGCCTCAGTGAAGAGCTACTTCCCCAGAACTTTCCGGTCAGCTCCACGGAAGGCTCCCCCTCAACCGCCGGTAGTGGCGGAGAGGCTGGAGACGGTGCCCGAGAGCAGGCAGGCGATGGCTGCGGTGAAGCGTTTTTCTTTCCCATTGTTCGTAGGATCGACTTTGTCTTCTCAAGGTGATGTTTACTCCTCGGAGAATTTTTGTAGGGGACCCACTTTTGATATTTATACAAATTGATTACAGAGAATTTTTTTATAATTTTTATTGATCGATCAGCAGTCCAATTTTTTACAGATCAGAGTTAAAAGAAGGTTAGAGAGCAATAAATTAAAGAACAATAACACTCAGGGGTAGGCTAACAGGAGCCCCCTAACTACATATAAGTTAGAACTCCAATAATACACTCTGAGGAATTACGTGAATATTGGAGATGTAAGACACGCATCAAGCACTAGAATCAGATGTATCACTCAGAAGCAGGTCCTGTGGTAGTCTGCTCCTTAAGCGTGAGGGTAGGCTCTTATGGACGCCGATGTTATAATGCACAGCTCCTGGAACTTCTTGCAGCGTGGAAAAGAAACGACGGGCGATCCTGCGAATGTAGTCGTTAAGAGGTAAGAGTCCCAGTTCGTGATGGAGCTGCTGATTACGAACGAACCATGGAGCGTTGGTAGCGATGCGCATGAAGTGATTCTGTATGACCTGAAGACGACGCAGATGACATGTGTGTGCTGCCTCCCACACTTGGCAGGCATAAGTAATAAGCCGACAAGCGAGTGATTTGTAGAGTAGCAATGAAGACTGTAGGCCGAGGCTGGAACGGCGATGTAACAGAGGTGAGTTTTGAAAGCCGACCGCAGGCCAGTGATATAAGACGATCGATGTGAATACGCCAGGTCAGTCGAGAGTCCAAAAGCATCCAAGGTATTTAGCGGGAGTTGTAGTTGGGAGCCAAGGGACAATGTTCCTGTAGAGACACAACGGAGGAAGCCGAGTATATCGGCGAAGAGTGAAGATTTTAGCCTCGGTTTTCTGAGGGTTCAAAGAGATCCGCCAAGTACCGAACCAATGAGTTAGGCGATCTAAAGAGAGCTGTACTACTTGTTCTGCGTGCTGCAGATAAACATGAGAATAATATAGTACTGTGTCATCAGCGCAAAGAGCTAAAGAAGTCGGAGCTAAGTCAGGAATATCAGAAATGTAGATATTAGAGCGGGGCTAAGATAGAACCCTTTGGGACACCTGCGGTAATATTATGTGGGGATGAAAGCATTCCACCAATGCTGATTACAGAGAAATGAAACACAAGGCTTGAATACAGTAAACACATACACTAAAATGAATTTTTTGGCCGTTTCCTGTTGGTGTGTCAATGACAATAGACCAACAATACTTAGCTAGCATACTTCCATTGCATCGTCCACTGAAACGTTTTTCAAACGTAGAAATGTGCTGGTGGAAACTTTTCCCATGCCTGTTGCTTAATGCGCTAAAGTTTTGAGGAAAGAAGTCCAGATGTGAATCCAAAAAGTGTAGTTTTAATGACATATTGCAACCTATAGCATGAAAGCATTCTACCATGTCACTGACAAGATCTTCATAGTTTTCAGCTTTCTCATTTCCAAGAAAACGCCAGCACTCTGATTTAAATGCCAACCAGGCTATTTTTCTCCCTCTGACAGCTTATTTTGAAACCCTTCGTCCAAATGACCGCTTTAATTTGGGGACCAATGAAAACCCCTTCTTTTACCTTGGACTCACTTAATTTGTTGAATTTATTCCTGAGATGCGAGAAAGCCACTCATTCTCTGTCCAGAGCTTTTACAAAAATTTTCATTAAACCGAGTTTAATGGGCAGTGGTAGAAGAAAGACATATTGTGGATTTACAAGTGGTTCATGTGCTATATTTTTGGTGCCAGGAATGAAGCTTTGTCTTGGAGGCCACTGTTTACGGCTGTAGTGATCTTTTTTCGGTCATGGCTATCTCATTCGCATAAGAAGAAGCAGAATTGTTGTGTTCCTGTTAATATCCCAATTACTTTCAAATCGCCACAAATATAGTGTGTTCAATTAAATTCAGCATAGTACTCATAACCTCATAGGTCTCCTTTGTATTTGTAGAATATTTAACGTTAGCTCAATATTTGCTTGAGGAAAAATCGGCGAAGTTTCCGAGTCCGACGGACATGATTAGTTCCACTTTATCATTGTAGATGGCGCTTACTACCAGTCGATGTGCTGTTAAAACAAGTCAATAAAATTGGAAGTCAGGGGCGGTTCCTCCATAAGGTTGCAGGTTTGCGCTACACCGACTGATTCTGAATATACAACAGGTGCATTTTGCACATTAAAGCTGTACTTGTTTGCATTGTTTTATATACAAACATGTTTCAATTACGCTTATCGTCTGTAGCTGCCCATGACCGCAGAAGTCGAAATAAACAGTGATTAGCTGTAGGAGCCGTAGGTTTGCAGTGAATAGTTAACCTAAGATTTCGCCCAAATGTAGGCTCTCTGAGGGGGTTGCGGGAAGGTGAAGAGATGGAAGGGGCTTCTTATACATTGCTTTAATGGAGGTCTATAAACCTAGCTCCTCCTACTCTTAGCAACGGCTATAGCGTGACCTTCAGGATTAGCTTCTGTATGCTCTGCTTTTCGAACACAGGGAGAATTTAATTAAATGCATGGAGGTTATTCAGAAGAGAGCTCTGTTAAACAACAACGCCACACTTGTTCAGGCTTCTGGGTTTATGGCCACTTTGAAAGATTATAATTTTGTATTCTGGCTGTCTTTCTTCTACAAGATCATGCCACATGTGGACATTTTGTACAATCAGCTGTAGAAACGAGACTGCAGTGCAACGTTTGCCATCGCCCAGCTAAACGCATTTAAAAGGGAAGTGCAAAAGGTAAGAAATAGCGTGCATATCGAGGAACACGAAGAAACTGCAATTAAGAGGAGAAGAATAGAAGATCATGATGTGAAAAGAAGAGAAGCTCTTTAAGTATGTGACATTCTTAGAGAAGCAAAGGACAGATTTAGCTTAACGACATCTGGTAGCCTCAACTTTGTTTCATCAAGAAAATTTCTAAGACATTTCCAGATGATTCCCTTAGATAAACAATAAGGTTCTTCCTTTTATCATTGGAACAAAAATTCGTAGAGAACTGACTGTAATTTACAGTCGAGAGGAATTTCGTGGAATGTCCGGCGCTTTGTGCTTGATGGACTTCATTAAGGAAAACAATTAATGTACTACATTCAGCGAATATGTCAAAAATCCTCCGAGTGCTGTTAACTATGCCAATGTCTACCGCTGAAGCAGAATGCTGTTTCTCAACTTTAAAAAGAATAAAAGCTTTCCTTAGGAACACAATGTCACAGGACCGATTGTCAGCATTAGCAATGCTTTCAATTGAGAGGGAGTTTGTTATGAAGATCAGCGACTTCAACGCAAAAGTTATCGATAGATTCGCCAGGTCTAAGGAGAGTACAGCAGAGAATCTGTATAAATAGGTAATTCATCACTACTCTGTATTTTATTTTTCATTTATGCACCACCAATAATTTAACCCACCAGCCGCCACTGTCGGAAGTGCACCATCTTTCAATAAAGTAATGTACACCCTCCGCAGGTCAGATTCAGGTGTTCCGTGACTAGAGAGTTTGAAAACTATATCGACCATGTTCGTAGATGTATGCTGTCATGGCCATTTTAACCTGTTACTCACTTCGGAGATTTCTAACCGAATGTGACAAAAGATTGACTAAATATCACAAAACAAGTAGCAATTCTCTTGAAACTGAGCTATTAACTCAACTCCAGCATGTCGTTGGAGAATATGCCGGAAAACCGCAATTGCTACTTTAATAGAACCAATATCTATGTTGTATATAAGGCACGCTCTCTCATCTGCTCTCGTAGTTCAGTGGTCCAAACGTAGGTTGGGACAAGCGAGCAGAGGCTTCACCGTTCGAACTGTAAACCGTGGACATAATTTTTACTGCAAACCTTTTAGTTTGTTAAAAGCAGTAACCACTAATTTACTACTGTTTTCTTGCAGCTAAGCTGTTACTACAAGAATATCAAAGAAAATGAAAACACTTGGAATGGATTTAATACATTTGCATATAAGCAGTGGTCAAACAACGGCTCTCGTAGCTCAGTCGTAAAAGATCTACTGTATCAAGGTAACTGAGATTTCACGATTCGAATGCCAGTTAGCAGACAAAATTTTTTCCCAACATTTTTAATTTTTTAGACGTAGTAACAAACCAATTTATAAATGTTCTCTTAAGCTAAGTCATTACTATATGGTATTATAAAATATGCAAGAACAGAAAAGTATGTGGCACGACGATATTTTTATAGAACTACCATCTAACAATAAAACTGCCCATCATTTCTACCATTTCTTTTATTCACTGTCGGGTATTTCTTACTCGTTTCGTGCCCACCTCATTAGCGTAGATGGTAGTGTGTCTTCCGTACGTTCAAAAGGCTCCAAGAATCTCAGAGGGGTTACTTATCTGAATAACGTTTTTCATTAGAATTTTCTCTTGCCCTGAAAGATGAATGTTGGGTAACTCCGAGCTCTATATACCCTGTGCTCATTTGGGCATCATTTCATTCATCGTCCGATATAAGATCGTTAATTACATAATACTAAAAAGTGTATTGTCGCGAACCCGATCGCGATAGTGTACACAAAGAGCCGGCAAATAAATATAGCGCAGATGTGTCGCGTCCCGGCGCTTCGGCCTTCAAGTCCTTCAACCTCCTGCCGACAAGTCCTCTGGCATGGCGTTCAGGGACTTTGTGTTGTTGTCGGCCTTTTCCTCTAAATCGTTAAGGCGCTCGTCCACTTGACCCATCCGCTTGTCCAACTCCGCGACGTCATCCCTTACGCCGGTCAACTGCTCTTCAAACTTTGCGGCTAGGGCCTCCTTTGCTGCTTTCATTTCCGTGGTCAATTCGGTCATCTTCGCGGTCAGGCTCTTGTTTGCAGCTTCCGTCTTCGCAGCGAAGGTGTCATTCACCGTCTTTATTTCTTTCAATTCCGCTGCCAGGTTGTTGTTTGCCGTTTCCGTCTTCGTTGTTAACTCGGTCTTCATTTCTTCCATTTTCTTGGTGATGTTAACCTTAGCCGTCTTCATATCTTCCATTTTCTCGGTGATGTTGTCATTTGCCGTCTTCTTTTCTGTTAGTTCCGCGGCCAGGCTATTATTTGCCGCTTTCATTTCCGAGGTCAGTTCGGCCTTCATTTCCATCATCTTCTCTAAAATCTTTTCCAATGCCGCCTCCATGGTGCTCACATCCCACTTCTGACACCAGTTGTGACTTTGTGGGTTCGTAGAATTAAAATTCCAATTTGCCGAAATTCTAAATGTTCTTTATTTGCGTAGAAACACACTGCGTAGCAGCAGAATTACATCACATATCACAATCTACAACATCAAGGTCGGTGACAATAACAAACAACTTACTCAACCTTTTTGTTGTTGTAATTTTACGTCCTCCAATATTAAGCCATATCGGACGATGAATGGTATGGGTGAAATGATGCTCAAATGAATCCAGGGTCCATAGAGCTTAGAGTTACCAGACATTTATCTTTCAGGATAAGGGAAAAACCTTACCCAAGTAACTCACTCTGACCGAGATTCGAACTCGGGACCTCTTGAACGTGAGGCAGACGCTCTACCACCACGCTACCGAGGCGGGCATTACTCAACTTCCACTGTTTACAACACTCTTGTTACATGTCTTTACAACAACTCTTTACAGCTGTTTTCTGCTTACTCACAACTCTTGTTTTACAACTGACTCTTGGCGAGTGTCACTTCTTTAAATACCTCATTCATAATTCGAGACTGTTATGGAAGTTTCTCTAACATGTCACCAGACAAAACTCGACTGTTCTAGAATGTAATTATATCTGTAGGCAAGTCTTTTATTTCCGGCGCTGCTATGCAAGCTCTTTATCTCCGTGATATACTATCCATCGGTTAATTATCTGTGCTATCTTTATTTGCCAGCTCTTTGTGTACACATTCCGCGCTATCATGATCGGGTTCACGACAATACTAAAGGCTCACACAACGAGTGCATTCATGCTTCAGCCGACACTGTTTTCCATATTACTTTCAGTGATATTCCTAGTGTGCTTACCTACTTTTGACTTGCTGGGGGATATTATCTTGATTAAAAGGATGTTTGTTGTTTTCCTGAAAAGTGTAGGACACGTGCCACTTTATATTCTGAGAAACATCAATAGGACTCGAATTAAAATGTTTGTAATATTGGAATTTTGTCCGAGCCAGGGATTTTCTTTAGGATAAAAGTTTAAATAACCATTTAACCTCCGAAATGACGTTCTGCTAACAAGAATGCAAGGTGTGTACTGCGTTTTAGTCGTTATGTGCATCAAGTGGCTTCCTTTGGGGTAAGTGTAGTTTGGACAGTGCCAGCTAATCAGTGAGCTTTCCCTTCATCTGTGATTGCTATCGATTGATTGTGATGGAGACGCTTAGCAGCACTTTCTCTCATGTCTGATGCATCAGACTGACGAGTTTGTTCTGTAAATTGTCTAGTGTGTGTTGCCACTAATGTGTGGGTAATTTGAGGTACTTCGGATTTCAAGTGATTACGGAATATGCCGTGGTACCTACAGGAAGTAGAGTATACTGCAATAACTGTTACTGGATTAACAACAAATAAATGATAAAGCGATGTTTTAGGCTTTCGGGAAGAATAATTAGAGAAGTTCGTGTGAATTAAAATATTGCATTTTTCTGTTGCACTTGGCCAATCTTCGGGAGAATGTTGGCGTCTTTTCTCTGTCCTTTATACTTATCATCTGGATTTTTACTGTATATTTCACTTGTAGTCGCCTCTCCACTTCCCAAAATAGAGCTTTTCTTCCTTTTTCTGATATTTTATCTCTAACATAGTCATAAATATCATTATTTTCCCGTTCGTTGCATTACATTCACCAAATTTGGTTAATTTTCTGGCTACAAGTTCACGAAGTTTTCCAGCTTGGGATTAATATTTTTCTCCATTTCTTTCTTTGTTTCTCAGAAAATCGGCATTCGATACTTACTGTTTTTGTACTAGCCTTTCTTTAAATATGGAAAGTTTCACTATCTTTATCAACCACTCCTGCTTCAAAAGGTTATTTGTAAGTTCTTATAGGTTGTTTTAATCCTACATAGTTTTTACTTTATTTAATTTCAAGTATTCAGAAGTTTGTCTTCCACATCATTAAAATTAATTCATGTATTACAGAAATTAGATGCATATTAAAAATACAAAACCTTTTTTTGTAAAAATACTTTTAAAAAAATTTTAAAAATACAAAACTAGGGGATATTTGAGCTCTGGATATAGTGCCATAGTTTGAATCAGTTCAACTTTGACTTACCAATATACATTTACTTTCTTCTGAACGTTTGAACAGTTGTAGTTTCGTAATTTCCATTAGACTGTAATTTTTAAAATTATTTCTAAATTTGCCTCCACATATTTAAACTCCTTTAATAAATATTAAAGATTTATTTTACAATAAAATTGTATAATTGAATCAACTATTCTATATTGCATGTGTTATCGAAGTGAGACTGAAGAACTAAAGTACTTTATTAATGTGAGAGATATACTTCTGATTTACATTGTCCTATATTAGTATTATATTTGGTATTGTCACAACACTCAAAAATAACAGTGCCATAGTTCATTGAATGCATGTGTGCATGTTACCCTTAGAGCTGTGAAACGTCACATCACTGTTATCAAAACCTCCACTGATATTTATTTTATTTTTATGAGTTGACTTTTTATTTAAATATCTCAGTACTCAGTGAAATATTTTCCGAATCATTGTGTTAATGGATCAAGTGGCTTACTCGGAAGATCATCGCGTCCGATGCAGAGAATGAGGAAAACTTCATTGTCAAGGAAATGGATGTTTGGGTAGAATCACCTAATAACCGCCTGTAGGTGACATGCTGATGCAGCTACAAGGTTCTATTCTCTGAGTTGCATGTTTAGGAACTGTATTGACAAATACAAATTTGGTCACTTACTACTTGTTTCGAGGTTAATATGAAGCTTATTTGGTTAAGACTAATCAATGGTTCAGACAACCTTGAAACCTCTAGCAAATTCTCAAAATCATCCCTTGTCTTGGGCACAATCTCAGGCAGTGTTCACCAAAGTCACCACTGACCAAGTTACCACTGCAAACGATACTACCTGGTTCTCACATTCCAGCTTATTGAAAGTTGTTGCAAAAGTATGGGACCAACTGAAAATGGTGTTATAGGAAATAGTTCAGTATGTTTTTTTGAGAGTATTCAAAAAATAACTCTTCATGTTAACTTCTGTGAGGAAGAGCTAAGGAAAATTAGCAGTTACTTCAAAAAAGGGGGTTAAAGACTTTCTAATCTTTCTGAATTCATATTACTTTACTGGCCAGCCAGTAATGATTTTTTCCAACATTTTCTTAAAATCACAAGATCAATTATTATCTATAGCTAATTAGACAGCCAAGAATCAGTATTAGCTTTATACTGAAATTAACCTTGTAGCGTCCTCACACAGTGTGTGTTCTGAAACGCTTCTGATATTGAATTAAAAGCAGTGTAATATATTTCTTGGGTGCAGGGATTAGCAATGCGTCACCTATAGCCTCCTCTAACCAAACCTCATCCTATTGCAACCGATAGCTGTCCCTGCTTTTAACACACAAAGCCATGGAGGCTGAATCTAGTGACACAGCTGTTACCCCTTCCAACCCGGACTATATTTTTCTAAAATTATAAGCTGCCAAGTATGTTTGCTTTTGTGGTTTTTTGCGTACTTCACACTAAAATAGTGAAAACATTCTTACCTTAGCTTTTTTTTTTTTTTTTTTTTTTTCAAAAAAGCACTAGCACAATCGTGCGGATTAGAGTTAAACTGATACATTTCAGCTCAAATGTATGTACAATATGCTGCAAACAGGTTTAGCTGAAATAACATGTATTATTTTATTTTTCAGAAATGATATAAAAATAGTTAAAGTTCAATCTAATTAATGTATTTATACGTGAGCTAAATGAATATGCAAGCATGAAAGTACGTATTAAAATAAAGTTTTTATACAAAATATTCATAAATCAAGCTTGAAATTACACAGTAGCGAAAATATCTAAGGTTTGACATGATATCTTTTAAAACAGTTTTTGTCTTTAGAAAGACACAGATATTGATCACATTTAGTACATCTAGTTTTTGACCTGCTAGTGCAGCCCTCGAGCTGGTAAGTTCTAGGAGCAGTAATGTTACTGGCCTCTGACCAGTGATCGAAGCCATCATAGCGCTTATCTGCAACTGGCTTAGGAGATGATGATGAGGCATTTTCTTGCTGTTCATCACATAGCAGTCTTTTTTTTCTGTTTGGTGTGGAGGTTAAAGCTTCTGCAACTGACAGTCTGTACTTCAGTAAGCCATTTTTTTCTTTGGCAGCTTGTTTGCTCTGCATTCTTCTCTCTATGTTTGCCAACTATTAAGTTTAGCAGGGTCCAACAAATGCAGGATTACCTTCAGGGTCCATTTTCTGGTTTTGAACCGTGTTCGGTAGCACTCCATTAATTGTTCGCAAACATCAACACCATCCATATGTTGATTGTAATTTCTTACTACTGCTGGAATATTAATCTCAATATATTTTTTCTCCTGTTTGCTCCACCGCTTCACTTTTGTTTGAGGTTCTACAGCTGAACAGGTGAATGCCATTATATCCTTTTGGTTATCTTTCCATTCACTTATGACAACCGTTTCATCTGTTCTAACATAACAGTGGCGATCACCTCTTTCCATTTTCTCCTTTCTGAAATTAATATTCTGCATTCGATTCAGCATTATAGTTCCTGATCCCTCAATACCCTACTCTGAAAGTTTGGCTAATAAAGGCACAGTGGTGAAGTATCTGTCAAAATAAACAAAGCTACCTTTAGCTAGTGATTGAACGAGACGCATGATAACTGAAGGTCCTAAACCTAGATCTCTGTTTTCAAGTGGTGTATTACTGCCTTGATAAATCTCAAAATCTAGTACTATTCCTGATGATGAAGCTATAACAAAAAATTTTAACCGTACTGGTCTAGGCTTGTTCTTCACATATTGTTTTAGTTTACAACGGCCAGTGAAGGGTGTCATCTGCTCATCAATAGAATAGTATACAAAATGTCTTGGTATTCTTTCACATGTATTTCTTACAGCATTGATCAGAGGTTGAACTTCCAATAACAAATTGGATTTATAATCTTCAGGAATGCACACTGTGTCTACAAAATGTAAGTTTGTCCTAAGTGCTAAAAGCCTGTCACGTGGCATGTATTCTGAAATGCCTGGAAGGGCAATTCCCTGTTGCCAGTACATAGTTAATCTGGGGTATGCAATGCACCCCATTAGTAAATTCATCCCCATATATTTTTTCAGTTCAACTGCATCAGTTCCTATTGATTTGCCAGTTTTTGCCACACTATACATATTGGTATATATGTCCGCTATTTTATAAACTTCATCAGTGAAGTAGTCATCAAGGTGATGTGCAGGTGTACGCAATGTAGGAGACTTCTGAAAGAAAATATGAAAAATAAGAGCAAGGAGATTTGAAAATTAAATGGAAGTGTTAATCGTGTTTCTATAACTTGAAGTAAACAAAGAATACGGATACATGGATCTTACCACAGAATCACAATGTTTTGCATTTGGGTGCTGTTTCTCAACAAATGCCTTTTCTTTGACAAGGAGACGTCGAGCAGCTCCATCTGATATCGGCTTCACTCTGCTTGCAGAATTATCTAACAGCTCTTGATTTGCACTGTGATTAATTGTTTCACTCTCGTCGCTTTCCACCATAGGCTCCACAACAGTAATTAAAGCATTTCGCGATAAGACCCATCGTCATCTTCGTCTTCAGTTGATATTTCGCCAACATCCGAATCCTCCAACCATATCTTCAGGATTTCATCATCACTTGACCCTTAAACATATGTAATAAATTGTTATTTTAACTGTGGAATGCAATCTAATGCGAGATTCAATAAGAATTTTGCACAAAAACATAGCTGTATTTTGAAGTTAGAATTGACAAAACAGCTCATATACAACCTAACTAGCAAAAATGTGCAACTTCGATTTTACTTTGTTTTTACGCACACAAAATATTAATAATATTAACTTCTAATATTGGTTCTATGAGAACAAATACCAGGGACAAAATTCCTGCTCTTATATTGCAGTTTACAGTAAATAAAAACGTAAATTACTAATTACTTACCTCACGAGCACATGGCGAAATCGTTTAACAAACTTTGACAGTCTCTCACTGCCTCTGTAGGCAAAGAGTGGAAACAGAAACAGTTGCAGCTCACTGACCGTAACACGCACAATTGTTGCAGGCAATGTTGAGGCAGAAAACAGATTTCCCTTAAGCGGGAAAATTAAAACAAGCAACCCGCACGATCGTGTTTCCTCGGGTGGACATATAAACAGAAGGAAATACAAATTTCACATACTGGCCTCTCGCGGCAATTATAAGGGTCTCCTAATGGATGCGGGTTTGTCTAAATTTGTTGATTTAATAAAGAAATAGACAAATCTTACCATACATAACCTTATACCCAGCAACATTGTTTAGAACATATTCAGGTGAAAGACAAACTAGTATAATGCTAGATTCAAAGAAGTTGAAACTCGAAGAATATATATGCTTAGTCATGAAATAATTTGACCACTGAGATCTAAATGGGACGTTCGGCTTCATTTAGCATTTCAAAAAGAAAATTACCTTCTCCTTGCTATGATTGCTTGCAAATTCAGTGATGGAATTGTTCCAGAGATGAGACGCGTAGCAAGTTTTCAGTTCGTTCTTCACAATTATTCTCTAAAATTGACCTACTTTATAATATCATCAGACACCGTATCACATTAGGACAAAATTAAAACTACGGTAATTACTAATTTATGCTATACAGAATCAGTGTAGTGTCTTTGGGTTTCAGAACTTCATCTATATGGGATCGCAGTGACCAGTTCTGACGATTCCATTCAACAGTGCAACAAGATGCAATCTAATCTTAGGGTTGTACTTTTCGTTGAACAGAATTTCAGAGGTGTAACGCATGATAGCAGTAAAAGAGGAACCAAAAAGCCGATCTGGGCTGGTACAGATTAACTCTTGCAATTTCGGCAGGAATTTTTTAATAAATATTGTAATGTGCCCACCTAATTTAACGTTACAATACGAGTAAATAATGGTCCTCATATCAAACGAGATGGGGAGAAGGAATGGGGCACTGTTTCATAAAACTTGCGCCATAAAGTCAACTACTGCAGAGGCCCATGAAGGAAGATCAGTTCATACCTTTAATTGTGCCCCATTTACTAAGCCAAAAAGGGAACCGCCTTATCATTACTAAGCTAAGAACGATACGAGAAGTCTGGAGCTCCTTATGACATTTCGAAGCCAACCATGAGTTAGGCAACAATGGTATGAGGAAGCAAATAACCGATTTTCAGAAGGGGAAGAGGGAAGCCCGAGAGTTCACCTACCGAAAACATGAAAGGTACTGAGAAAATGTGTCAGGAGCAAACAAATATTAATTATGGGAGAAACTGATAATCAGGGGGCAAATAATGAGAAATATTTCCAAAATCCGAAAAGCCATCCAAATGGCCAGGTTCACTACGTGGATTTCGAAATTTATAGGGAAGGTGATTGTCGTGGAGAAGTAAACATGGCCAGGAAAATTAGAAGACAGTATATAAGTGGAACCACACGGAACAACCGGAGGTAAAACAAGTAGAGCAAAATTCACCCCTGCCATGCAACAGATGCAACCATTAATCACCTGCACATTGAAATTTCTCCATCCATCACAACTCGCACCGAGACGATTTCTACGCGTTTGTTCCAATCAAAAAGGCGATGGGAGGAAAGAAATTTCTTCCCCATAAAGAGGTGCACCAAATAGTGTACGAGTGGCTGTGTATGAGAATAAATTAAATGTTTTCAGTGAAATCCATACATTCCCTACGAGCTGGTGCACATATGCTTTTATACTAAAAGTAAAGCGAACTTTAATCGCATTTGTCTTGAAAAACCAAATAGAGCGGAAGCTGAGAACATCACAGTACTTTTTTTCTAACTTCGTTTTCTAATATTATTCTTTTATGTATGTATATGAGGGAAATTTGACTGATGCATGACTCTTCCGACTACCACCGCAGCAACATGAGTCGTGCTAGGAAGGCAACGAAGAAGCCCGCTGCCATCACCGCCAAGCAGCTAGGAGTCATTGCCGCCAAGCAGCCTACTTTCGAAGAGCAGCCTACGCCAACGCCGCAGCCTGAACTTGGCCCTGTCACCCAGCCGGGAGCAGTACGCTACGTGCTTGCTGCAGCGCAGCAGTAGTGGCCCTCACATTGACGGCCAATCGCATAACTTCAGACCGGAGCCCGACACCACTCGCCCTCGTGGAGCTAATCAGCCACATGGAAATGGAAGCTGTCTTAGTTACAGGCCTGTCCTTGTTAGGGCGGATGCTGAGGTCTAAGCTGAGCCGACAGGACCATCTAGCTCCATGCCTTACGGACACATAACAGAATCATGTGCAGCCGAGCCGAAGTGCAACTACTATGGTGCTTCCAAACTCACCTTGGCCTGCACAGAACATGATTTCCGCCACCGCCACCGCTACTGTGCCACTTGTGGTGGGCAAAGTCACTTCACGGGTCAGGCACTCTGGCCCCTGCATCCCTACAGGAAGGCACCGCCTGCACCACCAGCACCGCCTAACTCTCGGCAGCAGCCGAGCGCGCCACAGCTTAAACGTTATCATCAGCAGCAACCTCCTGAACAGCCAGCACCACACCACTTTACCAGTCAACACAGGAAGCAATGTCAGGAGCAACACAGGAAGGCCCCGCCTCGGTAGCGTAGATGGTAGCGTTTCTGCCTCACGTTCAAGAGGTCCCAAGTTCGAATCTCGGTTATGGTGAGTTACCTGGATAAGGTTTTTCCCGGAGTTTTCCCTTATCCTGAAAGACGAATGTCGGGTAACTCTAAGCTCCAGGGACCCCGGAGTCATTTAAGCATCATTTTATCCATTTCATTCATCGTCCGATATGACTTAACGTTGGAGGACGTAAATTACAAAAAAAATACCACACACAGGAAGGAAGTCCGGGTCCTACCTGACGCCGTCCACGATCTCCACTCGGAGTTCCTGGTTATAGCGGCCAAGCTGGTCGCCCTGGAGAAACTCCTCGGAGAACTCCCGGGGACTTAAATTCAGGTAGCAGAGCCCACAACAGACCGACAGGAGATACACGTGAAGCTTGAGAGTCTTGATGAGAACCTTCGTGACCTCATTAAGAATTTAGACAGCTTCAATACACCTCAGCCAACACCAACACAGCAGCAACAGCACAACCAGCAACAACCCTACGCGCTGCCACCGGAGCAGCGACACATCCTTGAGAAGTGCCGTATGCTCAACGAAGAGAGTTGGAGAAGAAAACCTTAACCTATCCTCACCTATCACCACCCTTGGACCCTCTAGTGCAGCAGTCAAGGCCAGCAAGTAATGGCTGCGGCCTAGGATTTAACCTTCACCCGCCGCCCCGAATTGGGTGGCAGCATGTTATCTATCATTTGAATAACTCGTGTGCTATGCGGGACCACACTAACCTTAACTAAAATTCCATCTAATCCATAAGAACCATTCTATCCAGTGGAGGTCTTTTAGTGGAGGAGTAGTGCCGTAGTGGTGAAGCCAACACTCCCAATTGTACTCTCCACTGCTCTACGCGAGGTTTCTGTCCTCGCACTGTGCCCTCCAACATAGTGGAAGCCCATAAATGGATTTCTTCTCCACTCGAAAAAAATGTATATACATCTCTTCAGCTATATATGCAGTATGAATTGTCTAACTAATAATGTAAATATATGTTTCCTAACTTTTGTAAAATTGACGACTTAAACTGCTATTAGTTTTATAAACTTGTTTATTACCTGTTTATAGATGTGTCTGTGTACATTTTATCGTTTACAAACTTTACGACTCTTGTAAAATCGTGTAAATTGCAGAATAAACAGAAATAACAAAATGGAGAGAAAAATTGTAGATTGAGACAGAAATGTTTGTGTTTATATTTTTACTTCCGTAAATCATATTGGATACATATCCATAATTTGAAGTTCACAGGAAGATAAACATACAATTGTTACGTAAAAGTGCTGCTGAACGTAGTAATCATGAAGAAGAACAATTAAAAAACAAGAAGAAGCAGCACCCCATAATTTTCTCTTCCACATCACTTAATACGAGGAAAAGGTGCTGTTTTCCACAACTTGACTGTCATGGGGTTCAACAAGGCAACTTCAGGGAGCCAGCTCAATTAACTTGGTTTAGATAATCGATTTGTAAAATTTCTACCTGCAGTAAAAGTTGGTACTAGTAGTGGTGGTGATAGTAGTAGTAGCAGTAGTTGTTGTAGAAAAACAAGAACAAAGACTAGAAGAAGAAATAGTAGCAGTATTGCATTACAAAATAAATATTTCGGAGAAGTTGCTTGTATTACCAGTACATTCATCTGTCAGCTGTCACTGATCTCGAGCCATTTCCTTGTAGAAATCTTCTCCTTGCAGTTTTTCTCAGCAACACGACTAACCCGATGTTCTTTTGTAGCTCGGTCAAGTGCATATGCAATATTCACATGACGAAAAGTGGTGTTTCCTTTACCTTAACCCAAATTAATGATATGGGGCTTTACTAGCAAAGATAAAGAGGTAAATAATTTGGTGATCTTTCTCTAATCAATTTGAAAGCTGGTACCCTTTTGCTTGCGTTTTATATTTATTATTTCAAATGGGCGTTAGCCAGTTCTGAATATGTTGTGCTTTAGAATTAGTAGAGAGAGGTTTATCTAAGAGTTTAGAATAGTAGCTTGCATTATCCATGATGACAGACTATTCTTCTAAATAATTTAAGCATTTGTTTACGAAGCTATCTTTGTATGAATCTGCACTATCAAAATTATAGTCCACGTTTTTATTCCTTGGTCTGTAACGGAAAACCAACTTGCTTTCGGGAATGAATTTGATTATGCGGAACCTCCCTGGCAAATTATAAGCTGCTTCATTTTCCTGCAGGTAAATTGAAACCACCTCTTCCCATTGAATCTTGCCATATATTTTGCTAGCAATGTTTTGTCCAATGGAAAATTAGACATTGTTGATCATAATCTACTTCAGACATTTTGTAAATAGAGCCTCATTTGTTTTGTTTACATTAACTTGAAAATTGTGTCTCGACAAAAATATGGAATTAAGTCATGAAAATGTTCGTGTAATTATTTAATACGACTTTTGACGTGGGTTATCAAGACAAGATTGCATCGATAAACTGACCTCCATATTTTTGGACGAAGCTCCATCCTTTGCCACTGTGAAACGCGGGTACAACGAATGTAATCGTGGCTGCCGTTCGTTCAACGATGAAGTTTGTGAAGGTCATCCAAAATCAGTTGCACCAGAAAACATTGGTCCTGTCCGAAAGCTAATAATACAAGATCGTCATGCGACATTGTAAGATTGAGACTGTTCTCTCATGATGTAAACCAACGTTTTAGTAGCAAGGTGTTCAGTATTAAAATTGGATATATTTTACATATTGTGTGACGAAGTATTTATTTTCAAAATCATATAAATTGGCTGTGGGTTCCTGGCTTTATAAAAAGCTTGACCCGGTCACGCATTTCCTCAAATGATAATTCCTTAAAGAAACTGTACACTTTAAAAATAATATTTATGGCCTGGAAGTGGAGTTCTTTACTCTAGGTGCCTGCGTGGCTTGTGCCAGGTTTTGAAAGGACATTATTAAAGTTCAAAAAACAGAGAATGTAAAATTTTATTTTAATTTTATGCTTATTGTCACAGTTACATAAAGCACTTTAAGCTTAATTTGCACTACGCACTGATCTTGAATCGAACTTCAAAGATACGCGAGCGGGCTCCCTAACTGCAATGATACGTGTCCAATTAATTTATAAACCAAATATACGTAGTTTCAAACGATACTTCATAGTGTTTCACTGACAACTACATAATTAACAGAAATAACACTTGGGCAAGATTAGAGTTTGAAAATTACTATAAGTATAAACACGAGAGTCAGCCATGCTCTTTTTCGGCGACAATAATTCCAGAGGTATACGGTGTAGAAAGATGGGCTGCCTCAAAAATTCTCGCCAATATACCAAGGCATATTATGATGTCAAATTTTCAATAATAATTTTGGATGCACCAAAAGGAGAAAATCCTTTTGTCCACGCGTGTGCTGTGCGTGTCAAAACTACTCGTAGGTAACCCGGCACGCCTATAAGTCAGTCTGAAGATAAGCGAAATTCTTCCTTAAAGCCACAACCATCCGGGGAAAAAAAAACCTACCTGCTGTAAAACCCTTGACGGGTGGGCACGCAGCAAAAACCTTCTGACTTTATACAGCCAGCCAGCACTATGGACGGACGGACGGACGGACCTTCCTAACTCCACCGTCAATGCGTTTTAATACCGCAGGCCGTATAGGTACACAGGTACAAGTTACATAATTCATCTTTCCACACGACGTACTGAGATTCCGATGCATGATGTGGTGTTAAACATGTGCCTTTAATGATCATTCTCAAAAATCACTTGTATCTCAGATACCGTTTCTTGAGAAAAAATATGAGTTCTGGGATGAAACATCACTTAAACCTGAAACGTGGTATGGAATAATGAAAATCGCCTCATGTATTATAATCTGCTTTACTTTGTATGTTCTATAAATTTTTCCAAAGGAGAATTTGAATGGTGCAACCATACAGCTGTCGTTATACTGCCTGGAATTTAACCAATATAATTTATTTTATGGTACTGCAACCTTTGGACGAACTAACCCTGTGGTCTGTAATCGTTTGCAGCGACAGCCAAGATCCCTCGTTCGAGACAAATCGATAGTTATGCTTTTAACTTTCATAATGATGGAGGAAGTTTGTACATTATAATAATATTTGTACATATTATACTACGCTTTGAGTTTAAAATATGCCAAGCAAGAAGAAAAAATACAATGCTCGTTTTCCAGCAGTAAGTAATAGCTTATTTTGTTTTCTGTAAACTGGAAGGTAAAAGGATAAAAGTACATCTGTTATGCTATCTTGATGGGTGCTAAGGTTTAAGAACGTAATAAGGATTTATTTACAGCTTTGAGACGTGACTGACTCGAATAAATAAATTCTTAAGCATCATCCTTATGATTTATAGGTTATATATTTCGTATATAACTGCAAGACTTAAGTCCATGTTTGACACATAGAATAGGGTTATGTGGAACATAAGTATACCTTAAATACAACCCAACCCAGATATTACATTAACCGTACCCGGGGTACTAGAGTACACCATATTAAAAAGTCCATAAATAAGGATCCGGAATGAGAATTTCGCTATACAATTGAAGGAACTACTATCAAAGAAGCCTCTGCTTTGACTGTTGTGCTCCATTTACACATTTTGGGCATATTTTTGCTTGATGTTCTGCACATATGAACTTTTTGTAGATACTGCAACAAGTTTTACTTTTTCAGTTCTTGCTTCCGGTACAGAAACCACATCTCCCTTAACTAGTGCTCCTTTGGATAGACAACTGCTGTTGTAGCAGTAAGCCCAGAATCCTTGCGATTTCTTCTTGGAGATTATGAGGCAAACCTGGCATCTTCATTCTTGCTTCAAGGTGTGATAATATCAAATCAGTAGCTAACTTCTTTGATATTTTTGTTCATTTGTCACAGATTCTGAATCAAAATCCAATAGAAGTATCATTGTGTTTATTTCCACTGCATTTAGCAACCCATAGAATATGTATAGAGGTCATCTATGAGTTTTCCTGGACTCTGTGTAGGTGTGGCATAATCTATCAAAGCAATCAATGCCACCCTTTGTGGCATTGTAGAACTCTGAGATATCAGGAATTCTGACCATTCCACTTTCATCCTTCTGGTCATGCATTGTAGACAACATAGTCACAATCTCTCTTCTTCTTGGGTGGACAGTAGGATAGAAGTCATTTCATCACTAAAAGCAAACATTGCATTGTTCCCTTTACAGCCATAAAGCTGAGTAAATATTGGAGGAATTTCTGGCTTGTTTGATTTCGTCATTCCCACTATTGTCACAATGATCACTGAGCAATTTTTTCCCCAATGGTACAGAAGGGAATCAATCATCAAATGTGTAGTATCTACTAGTGCCATGAATAAGTTAGGTCATCTCCATGGAATAATATTGAGCAACAGGAATTTCCTTGGGAGTTGAATCCTTACTGGTATAAACTTCTGCAGTCAACATATAAAATATCTTAGCATCTACATCATCATGATTATCTTAATCCCATATTTATCAGTTATGTTTTGGAATGGACATCTTACAAATATAGTTCCATCAGAAACCAAGTAACTGCTCATTAACTGTACAGTTCTGATTATGTGATAAAAACTGTCTTATTTCAGCTAATTGGTCATTCTTTTGACATTCATTCTTAGTTTCATGATCATTAAAGCATAAGCAGCTAGTCAGGAATTGAAATCTTGCCTGCAATATAGTGCCGCAAAAATATTGTGCACCTGTGTGTTTATCAAATAGTTTATAAGTGGTTAGAAAATTCATTTTCAAAACTCTAGCTAGGTAGTATAATCCAAAAAGTGCCTTCAGCTCTGTAACATTTGTTTCACATGTAAATGATGACCTTACTGCCTTTCCAATAACATCTTCCTCATCTTCAATTATTTGATATCAATCACTGGAATACTTTGAACACTGCTTGAGAATTTCTGCATTTGTATGACTTACAATGTCAGATCTCTTCTGTGAAAAATAATTCCTGTACTTCCATTCCAGTTTTAATGTTTCTGGCCGCACCTTTGTTCCCATGGAGGTGAAGCACAATATTTCTTGCAGGGCGCCTAAGTTCTTTGACTTTTTACTACTCCATTGTATTTATTCTTGCCAAAAATTCTTTATCAGGTACATCAAACACTGAAAGGAGACCTTGTGATTCGCTATTTGAGTTATGCACATCAGGTGGAGTAGAAGTTACCAAAACATACTTGTTGGTATTCCCTGAAGGGCCACTTTGCTTAGAACACTTGTAATCGCAATTGTTTTCAAGTATGTTGTTATCAGTTATCACCGAAATGCACTTCTCTACATTTCCTGTAAAACTACTTTCCTTGCTACACTAGTCATCACTTTCAATATTTCCTTCAGAACTGTTGTTTTCAATTACTCCTTCTGGTTCACTGAAAAAAAGTCACTTATATCGGAGTATTTTCATCTGATTGCGGTAACAGTCCATAATTTCATTCTCAGTCTGTGGTTGCGAGTATTTCTTTGCTTAGCACTATTCATTTTGTGAGAATGCAACAGTTGCCTTCAGAACAACAATAATTGAATTTGGGTAACGTCTGAAACAAGAAAGGATAAATTTATGTGGTAAAATTGTATTTAACACACATAATATTCAAACAGATTAAAATTATTTACATTCCAGAGGTGATTGCAAAATAGCGTGCTCTCACTTCCAAAACACTTCAGTTTCACCTTTTTATTGAAGATTTGTCACTCAGCCACTGAGGTTATCAATTTGAAGGCCAAACAGAAAGGTATGCAGAAGTACAAATGAGTACTGCTACCTCGCTTAAATAAATTGGGAAACATAGATGTCTGGTACCCTTGGAAGGGGGAAAAATTTTCTTATTTTTTGGTTTTCTAAAACGACGCTAATGATTGTTTTAAAATACCATTTATTTGGTTCTCTACTGTGCAGGAGCCTTACAAAGTATTTTTCAGAAGAGGTAGGCACAGACTAAATTATTACCGATATAGCGTGGATACATCTTAATCATCCGAGGATACCACACTATCTCCACTCCAGCAGCGCTTATTATTGCAAATATTGAACCTGTCTTTCTTACTGTTGTATATAAGGCAAATATCAACAACATTAGAAACGGCCAAGCTTTGCCACAACATATTTCACAACTGCAACTTGAACAACCAGTTAAACAAGCTTCTCATCCAGTCACCTGTGTCTCTAGTCCTCTTGAAGATCGTGCAGCAGAATACCACCAGTACTCCATTTACACAGATGGTTCTCGGATAGCTGAAGGGCCATATAAAAATGCTAAAGTAGGATGTGCATTTGTAGTATTCTCTCGCTCCATAGAATGCCATTCTTCTATGTTCAAACTTGCTAAGGAGTTTTCAGTCTTTCAAGCTGAATTATTAGCAATTCGATAAGCAGTGAAATGGTGCAACAACTTAAAATGTACCCCTTGCCTTTACAGTGACTCATAGGCAGCAATTGCAGCTTTGAAAGATACGAAAAACAGCAGTCCTATTGCAGCTGAAATAAGGATTCAGTTATTAAGCGGTTCTCATCTGTGTATTTCATGGGTCAGAGGGCACGTGGGGATTGCCGGAAATGAACGTGCAGATGAGCTAGCAAAGAGAGCTGCAACTTCAGATCTTCCAGAACTTTACACTCTATGCCTATTTCTTATATGAGGCAAACATTAAAGGAGATTATCATCGACGACTGGAATGAATACTGGTTAAAAAGTGATTGTGGTGCTTTGACTAAGCATTTATATTTCTCACCAGTTTCTGACTGACATAAATGTAAATTCCTTAATCCTATGTTCACTCAATTCTTAATTGGACATGGCAAATTTTCAGCTTACTTATTTTGATTCAAAATCAAATCCACATCTGATTGTATTTGTGGAAATCATCTTCAAGATGTCCCTCGCATTATATTTGATTGCCCCTTTTTCTGTTTTGAAAGATACAAACTTGAATTATTGCTTCAATGCTTAGGTTACACTTTTTCAAAACCACTGACGCATATTGTGATGAATTACAAAACTTATCAATATTTCATGGCTTTCTTAAACAAAATATTTCTTAAGCTAAGGAATTCATCTTGATGTTTACTGTTTGTCAACTTGATATTGTATTTGGTTATGTTTTTGTAAATTGTATTATATTCATAAATTTGTAAACTATATTCCTAGTATACCTTTGGGTAAAATAGGAATCACAAAAATTGGATAATAAATAAATGTTTACATCTTGAATTTTCTGGGAATAACCTCTGAAGGGCTCTTCTTTATTTGGAAGTACTTTTGTGTAAATGGTAAACCATAGAAGAAAGATCAACAGCAGCAATAAGATACGTATATGCATGACATACAAAATCTCATAAAATGTCATTGAAAATAGCTCTACAGCTCTGGAAGACACAAAAGTAAGATTTTTAAAAAGGTTCGCATGTATATGTCCCACAACTTCACGCTTCGCTTCACTTCATGCTTAGCTCTAAATAGGGACTCTTCCAAATATTCATCCTATCGTAAAACTGAATAAGTACTGGAATATGAATGCAGTGTTCCAGAATTGTTTTAGAGTTGGTGTGACCACTTTCATAGCCTCTATTATTGTAATGTATTGTATCTTTTTTTTTTTCAATCCTAGGATGAGCCAGGCTCAACACATACAGCCATGGAGTATGTAATTTCTCAGTGTCTTTTTTTTTTTAAAAAAAAAATAGTGAGGGACTTTATTTATTAGAGTTTACAATGACAGATCTTCTGATAAGTTCATTGGCCACTACTGCTTCACTCCCTTATTTCTAACTAACATGCCTTGCCTATACCTGCAGCTTAGGGCCTTCATTCTCTTTCCAATATTTTGTGCTTTAGGGTTCTCATTGTCGTGTATTCTCTGTTGCTTTGGGTCCTCAACTGATGCTTTATGGATTAGAAGCCACAACCTGCTCACATCAAATCTAAAAGAAATTTCTCAGTAAAGTAAGTTTCCCGGTAGACCACTAGAGGCTGTCATTTTCTATAAGACATGCACCTTTATGTAGCGACTTACTATGCTGTAAGTACTTAAGGTACGTGAAGGTGCGTGTCTCATAGCATATGACAGCCTCTAGTGGTCTACCAAGAAACTTACAAGTCAGTTGAAGAATTTTATCTCATGTCGGCACGTTGGCCATAGTAGCTCAGTGGTTTAGAGCAACCGCACAGACAGCGGGAGATCCGTGGCTCAAATTCCGGCTATGACATTGAATTTTTCAGTCTGACTCTACTCATCCAAATAGAACTGTTTAGAATTTGCTTGAAGTGTTTTCAGAATGCCCCTGTCACAGTACAACAAAAAGTGTTTATGTAGATATGTTTATGCTTACATCATCTTGTGCAGAATTGTAAGGCAATTTGAAACTAAATTTCCTGGCATTTCGAAACCTTCAGCTTCGAAAGCAAACAAAACTCAACCATACAAAGTTACTGATGTCTAGGAATTGCTATCATGTGATCACCAGAGTCAGACACATTTCTGTAACTTTATTTTGAGGAATTTAATGGGAACAATCAGTCTGCAATTAATACTATTCAGTGATAAAGTATGGTTTCATTTTCACAGTCTTGTGTCAACACAACCAATATTTTGCTACAGACAAACCCAATTTTGTTCATGAAACTCCCTTTAATGGCCAAAAACTTGGGGTATGGTGTGCAATAAATGGAAACAGAATAATAGGGCTTATTTTTTATGAGTATATCATAAATGCGTCCTTGTACCATGATGAAGTGGGTTAAGGTATCGTATTTTGGTCCCCTGCTATGGAATGTGGCCTGGGATTGAACCCACCCCTGGTGGTGTGGATTTTATGTCCTGGGTATAGGACCAGTGCCTACTCAGCATCATGAGGAAATAGAGGAGCTTTCGATAGGTAAGCAGCCCTGGTCAAGAAAGCCAACTTTCCAGCTGGGGTTGCCGAGATGCTGACCACATCTCCTGCTCGTTTCGGTTGGATGATTGCCCACCTCTATCTTGCATATGTGGGCATGAGGACGGCAGTCAGGTTGGCAGGCCTTGGCCCTCTATTAGTGGTTGCACCATGGGTTTTTTATACCATAAATGCAGAAGAATTACATTTTTTTTTTAATTTTACGTCCTCCAACGTAAAGTCATCGGATGGTGAATGAAGTGGGTGAAATGATGCTCAAATGTGTCCAGGGTCCAGGGAGCTCACAGCTACCCGACATTCATCTTTAAGGATAAAGGAAACCCCGATAAAAAACCTTATCCAGGTAACTCACCAAGATTCGAACTCGGGACCTTTAGAACGTGAAGCAGATACGCTACCATCTATGCTACTGAGGCAGGCGCAGAAAGATACAGAAATAATACAGTGGCACCATGTTTGCAATGGCTGACATACATTGAATGTCGGTCAGGATATTTCCACTACCGGGAAAATACATGAGTCAATTGGAGAATTTAATGTCAGGAAGGCACGCTGGCCATGGTTGTTCAATGGGTTAGAGCGACTGAACGGAAATCAGGAGATCCGTGGTTCATTTCATAGTGCATCCTACACACGGCTAGTGTGAAAGAACTAACAGTGGTCCGAACTATAAAGCCCGGGCCTTAAAGTACTTACAGCATAGTTAGTCGCCATTAGGGTAGTTGTCTCATGTGTTTAAGATCTCCTAATGGTTTACTGGGAAAAACAAGAGTCAGTTGGAGAATTTAATGTCATATCAGCAAGTTGGCCATAGTAGCTCAATGGTTAGAGTGGCTGAACAGAGACCAGAATATCCGTGGTTCAAATCTTGGCTGTGGCATTGAATTTTTCAGTCCTTTTCTTTAAGAATTTTGTTGTCATATTAGGAGGCATTGATAACATTAACAACAAATATGAAATGTTTAATGATGTAAATGTGGACGTGACTTTAAAAAAAGATAAAAATAAAATCAGATGTTAATTTGTCGTAAAGATGAAAATAGAACAAAAGCTATAGGAAAGTCATGAAAGATAATGAGATTTCTAAATTCAATTTAAAAATTCACATATGGCAGAGGAATTGATTAAAGTATACTAATATATTGGTAAGAGTTATTAGAAATGGCTAAAAAAAATCTACATAATAGTGAATTAGTTTCAAAATCAGATGACAAAAGTTAAATAATATTTAAGGTTTTCATTTGATTCCTTGTATCAGTAAAAGCATAAGCTATTCTGTGTTTACATAATAGAATAAGCTACATGATAATATTAAATTTACCACCTTAGAAGCAATATTTAAACACCAAGGGAAGTACGGTTTTGATTCAATTGAATTTATAAATACATTCTAATAATTATCATCTTACATTAGGCATATTCAACTTAAATGTAAAATTTTGTATTTTTCTTATTCTTATATAGTGCGATCCATATAAACCTGAACCATTTCAATAGGTTATAACTTTTGAACCAATAATAGGACACACGTGCAACTTTGGGAGAATATAATTCACAATTGGGAGTTTACATTACACTATTTACATCTCAGAGAAAATGTTGGAAGTGTCCTCCACCAGCATGTATACATGTTTGCCTTCGTCTCACCATATTCTCTGAAGTTTTGCGGAGAGTATCCTCGCCAATGTTACTTATTTTGGTTCAAATGGATTTGCAAAAACTATTTGTAGTTGGTTTATTGATACTCGTCACTTTTTTATATTAATGAGAGGCAGTTTCGAAGGCAATCGCCTCCATTTTCAGTCTCTTTCCAACTGACATCTGTTGTCTGCTCTCTCTCTCTCTGGTAGTGGAACTATGAACTTTTTTGTCAAATTATCTGCTGCTGAGATTTCAAAGAATGAAAATCATGACATTGATCCAAATCCAAAATTATTAAAAGGAGTGATAAACCAAAATAAATAGACAACATGGGTGAACATATTCATATGGAAAAATAAGGATCGTGTAATGAACTTTGAAATCCCACCAGTAGATAATTTGACAAAAAAGTTCATTTTAGTTAATTGATGGAAATTAATAATTTCTTCATACTAGCCGTATATAGGCTAAGGTTTTTGATAGTCAACATGAAAAATTCATTGCCATGGCCGGGATTTGAACCACGGATCTCCTGGTTTCCGTCCAGTCGCTCTAACCCATTGAGCTACTATGGCCAACGTGCTGTCCTGACATTAAATTCTCCATTGACTCGTATATTTCTCCGGTAGACCACTAGGGGCTCTCGCATCCGAGATACAACGTTTATGATGACTTCCTATCGTAAGTGCTTGAGTCCCAGGCTTCATCATTTAACTCTTATTATTTTAGTTAATTGATGGAAATTAATCATTTCTTCATACTAGCCGTATATAGGCTAAGGTTTTTGATAGATAGAGTCAACATGAAAAATTCAATGCCATGGCCGGGATTTGAACATGGTTTCCATCCAGTCGCTCTAACCCATTGAGCTACCATGGCCAACGTGCTGTCCTGACATTAAATTCTCCATTTGACTCGTATATTTCCCCGGAAGACCACTAGGGGTTCTCGCATCCGAGATACGTTTGTGGTGACAAATGAATTTTTCATGTTGACTATCAAAAAAGTTCATAGTTCCACCACCAGAGAGAGAGCAGACAAGAACAGATGCCAGTTGGAAAGAGATTGAGAAGGAGGTGATTGCCTTTGAAACTAGTCTGTCATTAATATAAAAAAGTAAGTGACGAGTATCAATAAACCAACTACAAATAGTTTTTGCGATTAATTTTGACATCACTGTTACTAAATTCCTCCAAACACATATATCGAATGGATTACTTGAGAACATCAATTGTCCGTGGCCTATTCTTATATACTCTTATTTTTTAGGTATCCCCACAGGAAAAAGTCAGTGAGGTTAGGTCAGGGGATCTGAAGGTCCACAGACCTTTTGAGATTAGTTGATTATCAAAGACACTGGTTACAAGTTCCATAGGTATGGCACGTTGCTCGATCTTGCTGGAAATAACCTTCTCTCAATTCGATATCATCTTCATAAAACTTCAGATAATGTGGTGAGACGAGTGCAAACATGTATAGATGCTGGTGGAGGACACTTTCTCCAATATTTTCTCTGAGATGTAAATAGTGTAGTGTATTCTCCCAAAGTTGCACTTGAATCCTATTATTGGTTCAAAAGTTATGGCCTATTGAAATGGTTCAGGTTTATATGGATCACACTATATTTGTTGTTTATTTCTGATAAAGCAATGATATCTTGCATTCCTACAATTGATAATACAATTAATCTAATTTTAACTTAATCTTGTTTCTGTTCCTTTTGCAGGGGCGAATAAAGAAGATCATGCAAACTGACGAAGAAGTAGGAAAGGTGGCACAGGCCGTTCCAATAATTATATATATCCTTTTTAGTACATCTAACTGTACACTGGTGATAAACCATAATAATCTGTTTTCCCAGAAGGGACATTGCATGCATGGTAGAGAGTACATTTCTTGTATCATTCACTAACTTATATTTACAGGCTGTTGCAGGTCATTGCAAGAGTTGCAGGACATTAATCTGATACACCACACCATTAATTATTGTTTATTAGAGGGCAGCACATTATAAACTTGCCTTTTCTATTATCACCAAACAATGTTAATGGAAATTAATTGTTCTTTCACACTAGGCGTGTTTAGGACACACTATGAGATGGTAGAGCCAGACTGAAAAATTCAATGCCATAGCCGGCATTTGAACCACGGATCTTCTGGTTTCCGTCCAGCCGCTCTAACCATTTGAGCTACTATGGCCAACATGACATTAAATTCTCCAACTGACTCATGTTTCTCCCGGTAAACCACTAGGAGTTCTCATAAACACATGAGATAACCACCTTAATGGCGACTTACTATGCTGTAAGTACTTTAAGGCCCAGGCTTTATAGTTCGGACCACTATTAGGTACAATTAATAGAAATTAATTGTTCTTTCACACTATCCGTGTGTAGACATGACATTAAATTCTCCAACATGTTGGCACGTTGGCCATAGCAGCTCAAAAGGTTAGAGCGGCTGGACGGAAACCAAAAGATCCATGGTTCAAATCCCGGCTATGGCATTGAATTTTTCAGTCTGGCTCTACCCTTTCATAGTGCATCCTACACACGGCTGGTGTGAAAGAACAATTAATTTCCATTCATTGTACCTACTAGTGGTCCGAACTATAAAGCCCGGGCCTTAAAGTGCTTACAGCATAGTAAGTCGCCATTAAGGTGGTTGTCTCATGTGTTTATGAGAACTCCTAGTGGTTTACCGGGAGAAACACGAGTCAGTTGGAGAATTTAATGGCACGTTGGCCATAGTAGCTCAAATTGTTAGAGCGGCTGGACGGAAACCAGAAGATCCGTGGTTCAAATCCTGGCTATGGCACTGAATTTTTCAGTTTGGCTCTACCCTTTCATAGTGCATCCTACACACGACTAGTGTGAAAGAACAATTAATTTCCATTCATTGTACCTACTAGTGGTCCGAACTATAAAGCCCGGGCCTTAAAGTACTTACAGCATAGTATGTCGCCATTAAGGTGGTTGTCTCATGTGTTTATGAGAACTCCTAGTGGTTTACCAGGAGAAACACTAGTCAGTTGGAGAATTTAATGTCATGTTGGCACATTGCCCATAGTAGCTCAAATGGTTAGAGCGGCTGGACAGAAACCAGAAGATCTGTGGTTCAAATCCCGGCTATGGCATTGACTTTTTCAGTCTGGCTCTACCCTTTCAAACAATGTTAAATTTAACACAATGTACTAGAGGTTTAACACTGAAATTAATGTAAATTCTCTTTTATCAAACTGTGTTAACTGTAATATAATGTTAAACTTTGTGTTAAGTTAACATTGCGTTACCTTGTGTTAGCAAATGTTGTAATTTGCAAATCCTAAATCAAGAAGAGCTGTGCATGAGAATGAATTTCAAATCCTTTCAAAAGGAAAAATTGTTAAAGCAATGCAGACTGTCAAAAGCATTTTGAACAGGGGTTTAGAAAGGTTAGAAACATGTCTCTTCGTGGTATGTTATGAATTGATTACTTTTCAAGATTTTAAGCTATTGACACTTCTGATTTAATGATTGGTGATGGTGTCAGCATTTTCAAAGCTAACATTTATGGATTTAAGGGGAGTCGTAAAGGCCTATATTACTAATGTTAAAATGGGAATATTAATGCCCCATTTTCTCAGGATCTTTTGGATGTAGAAATCCAAATTTTTTACAGTGTATGTATTGGTCCTTGCTAAGTATACTGATTCTCATTTGTATAAGAATCTAAAGTAGTACATATTTTATAATTTTTTTTTTTTTACTGGAGTTCTAATTTTTTCGTTAAAAAACTGAACTTATTATTTTTTAAAAAATAATCCATTTGAGGAAATTGACTCTCTGAGGATCCACAACATCACTGTGAAATTTAGATTGTCATAAAATTTGTATGGAGATATTACTAATGGTTTATGAGAAAACCGAGCTTTTATATTAAAAAATGTGTGTTTGTGTATTTAATGCTCAGAATTTGATAATAAAATCATTTTTCTTCTTGCTTCCCAATATTTGGAGACTAGATCTTCTTGATTTTGGAGAGTTTCACATACAGTTAGATGATCGATGTTCATTAAATCTTCTTTACCACATAAACAGCACTGTGGAGAAGTTGTTAATCCAACCTTGAATAAATGTCCATTCAAACAATCATGGCCTTTAATTAGTTTGAACATTGCTACTGAAGATTTTCGAGGTAGATCTGGAATTGTCTTTAGTTTGTTTTGGAGATCTTTCCATTTAAGTTTTTCAGAGCAAACTAGATAGTTGTTATATAGTTTTGTGAAGATGTTTTTTATTAATCTTTTAACTGTTTCATAGGGGATATTTTGTTTCGTTGTTTGAGATATTTTGGAACCCTTCTTGGCCAACATATCTGCTTGCTCATTGCCAGAAATTCCACAGTGATGTGGTATCCATTGGAAAACTATACGTATATTTAAATTTTGAAGATGTTTAATCATATTATGAATTTCATTTATCATATTATGAATTTCATTTATCTTTTCGGTTTTTGGGCAGTCATTTGAAATAATAGCCGAGATAGCTGTATTAGAATCTGTTAAGAAAACTATGTTGGAAAGCTTATTTATCCAGGCAAATAGATTTTGTAAGGAAGTATAAATTGCATCAATTTATCCATCAAAACTTGTTAAGTAAATTCCAACATGCTTAGAGAAAGAAAAGAATTTACATGTAGCTCCTGCTCCATCAATAAACTACGTTTATTAAAAAATGTAGTTTTGAGAAAATTGATGTTGAAGTAAAACTAAAATACATGCACATGAATTTTTTTAACTGAAAGCCTCTTCTTTGCCGAGATCCATCAAAAGATATAGCTAAGTCAGTATTGTTATAATTTTCTACTCTAGATTCACTTATAGCAGCCTTCATTGAGTCTTCAGCTATCTTTTTCACACTTGTTCCCACTATTGATGTGTAGCGAATAATGTTAGTTGTTGGGTTGGGGAGATTTAGCATACCGCAAAGTACTTGCCAGCTGAAAATCCCTTTCCAACACATCTAAGTCCATAAAATAACCTCAAATTATTTTCAAAAAGCTGAGTATTTTTCATGTTTTTCTTATATATAAAAATTCTTAATGCTTTCAAAATTTGTGCACTTCTGTTAGGTTAATTACTATGCCTATTCTTTGAGAAACATTTTAATGCAGATTTACTTTCCCCCCACAAATATTACAACAAAGTCGCTAAAAACTGAACTTAACATATTAAAATTAACATATTTATATTTCGAGATTTAACTGTATTGGAACACCACAGTGAAGCGAAATAATTATTAATTTTTAGATGAGTCGTATTTATTACACACCTGCTTCACTTTCGTACCTATTTTGAGGACATGTTTCGCAAATCTGTTGATTTGGCAGCAACAACTCCAGAATTACCCACACCACTGGATCAAGCTTTAGTCGCACAAGAGCCGAAGATGCAAACGATGATTTGCGAAACATGTCCTCAAAATAGGTACGAAAGTGAAGCAGGTGTGTAATAAATACGACTCATCTAAAAATTAATAATATTTATATTTGTTTCATCTTCATTAATGTTACTATAATTCTTTTCTGTGTTGTGTAATTTCCTTTTAGAAGCACTGGGTGGAGTTTCAACATTCTCAACAGGATTGTTCAACACTAACTTTTCACATTGTTGTGCAGTTACATTTTAATCAATCAATTTATTTTCATGCAGTTTATCATACATATGATTTTGGACGTGTAAGTTATACAGAATATGTTTATTGAATACAAATAATTGTTGTGCATCATTGATAACAAAATATAAATATACATATAAATGCTGTGACTTCGTGGGTTCGTGGAATTTCAATTTGTTCAATTTGGCGAAATTCTAAATGTTCTTTATTTGCATAGAAACACTCTGCGTAGCCACAGAATTACGTCACATATCACAATCTACAACACCAAGGTCGATGACAATAACAAACAGCTTACTACTTATAGGCCGCGCTTTGGCTCAGTGGTTAGACCACTTGGCTCTCACCAAGGCAGCCTGGGTTCGATCCCAGGCGACAGCAACAACACGGCGCTGAGGCAGGTTTTATCCGGGATCTCCGGTTTCCCCTGCCATCTCATTCCACCGGTGCTCCATCTTCATCTCATGTATCATCAGTGTCATCGCCTGCGGTGCCGTATGTAGTAAAAGCGGGCATTAAACAGTACACATTAAACAGCTTACTCAACTTCCTCTGTTTACAACACTCTTGTTACATGTCTTTACAACAACTCATTCTTGGCGAGTCGTTGCCTTCTTAAATGCCTCATTGATAAATTCGAGACTCTTCTAGAAGAATAAAGAAAAAAAACTATTGTCTGTCAATCGAGATATAACTAGAAACTTCCAAACATGAAATCCCATCTGTGCCGGCAAGTCCTTTATCTTAGCTATCTTTGTTTGCCAGCTTTGTGAACACTAGCCGTGCTATTGTTAACTACTTATGCAAGCTCTTTATTACCGTGAAACATTATCCGCCATTTGTTATCTATTTGCACCGAAACTTTAATGCCCATTACCGCGACAATACATATATAAATACAACTGTTTTTAATTACAAATTAGGAATATATTCAGCATGTCATAATTCATCAGTACAATACAGACTTTTTATCAAGTACCTCTTCAGATCACCCTCGAATTGCTTGCCTTTACAAGATTTTAGATGTGCTGGCAGTTTTTTGTGAAGCAATAAGCCCATCCCATTTGGATCCCTGTCGGAAATATTCTTATAAAAACTTTGCCTAAAAAAGTCATCCTTGTGCCTAGTGTTATGACTGAATATTACTATTTTTAGGATTTTCTTTTTGTATTGCTTTAGTTACTACTTTATAAACATACAGAGAATATACTGTTAATATTTATTTATTCTTAAATATTTCCCTACATGATTCTCGGGGTCTCAAATTGTAAATCATTCTGATGGCCCTTTTTTGCAATCTAAATAACCTTCCCATATGCGTTGCAGCAGCACAGCCCCAAATTTCAATTCCATATAATAAATGTGGATATACGACTCCATAATAAATCATTTTAAGCCCTTTTTTATCAAAGATATTTTTGAAGTAACGTAACAAATATATAGCTTTACTTATTTTATTATAGATATGATTTATGTGTCCTGCCCATGTTAGTTTTCTGTCAAGAAATATTCTTCTTCTACTACAGGATATGTTCTATAATGTTGATTGCCTTTGTTTTTTCTCTTTTTAAACAAGCCTTTATATTTTATTGAGAAAACAACACAAAAAGGCTCAGCACAATATAGAAATTTACAAGTATCCAAGATATTACCACTTGTTTATATAATTAAACTCTGATGTTATATTGAATTCCAGATTAGCCAACATATGAATCGGAATTTCCCCTAAAATATAAGACAAACCAGAGCCGTCTAGACCAAATAGTTCTGGGGTTATACGTTGTTCTATAAAACCTTGCCAGAATTTTAAAAAATTAAAGGATTACAGTTATATTTATATAAATTAATTTAAAATAGTAAATATTTGTCTATTGTAATAAAACATATGTTAACTTAATCAGGATGGATTATATTTTCATAATATGCAAAAAACTGAAAAAGTCCAAATTTGTCATATAAGGCCTTTATGACTCCCCTTATGTGTGCTTGGAGGAATTTAGTAACAGTGATGTCAAAGTTAGTTGAAAAAACTAGTTTTTTGACACTTCATCACATATTGAGGGACTAGTTTCAGGACCCGCCTCTTCCATTTTCAACCTCTATCCATCGTCTGCTGTCTGCTCTCTTCTCTCTGGTGGTGGAACTATGAATTTACGAGGGCTATCCAGAAAGTAGATTACGTTTTCGTCTGTTTCCGCTAGGGGCGGGGCTAGCGCGGCCATCTTGGGGTCAGAGCGTTGCGCAGCTCAGTCGGCATCTAGCCGTGCTAGTGAGAGGTTCGTGCTGTGCTCCGTTCAGATACTGTGACGGTTTGAAATGTCTGCGTTAATTGAAAATCCCGCGAGCTGCGAGGTGCATGCAGTAGTAAGGTTTCTGACTGCAAAAAACTGTAAACCGATAGAAATCTATCGGCAGCTTTGTGAAGTGTATGGGGACAACATTATCACTGAAGGTGGAGTGCGTCAGTGGGTCATCAGATTTAAAAATGGCCGAACCAATGTTCACGACGAAGATCGAAGTGGGAGACTCAGCATAGTGACTGCCGAACTTGTCGAAAAAGTCGATGCTAAAGTCCGTGAAAATCGAAGGTTCACAATAACGGAACTTTCTTTGAGTTTTCCACAAATTTCGCGAAGTTTGTTGCACGAAATCATCAGCGAAAAGCTTGGTTACCACAAGTTTTGTGCAAGATGGATTCCAAAAATCTTGACAGAGGACCACAAAAATCAGCGAATGGCTGCAGTGTTGAACTTTTTGGACGTTTACCATAAGGATGGTGACTCTTTACTCGATCGCATCGTTACTGGTGACGAAACATGGGTGAAACACGTGAACTGTGAAACGAAATTGCAATCACTGCAATGGGGGCACACAAGTTCTCACCAAAAACCCAAGAAATGCATGCAAACAATGTCGGCAAGGAAGATGATGGCGACTGTTTTTTGGGACAGAAAAGGTGTGATTTTGGTGGACTTCCTGGAAAGAGGCAATACAATAAACTCTCAAAGGTATTGCCAAACTCTCCAAAAACTCAGAAGAGCCATTCAAAACAAGCGCAGAGGAATGTTGAGCTCTAAGATCTTGTTGATTCACGACAACGCCCGGCCCCACATGGCAAATGTCACTCGTGAAATTCTTGAATCTTTTAAGTGGGAGTTGTTTCCTCATCCGCCGTACAGTCCCGACCTGGCACCGAGCGACTTCCACCTATTCCCAGCAATGAAGAAGTGGCTTGCTATGCAGCGTTTTGATGACGACGCACAGCTGCAAGAAGAGGTAACGAAGTGGTTGAAGGCGCAGGCGGCCGAATTTTTCGACGAAGGAATTTCCAAGCTCGTACATCGCTACGATAAATGCCTTAATTTGAATGGTGACTATGTCGAAAAGTAGTATTTGAGTGTGGCTTTCATCTGTATATAATAAAATTTGTTTCCTATACTTTGTTTACTTTTTATTCCAAAACGTAATCTACTTTCTGGATAGCCCTCGTATATAGGGTACTGGTACAGGTTGTTTTACTTCAGATATCTAATTTTGCTCTCCACTGTAATTGGAATACCATCTTTACTACAATCTACAATTCACACAGTGGAGAATCAACTGTTTTAATGCTTCCTCTTTGCAAATAAAAATCTAAACCTAGAAATGTATCTAGAAATATGTATATCCAGTTTCAGGAATTTATGTAGTTGGTTTAAATTGTCTAAACAAGGAATGTGAATAATATTGATGAATAGTCGTTTTCAAATGCTAGGCTTTGGTAATGAAGTCATTATCCATCTTGCTCTCCAATATTTCTGTGTAGTGGGTCCAGCAGGTAGGACATCACAGGTTAAAAGAGAGTTCTTCAGTCATTTCCTCTTTGTTGCACAGAGGACAATTTGGACTTGTATAAATTCCTATTCTGTGTGAGTGTTCGACCAAATATTCATGTTCCGTAAGTAATCTAAAATTTGCTACTGCAGCTTTATGTGGGATTTCTGGAATAATTTCTGGATTTTTAATTAAAATGTTCCATTTTTTTATCTTTGGCTTTGTTAGATATTGATTGGTTTTGTTTGTTTTTAATTAATCTTTTTATGGATGTAAAGGGTAAGGTTTTACTTTTGTTCTGAATTAAATTTGCACCTTTTTTCGCAAGAAAATCAGCTGATTCATTTCCAGCAATTCCACAATGTGCAGGTATCCACTTTAATATAACTCTTTTCTGTAGTTTCTGAAGTTGTATCATTTTGTGACATTCTTTAATTTGGATTGTCCTCATTTTATATGAACTTATTGCATATAATGCTGCTTTAAAATCAGAAAGTATGACAGCATTTTTAAATTTATCTATTCTATATAGAAGGTTTTGGAGTAAAATATGAATAGCCATTACCTCTGTATCAAAATTTGTACTGGTTGATAGAATGAGAACAGTGCACACTTAATTCCTGCTCCTGAGTTGTTGTCCTAGTTAGATCCATCTGTGTAGATATGTAATCATTCATAATAATGATGAATAGTGGTGAATTCTGTCTGCTTCAGGCTGTGCAAGATATGTAATGTGTAGCGGGAGGGGTGTTTTGTTACCTCATGTCCCTTCCTAAGGACTAATCAGCTTTATTTCCTTTCATTCTGGCTTTAAGGCTTAGAAATATGTATGCCTGTACTAAGTTAGGAGATTAATGGTAAAAGATGTGGTACCATTTTCATATGTAAAATAGAAAATATGAGTTAGACATAATACCCTTGTTGTTAATTTACAAAAAAAAATGTCTGTTGTTTGAAAACTTCCGTAAAAGGTGATTAGTGCATATGCCTTGAATGAATCTGGAGCCTGGAGCCCTTTAGTCTAATGTTAGGTCCAGTGGCCTAACCATTGGGAGTTGCTGTGTGGATTTCTGAGGTAGTTGTAGAATAACTTTACAAATATTATGATATGATTCTTCTTCTGCTTATAGATTATATCAAAACCCCAGCTTGGGAGCCATTTGTAGAAGATTTTGTGCTTTATCTTTTTATACACTGTTCCTTGCAAATAATTTTTCATCTAATTAAGCCCCTGTTATGAAGCGTTAGTTTGAATTTGAAATGTAATGATATTTTTCTCAAGGCCATGACCTTGAATCAAGATGGAGAAACTTGGAGTTGTTTAACAGATACTTATGATTTCATAGAGTCAACATGAAAATTTCAATGCCATGGTTGGGATTTGAACCATGGATCTCCTGGTTTCTGTCCAGTCGCTCTAACTCATTGAGCTACCATGACCAACATGGCATCTTGACATTAAATTCTCCATTTGACTCATATATTTCCCCGGTAAACCACTAGGGGCTCTCGCATTCGAAATACACCGTTTGTGGCAACTTACTATCGTAAGTACTTGAGTCCCAGGCTTCATCATTTGACGTGCGCGGTTTGATCTCGCTCTTTCCACCAACTTGAGACTAGCTACCTCGCATTCGATATTTCAACAACTTTTTGCCGAACTACTGGGCCGTTACCCTAACTATGTTCCGGGTTTTACAGATGGTTTCCAGTTAGGTAGCACTACGGGTTGCGCATTCGTCATTACTGGTGAGGCTCATAAATTTCGCCTTCTGGACTTCACCTCTGTTTTTTCTGCAGAACTGTATGCCATCCTCTATCTGCTCCTTTTTATTTGTAAGTTAGTTCCTGGCAATTTTATCGTTTGCACTGACTCTCTAAGCGCTCTTCAGGCCTTGCAACAGCACATTGCCGCTCACACGCTCGTTATAAAAATTCAGGCCTTGATCTCGCAAATGCTTAGTCGTGGATACCATCTTGTTTTTACTTGGACCCCAGGCCATGTGGGCATTTCTGGGAACGAGAAGGCGGACGCGGCTGCTAAGTCCGCTTGCCGTTTGTCCCGGAGTTTAACAACTACTGTGCCATACCAGGATGTGCAGCGTTTTTTCCGTCGCCAACTCCTATCTGCTTGGCAGCAATCCTGGACAGCTTTGGAAGGCACACAACTCCGGGCAATAAAGGAGAGCGTACAACCCTGGCTAACTTCCTGCAGGGATAACCGGCGAGCCGAGGTGATACTCACCCGGCTGAGAATTGGGCACACACGAGTGACTCATGGCCATTTGTTAAGAGGGGAACCGGCCCCAGTGTGTGCTCCATGTGCAGTACGCCTCACTGTGCGGCATGTATTGCTCGATTGCCCGCAGTACACCCACGTTCGCCAGTCAGTAGGCTTGGGGACTAACTTGCTGGGTGTTTTAGGGGACGACCCAGTGGCCATGGTTAAGGCACTGCGGTTTGTTGCCGAAATCGGTTTTAATAAACAAGTCTGACTTGCATTTTATATTTGTTAATTTTAGAGATTTTAAGTTTTCATCATTTGATTCTTATTATTTTAGTTAACTGCTGGAAATTAATCATTTCTTCACACTAGCCATATATAGGCTAAGGTTTTTGATAGTCAACATGAAAAATTCAATGCCATGGCCGGGATTTGAACCACGGATCTCCTGGCTTCACTGGACAGTCACTCTAACCCATTGAGCTACCATGGCCAACGTGCCAACGTTTCCATCAGTTAATTTAAATAAGAGTTAAATGATGAAGCCTGGGACTCAAGTACTTACTAGTAAGTCGCCACAAATTGTGTAGCTCGAATGCGAGAGACCCTAATGGTTTACCGGGGAAATATATGAGTCAAATGGAGAATTTAATGTCAGGATGGCACGTTGGCCATGGTAGCTCAATGGGTTAGAGCAACTGGACGGAAATCAGGAGTTCTGTGGTTCAAATCCTGGCCATGGCATTGAATTTTTCATGTTGACTATCTATCAAAAACCTTAGCCTATATATGGCTAGTGTGAAGAAATGATTAATTTCCATCAGTTAAGTAAAATAATATGATTTCAATTCTTCTTTCTACAAGATTATATTTACCAAGTAAATATACAATACAATTACATAGAAAATGAAGCTAGTTACAGTGAAGCAATGAATATTACGCAAATTTAACTATTTGTAACAAAACTTCACTTATCTTAAGAAAAATGTCAAATTTTTCTTATTAATGGAGATTGATTTCACAAACAAATCGCTGGTATCGTCAGTCCAAAACACTTTGTCATCAAGGATACCGGTTACCATGTTATGTTTTTTCAGTATTGCCAAAGATCTGAAAACGAAACAAACCTAAAAACAGAATCAACTGCTGGTATTTGAAAATTCATTATGCGATGTTTATTTTTTAAAATAAATATCTTTTCCCAAACCATTAAATCTATTGGACAATTTGATTGTCTTAATAATTTAACTTCATGATTTATTTCATGGTTAAATGACCAAAAATGATCTACTATGGCCTAATAATAAAAAATCTGGTATTTATTAATTTAATTGCTTAGATTTATATTGGAAACCAGAACGAAAAAGCATTTTCATAACATTAAGTATAAACAAACTGATAAGTCGGCCGTAGCAGATCATTTTTGGTCATTTAGCCATGAAATAAATCCAGAAGTTAAATTATTAAAACAATTAAATTGTCCAATAGATTTAATGGTTTGGGAAAAGATATTTAATTAAGAAATAAACATTGTGTAATGAATTTTGAAATACCAGCAGCTGATTCTGTTTTTAGGTTTGTTTCGTTTTCAGATCTTTGGCAATACTGAAAAAACATGATAACCGGTATCCTTAACGACAAAGTGTTTTGGACTGATGATACCAGCGATTTGTATGTGAAATCGATCTCCATTAATAAGAAAAATTTGAAATCATTTTTCTTAAGATAAGTGAAGTTTTTGTTACAAATAGTTATATCAGAGTAATACAATACAATATTACTAATTTTACACAAAACTGGCGGATTTTCTTTTTTAAGAAAAACTTATAACTGAATATCTTTACTGGCATGTAAGAACACATCTTAACATTTCGCATCTCTCTTCTTTCATGTCCACACTTTAGACTCTCTCTTTACTTTTTGCAAAACCAGAATTATTGATTTTGTCGTCACTATGGTAACTAAACATTTCCTTTTGCCACATCATACATGATGACCAATACAATCACTTTAATTAATTTTGTAGTATCTTTTTCAAAACTTAATTTAGACAATTTAACATTCAAATATTATTCCAAATAATTTAAAATCTCCAGCAACGTTGTTAAAACAAATTGACATCATTGATTGTTTTCCATTCCTAACTCTATCACACTTTTTTTTTTTTTTGCTCTTGTAATCTTGTTCACTTCAAAAACACTTCAACGTTCATAATAATTTCTTCTTAAACATTTTTAAAATAAATATAGAAGAACAAATATAAAAATAATATTTTTGTAGTTGAAATTAAAAATAACTGTTTCAAAGTAAGGTGTGAGTAATACAACTACTTTCGCATATGTATAAAATGCATAAATTTTTGCATATAAATGTCTTATTATCTTTGGTTTTAAGCTTTGATTCTACATATTCGTATATACTGTCCGGCCGTTATATCTCCGGCTCTGACGTTTTGCAACTGTAAAAGGTGGAAGGGGAAACCTTATAGTACCAACATACAGTAATGGGCAATTGTAAACATATCCTTTAAATTATCTTTAGAATGAAAATATAGGACTATATTAACTTTAAAACACTGAAATACAATTTACAATTTCATCATAATCCAAGATATTTATTACAACACCACTCTATTCGAATATTTCATTCACACCTTTCACACACACACACTAACTGCATCTGTTGGTAGTACTGGGAGTCTCTACATCCGGTGTCATGGTCAGGAAGTTAAAACTGTCTGCTGGCGCCAATCAGCATTGTCGCTGCTAGGCATGGCTCCCGAACCCAACACCGTGTTGCCAGGTTAAATTTGTTTGAGCCACGTGGCCTAATAGCAGCTTGTGCTGGTGAACATTCTTTGCTATATTTTGGGTGCGTGAATTCCGATTTTTAGTGTTCGTAAGTCCTATTATTATCGCTATTATAATAATATGGCTACTGGTTCGTGAAATATGCAAATACATGAAATATTTAAAATACGCATTGTTCCTCTGCTTGAAATTCCCACTAAAGAATTGGCAACAGCTTGCTTCCCCCTCTCGAGAAATGTCAGAGCCGGAGATAGAACGGCCGAGGTATAGGTAAAGTCCCTTTTATTCATATTTACAGTTTGTGTGAAGTATAAAAATAATCTTATTAAAGAAGCGATTCCTATTTCAGCTAGGAATTGGACCTGGTACCTTTCAATTTGGATGCTAGCATACTAACAGCTTGACAACATAGGCAGGCTATTATATTGTTTAGTTCTCCTGGTTTGTAAATTTATCAAATATTAAAGTATTGTTGTGTCATCCTTAATAAAGTTTACCTAGAACACTGGAATTGTTTGTGGAATCACTACTCACAAAAGCTATGGAAATAACCAATGCAAGAAATGCAAAAACTCTAAGTCCTTCTCACATGTAAGTATGATGACATTTCAATTACTTACCATATAATTGATATTTATATACGAGGCATGTTTTTTAAGTCAGTACCGTTTTGGAATTTAAAAAAGACATGCATGGATATCGCAATAATATTATTTTTACATGAAAGCCTATACCTTAATCTATTTTTCTACATAATTTCCGCACCAGTTTTTGAATACCTTCCTCATAAAATTCTGCAGCCTGACGTGTTAACCACTGTATCACAACTGTTTTGACTTTGTTATCGTCTTGAAGATGCTGACCGCCCAGATGTTTCTTCAAGTGCAGGAACAAATGGTAGTCGCTGGGCGTCAGATCAGGGCTGTATGGAGGATGATCTAGAGTTTCCCATTGAAAAGATTTGATGAGATCTTTGGTCTGATTAGCCACATGGGGACGGGCATTGTCATGCAGCAAAACGATACCCTTACTCAACTTGCCACATCTTTTGTTCTGGATTGCACGGCGCAGATTGTTCAATGTCTCACAATAAGACGCTGCATTGATTGTCTCATTACGAGGCAGAAATTCCACTAGCAATACTCCTTTTCTGTCCCAAAAAACTGTGCACATGATTTTCTGGGCAGAAATTGTTTGCTTAAACTTCACTTTTGTGGGTGATGATGAATCTTGCCATTCCATGGATTGTTGTTTCGTCACCAGTAACAATTTGGTCTAAAAAAATCTTCACCTTCATTGTGGTACCGCTCAAGGAAAGTCAATGCACTGCCTAAACGTTGGGTTTTGTGCAAATCCGTCAACATTTTCGGAACCCAACGTGAACACAATTTCCGGTACTTCAAGTTCTCGGCCACAATGCGATACAAAACACTACGAGAATATTGAGGAAAATAGTCGCACAATGATGAAATTGTAAAGCATCTGTTTTCTCTCACCTTTTCGTCCACTTTCTGCACTAAATCTTCAGTAACGACCGAAGGACGCCCACTCCGTTCTTCATCATGCACATTTGTGCAGCCATCTTTAAATGCTCTAACCCATTTCCTTACCATTCCATCACTCATAATGTTTTGTCCGTAAACTTCACAGATCTCACGATGAATATCGATCGGTTTTACGCCTTTAGCACTAAGAAACCACATAACAGCCCGTACTTCACAATCGGTGGGACTCACGATTGTTGGAGGCATCTTAAACACTCAGTAACCAACGTATACAATGAAGAATCAGACTGTAATGTCGTCAGTGCGTAGACAAGAGATGTAGGTAACCAGCGCACATGCGCAGAACGCCGACCGTAGCGCTGCGGCGGTGGAATCACAAAACGTACTGACTTAAAGAACATGCCTCGTATTTTGATATAAAATACCTAATTATTTTTCCTTCCAGGAAACAATGCATCCTCTCAGAGAGCCGCTTACCATTCCATCACTCATAATGTTTTGTCCGTAAACTTCACAGATCTCACGATGAATATCGATCGGTTTTACGCCTTTAGCACTAAGAAACCACATAACAGCCCGTACTTCACAATCGGTGGGACTCACGATTGTTGGAGGCATCTTAAACACTCAGTAACCAACGTATACAATGAAGAATCAGACTGTAATGTCGTCAGTGCGTAGACAAGAGATGTAGGTAACCAGCGCACATGCGCAGAACGCCGACCGTAGCGCTGCGGCGGTGGAATCACAAAACGTACTGACTTAAAGAACATGCCTCGTATTTTGATATAAAATACCTAATTATTTTTCCTTCCAGGAAACAATGCATCCTCTCAGAGAGCCGGTTTGACTTTCTTAAAGATTTGGTCAAATCACTTCCTGATGTAACCTCATGTGATTCTGAGGATGGAACCAGCCACACAAATACTCAACCTTACAGCGTTCTGGTAAAGCCTGAAGTTTCCAGGTAAGACATATTCTTACTTTTATAAGCTTGTACTGATTAGTGCTTTCTCTGTCCCCTTTCCTCTCATTCTTTCAACCATTATTAGGTTACAGTGTACTGTACTGCCATAAACTCCCTCTAATTTTCAGTTCATGTCATAGAATCTCAGTTATCTATCACTTGATTAACCATTTTTCATTAACTGTCATCTTTTATATAACGTTTATGTTTTGCAAAAATTACAAGGGGGTATTGTAAAGTTTTAATTTTCACTCATTAAGAAATATGATAAGAGAGTTTGTGTTGATATATACTTGTTAATTCTTACCTGTGTAGTCACCATCCAGATTTACATAATTTTCTTGACCTTTGCATTTTTAGACTTAAACCACTCTTCCACTTCATGACGTTATTTTTGTTGTCAAATCGGCTATGTTGCAATGGATTGTTCAGTCATGGGAACAAGAAAAAGTCACGTGGTACAAGATCGGGTGAGGAAGGTGGATGATCCAAGATCTTAAAGCCATATTCCCTTGTTTTGTCAACTGCAACTTAAGATGAATGACCTGGAGCATTGTCAGTCAGAAGATTTTTGTAATTAATGTCCTCCAACATTTAGTCATATTGGACGATGAATGAAATGGGTGAAATGATGCTCAATGCGTCTGGGGTCCATGGAGCTTAGAGTTACCCATTATTCATCTTTCAGGATAAGGGAAAACCCCGGTATAAACCTTATCTGTAACTCATCCTGACCAAGATTCGAACTCGGGACCTCTTGAACGTGAGGCAGACATGCTACCATCTACACTACCGAGGCGGGCGCAGAGTCAGAAGATGATGAATGCCTTTGGAGAGCATACTGCATCATTTTTTAATCAGAGCTGCTCATAATTTTTCCAGATATGTGTATATTGTTTAGCGCAGCGCTTTTACTACATACGGTACCGCAGGCGGTGACACTGATGATACATGAGATGAAGATGGAGCACCGGTGGAATAAGATGGCGGGGGAAACCGGAGGTCCCGGAGAAAACCCACCCCAGCGCCATGTTGTCCACCACAAATCTCAATTTGCGCTCACCTGGGATCGAACCCGGGCCGCCTTGGTGAGAGTCAAGCGGTCTAACCACTGAGCCACGGCGCGGCCTAATTTTTCCAGAAGATTGCTGTAGTATCCCAATGGTGGTTTGACCCTTATCAAGATAATCTTTAAGGATGATTCCATGACCATCCCAGAAAACTGAAAGCATGACCTTCCCAGCTGACTTTTGCATCTTTGCCTTTTTAGAAGGGGGGAATCTCAATGCTTACATTCCATACTCATTGGTTTTGTCTCTATATCATACTGATAGATCCACGATTCATCTATGGTTACCAGACGATCAAAAAATTCATCTTCATCCTATTCCATCAGCATCATCTGTCCTGAACGATCAGACTATGTTTGCTTTTGGAAAGGGGTTAGGAAACATGGAACCCACTGTGCAGACACCTTAGACATGTTCTGTTTGTCATGAATAATTTTCCAGACACTACCAGAACTAAGATGAGTCTCATTCATGATCATTTGGATGGTTGTTTCGTCTGTCTTCCAGGATTAAGCACTGCACTTTCTCGATTGTGACAGCATCGTCTGTCAAGGATGGTCTATCAGCTCTTGACTTGTCTGTCAGAAACATGCGACGAGTTTGAAAATACCTTTTCCACCTCACAATAGTGTAATAAGATGGGCAATCATTGCCATAAACAGCCGTCATCTCATTATGGATTTCCCGGGCAGTTTTGCCCTTCAAATGCAGGAACTTTATCACACTTGGCCTCAATTTTCTCCATCTTACACGTTAGTCCCTTCTAGCACTCACTGTAACAAAAGATAAAGGACACAGTTAACTAAAACATTCAACATTATGCCCCGAGGGATCAATGGATGACACTGAAAAAATTTCCTCACACTACTTTAAAAACCACCACATAATAATTAAAACTTTACGATAATCCCTCGTATTTATGAAACAAACTGCTATGGTGCTTCCTGGATATGAATTTGCAAGTAGTTTGAACATGTATATTAACAGATAGGTTTAGTATTTAAAAAATTCTCAAGTGAAGTGTACATTAACCCTTCGTTAGTCGCGCATATATCTGTGAGATACATGGCCTAAGTTTGTTTCATTATAATGACAATAAATAGACGTAAGGGCTTACCGGGCCAGGACATCTTCCATCATACTTTTGTTATTGTTTTCTGTAAGTTTCAACCATTTCTCCCTAATTCTAAATTTGCAAACGAAGCAAACGTCATCATGTGTGTGCTGTTGTCAGATACATTGCGCCAACTCACATTACAATTGTCGCCACTATTGGATCCAACCATGTCATTGCTAGAGTATGCTGATATAAGTGGTTGCATTGTTGAAAGGTAAATAAGAATGCCTTTTTCTACTACTGTGAATCGTAGGTTTGAAAATGAGTCAAGTATATGATTTGGAAAATCCTGAGGATTTGGAGGAGGTACATCGCCTTATTTTCAATGATGATGCGCTGCTGATTGAGGATAATTTTGTAGAAACTGACTCTGAATATGAAGACATAACTAAAACATGATCTGTGGATACAGATCATGATGTTGATGAGGAAAGTAATAAAGTGCCAGAAAAATGATGAAAATTACTATTTTGGTGACTACAAAAGACACAAGATGATAAGGATGACGATATTGATGATAATAATAGAATAATAATAATAATAATAAAATAGTAATAATAAAACTGCCTGGAGTTGTGGGGAATGCCAAAACAATGAAAACTGAATTTGACTTTTGGAAATTTTCTTCAGTGATGACATTCTGCATAATTTTGCAACACACCAACATACGCATAGATATTTCAAAGTGAAAAATGAATGTGAGAGTGATAGCAGAGAGACAGACATAAAAGAAATGAAAGCCTTTATTGCGTTAATTATACCTTGCTGGTGTGCTCCATGGAGGACGGCAAAATGTTCAAGACTTCTGGGCAACAGATGACCTTGGTGTCAATATTTTCAGGATGACTATCTCCGAGAAATGCTTCCGATTCATAATAAGGTACATTCATGTTAAAACTATTGAAAACAGATACTAAAACACAATCGTCATATGTATCCAGCAGATACATCACGACTAACGGCGTCACGAAATTTGAAGTGCCCAATGGAGGGTTAAAAATAACAGAAAATTTGTGTTACATTGTAATAATGTTACAAATTAAATACAGAATGAATATATACTCCAGTGGCTCTGATGCCTCCTACGGGTTTTCAAATCATAAAGTAATTGTGCAATCAGAATCAGACAGTAGTAATGATCATAATCTAGTGTTGTCATCTAGCAAATTGCCAACTAAATTGACAAAAAAAATGAGTAATATGATTTCAGAAACTATTTGTAGTTGGTTTATTGATACTCGTCACTTATTTATATTTATGAGAGACTAGTTTCAAAGACATTCGCCTCCATTTTCAATCTCTTTCCAACTGGCATATGTTGTTGTCTGCTCTCTCTCTGGTGGTGGAACTATGAACTTCTTTGTCAAATTATCTACTGGTGGGATTTCAAAGTTCATTACGCGATCCTTATTTTTCCATATGAATATGTTCTCCCATGTTGTCCATTTATTTTGGTTTATCACTCCTTTTAATAATTTTGGATTTGGATTAAAAGGAGTGATATACCAAAATAAATTGACAACATGGGAGAACATATTCATATGGAAAAATAAGGATCGCGTAATGAACTTTGAAATCCCACCAGTAGATAATTTGACAAAGAAGTTCATAGTTCCACCACCAGAGAGAGAGCAGACAACAACAGATGCCAGTTGGAAAGAGATTGAAAATGGAGGCGAATGTCTTTGAAACTAGTCTCTCATAAATATAAATAAGTGATGAGTATCAATAAACCAACTACAAATAGTTTCTGAAATTAATTTTGACGTCACTGTTACTAAATTCCTCCAAACACGTATAATGAGTAATATGATTTTAAGAACAAAGTTTGTTGCCTCATACTATGCAATGCTGCCCTGCAAACAACAACCAACTTTATTATCATTAATAAAAAAAAAACTATTTGTAGTCGGTTTTTAACACTTCGTCACTTAAATTTTTATATTATTGAGACTGAGACAAGTAACGGCTTCCAAAACTAGTCCCTCAATAATATAAAAATATGATGAATAAACTTTGGCATTTACAGAAACCCAACACAGACAGCTACATAAAAGCTAATGGCTACAACCCAAGATCCCACAAACAGGCAATCTTCAATAGTTTAGCACACAGACTGGTAAACCTCCCTCTCACAGCAGAAGAATACAAAACACAATACAACAAAATTATTGAAATAGCACAAAAAATGACTTTCCCATATCATTAGTGGACAAAAAAGTGAACTTTGCAAATATGAAGCTAATAAAAGAAACCACAACCCTCTCAGCTACAGAAACTAAAATGATTTTCAAAAATTTCACTTACCATCCATGGGCCTTCGATAAATTCAAAAAAGTCTTCAAAAAACAAAACATTCAACTAGCACCAGTCAACCATTACTCCTTAAAAAACCTAATTTGCTCAAACATCAAAGATACCATTCCATATAACAAAAAATGTGGTATATATCAAATTGAATGCAGTGACTGTAGTCAAATTTATATTGGAAAAACCAAAAGAAATTTAGAAATAAGAGCAAAGGAACACTTTAGGAACATAAAATATAAACAATTAGAAAAATCGGCAGTTGCCACGCATTTTTGGGAAAAGAAACCACAACATAAATCCAGAACCAAAACTACTAAAACATACATCAGGAAAACAAGAACTGTCCACATGGGAACAAATCTTCATTTCAAAAAATAGGAACAAAGTATTCAATTTTGACATCCCCCAGAAAGATTTGTTCAGCAAGTTCCTCGAACCGCCACCAGAGGAGACCTGTGACAAAATATCGTCAGCTACACCACCGAGAACCAGTCGATGTCCAGTGTACGATGGAGGCAAAGTCTTTGCAACATTATATAGATTAAAAAGAAGTATTTCAGAAAGTGGAGTGCCATTGTTACTAAAATTAGGCAAATGAGTCAATCTTGTATATACTTTTCTCCACTTACAAGTTTTTTAATGAAGACTAGTTTCTGGGAACTTCTTCCCTATCCTCAGTTCTGTGGCTGACTGGTGATGCATCCGGTGTCTGCATCTGACTTGGTGTCGTGCTGCCATCTAATGTTCTGGTATGTTTGATGATGTCATCTTTGAAATTCCTGCTGTAGATGACGTCATCAAACTTACCAGAACATTAGATGACAACACGACACCAAGCCACATGCAGACACCGGATTAATCAGTCAGCCACAGAACTGAGGATAGGGAAGAAGTTCCCAGAAACTAGTCTTCATTAAAAAACTTGTAAGTGGAGAAAAGTATATACAAGATTGACTCATTTGTCTAATTTTCGTATCTCTGAAGCATGTTCTGGGTAAATTTAAAAAGTGTTGTTTAGTGTCATTAATCGACTCCCTTTAAATTTAATGTGATGAAGTGTTACAAACTGACTACAAAATAGTTTCTTCAATTAATTTTGACATCACTGTTACTGAATTCCTCCAATCACGCATAATTTATTATTATTGTTATAAATATACAATAAATTTAACATAAAGACTCATTATTAAATTTTAGATGAGTCGTATTTTTTACACATCTGCTTCACTTTCGTACCTATTTTGAGGACATGTTTCGCAAATCATCGTTTGCATCTACGGCTCTTATGCGACTGAAGCTAGATCCAGTGGTGTGGGTAATTCTGGGGTTGTTGCTGCCATCTGTTGATTTAGTGATGAACTTAAATGTGGGATTCTCTTCTAGCGGGATTTCAAAGTTCATTAGTTGGTTTTTATGTTTTTCTATGTATATCCTCTCCCATATGACGAGTTCACTATGTTTTTGTACGTATTTTAGTAATTCTGTGCTATCTTCAATTTCATGATTTTCAGGCACTAGAAAGAAAGAACACTTCAGGCACTTAAGATACAAAAATATTGATAAGTCCGCAATAGCAGCTCATTTCTGGTAATATTTCTTAAAGCTGAAAATCATGAAATTGAAGATAGCACAGAATTACTAAAATACGTACAAAAACATAGTGAACTCATCATATGGGAGAGGATATACATAGAAAAACATAAAAACCAACTAATGAACTTTGAAATCCCGCTAGAAGAGAATCCCACATTTAAGTTCATCACTAAATCAACAGATGGCAGCAACAACCCCAGAATTACCCACACCACTGGATCTAGCTTCAGTCGCATAAGAGCCGTAGATGCAAACGATGATTTGCGAAACATGTCCTCAAAATAGGTACGAAAGTGAAGCAGATGTGTAAAAAATACGACTCATCTAAAATTTAATAATTTTTCGCTTCACTGTGGTGTTCCAATACAGTTAAATCTGGATATAAAGACTCATGTTTTTAGGGAGTTATGTGGTGTAATTGCTTACTAATCCTGTTTACATTAAGATTATCATTTTCAGTTAATTATTAATCCTGCTCTCCCCATTATAACAGTTAATTAGGTCTTCTAATGTATTATACTCAATTCAGCCCAGGAAATGGTCCTGATGTATACAATCATACATACCTTTGCCATAGCAAAGGGAATGATAAAGATGGTGAATGAGTTAATAATTTCATTTTAATATTACTTAAATAATTATCTTCTGTGTATTATAGCGTTGCATCCATTTATATCCCTACCTTGTTTTCTGGAGTTGAAGCAGTGGATGCTACAGCTGCAGTCGTATGGTTTATCCAACCATTATATGCAGTTTAATTCTAATGTTTTCCAACACAGAAATCCACATCTACTGTACCCAAGCTACTTCCTCTTTTTTTTTTTCCTTATTTTTTTCTTTTTCTTTTCATTTATACCCCGCATTTAATTACAGTGGTCTTATCGGCGGTCGTTCTCCTTTGGAACATATTGATGGTGTTAACTCATATGGTGGGTTGCTTATACTTTCTAATCATTAGATCACGCTTTCATTCATGCTTCCAGACTCTGGGGAAGATGGAGAATCTCTTGGTTGGAGAAAAATCTTCACCCCCAGCCGGGAATCGAACCCCTTGCACAGCATGCAGATGCTCTACTGACTGAGCCACGGGGCCAGCCTGCTACTTCCCCTTTCCTGTTGAAATTATTTTCATGTTTTCGAATTTCAATAGCCTCTCAATAAATTCTGGCATGGTACTGAGCTGTGTTATCAAGAACTTTTGTATTAAGTTAATTATGTTAATTGAATGAATCATTCCTCCATACTAGCCATGTATAGGCTAAGGTTTTGGATAGATAAGAGATAATTTTTATTCACCATAATAAATCTTGTACAAAGATATAGGCTTCGTTAACATTACATACTAAATAACTCAACATTACAAGCTAGGCAGCATCATATTAGAAATTACACAAGTATTTATATCACAAACTGAGGTAAGTAATACTATAAAGGGCACTTATTGAATAGGTAAAAGTATTCTTCCACTGAATAATAGCAACCTTCTCTTAAAACTGTTTTTACAGCCGTTTATACCTTTTTTCCGATGTTATACTTTTAATGCCATCGGGTAGTTTGTTATATAATAATACTGCTTTATGTTCGAAGCTATGTGTGAATAAAGTTGTATTGTGGCTTATAATGCGTAGATCTGATTTACTTCTTGTATTATGTGTATGTATCTGCGAATTTGTTTCAAATTGAGCAAGTACAATTCTTGTCCTAACTAGAGCTTCATATATATACACAGAGGGTAATGGAAGTATTTTTAATAGTTTAAAATATGGTTTACAGCTGGTGGTGAAAGGAATATTTACTATATAACGAATAGCCCTTTTCTGCAGTCTAAATATTTTAGATACATCTTTAGCATTTCCCCAGCTAAGTATACCATAAGACATTACAGAATGAAAATAAGCAAAATAAATAATTCTCAACACATTTGTGTTTAAAGACTCCCTCATTGATTTAATAACGAATGTAATTCTGCTTAGTTTCAATTCTAGTTGCTGAATTTGTTTTTCCCATTTTAAATGTTCATCTAACCATATTCCTAGAAATTTGGTATTTGATTCATAGAGTAGTGATTTATTCCCTAAATATAATAGTCAACCTGAAAAATTCAATGCCATGGTCGGGATTTGAACCAATGATCTCCCAGTTTACGTGCTGTCGCTCTTACCCATTGAACTACCATGGCCAACGTGCTATCATGACATTAAATTCTCCAATTGACTTGTACATTTTCCCGTTAAACCACTAGGAGTCCTCGTATACAAGATCTGTGGTTAAAATCCCTGACATTTCATTGAATTTTTCAGTTGATTCTATCTATCCAAAACCTTAGCCTATACACAGCTAGTATGGAGAAATAATCAATTTCCATCAATTAACTTAATAATAATGGTTTAATGATGAAGCCTGAGAATGAAGTACAATAGTAAGTTGCCGCTAACATTGAGTATCTCGAATACAAGGACCCCTAGCGGTTTGCCAGGAAAATATGCAAGTTAATTTTGAATTTAATGTCATAATGACACATTGGTCATGGTAGGTCAGAAGTTAAGAGCGACTGGACAGAAATCGGAAGATCTGTGGTTGAAATCCTGGCCATGGCATTGAATTTTTCAGGTTAACTCTAACTTCTGTATTGAACATAATGTCATATCCCACCAGAAGGTCATGTTCAACTGCAGATTTCTTATTTTGTCCCAGATGACAGTTGCTTTTATGTTCCATAATTCAGGTGCACTTAGGAGGGCCAATATACATCTTGCTACAACTGCAGGGTATGCGATAAACATCTTCAGTACAAAGGGGATCACATCTGTCCTTTACTGATCGAAGATAATCTTTAACCGCTTCGCCGATGGCCATTTAAACCCTTCAGGGGCTGGAAACGGATACCCAATAAACAGAACAGGACATTTAAATTGTTAAATGCTGTAAAAATGCATCATAAATACAATTCCGTATCTTCCGTATTTATTAAGTTATTTAAACGAAACAAAAACTGGTTTAAAACTCATTAAAGGCAGTATAAATCTAGAGTGACAATAAAGTAGAGATTACATTAATAAATTGCTGAAATTTCACTACTTTGTTTCACTGTAGCAAAAGCCATTCTTTGTGCCGAACGCGCCTAATATGTGAATCATTGTGTTTTGTGTGTATACGAGCCAATGTATAGCTACGCAAGCGACTTCTCAGGTTCAAGTTTAGTTTATTTATGCTATACCAAGCGATAATCATACGAGAACATATTGCGTTACACACTCACACACTGGAAAGAAAACTCTCTGTCAGCATCTGTTATTACAGTGTTTCTCAACCAAGGTTTCTAGTAGCCTTATGCAGCAGTTTTCGCTCTGTATTTTAGTTATTTAAACTCTCTCTGTGTTCAGAGTGATTTCTTGTAGCTATCAAGAGCTAAATGAATGGCACATTTGAAATTGTTAAATTTCAATGTTAACCATGGCTTAATTCCGTAATGTAGCAAATAAATTAGCTTTGGTATGATGTGTACAGGCTTCTGATATTACTGTAGAAAATCTAGAAGATTTGTTGTACGATTATGAAGGAGATCTTTAGGACATATGTAGCAGTGACGTGTACTAGTCAACAGATGGCATGTTAGCTACTCCATTGTTTGGGGAAATGGCGGGTCAAATATGGGTGATGCGGATCAGCTATTACTAGCTATCCCTCTTTACGGAAAACAGTTATTTGGTAAAAAAAAAGTATTTTTATACCACTGGATGTAACTATGCACAGTTGTTTAGTAATTTTCAGAGCTGTAAATTCATGCAAGACATTCATCTACCTGTACTTGCGCGAATAAAGAGCTCGTAACCTAATTGAGTATTATAATACTCAGAGGCCTCTTTATACTAGGGGGTAGAAAATTCACCACGACATCATCCCTCATACTTGAGAGAAAACAATTTCCTAAAAGTATACCACCCACAACCAAAAAACTTGTAACCATTTCAAAAATGTGTAGTGTGTTGCGAAAAAGAAGTTCGCAAGGAAACCAATATTATTTGGTGTGAATCTGCAGATGTGCCCTTGGGTGTTTATCCAGGTTTGGAGGTGTACAATTCAAAAAGAAACCTTTAAGGATACGTTTACATTCCTTATAGAACTAATTTAAATTTATTGTAAAATAGCAAGATTAAAATAATTGGCATTAAATGAGCATTAAATGCATGTATGCGCAGGATGTCATATGACGTCCATATCGGTGAAAGGGTTAAGCTAATTGGTGGATTTGAAGATGTTTTTTGTGTTAACTTTTCCTAAAAATTTGCTGATTCTGTCAGTTATTTTATGTACTTATATGCAGTAGGCAAGCTGTGTTCTATTGGTTTTTATTTTTGCCAATAGCAACTAACCTGTAATATTAAATGTAATAAGTGTGTAAGTGTTTGTTCCAGTGTCCAGATTACAGATGCACTTGACTTGTTTTGTTAGTGTCTTAATAATTCCTCTCTTCTGCCGCAGATGATGTTTTGACATTTTCTGTAGGTAGCGATGTATGTTGGTTTCCTGTGTATAGCATGGTGACCAAAACAGCAATGCAGTAATTTTTCTTTTTCTATAATAAGTTTGATACTGTCACTGATGTTGATGTGATTTAAATTTGTTTCAATTTTCATTGTCTCCATTTGGCTAGATCACAAAAGCATTGTTAACATATCTCCATATCTGGGGTTTGAAAATGGCTGACCCCAAAACTGTTCTTTCAAACTTTTCTCATCATAGCTTATCCTTTTTGTTCAAAAAGTTGCCATTTCCTGGAAACAGCTAGTGGTGAGGCAGTGACAGGGCACAGTAGTGATGTTACAGAAATATCTTGGAAATGTGCATCAAGGTGTCCTTTAGCGGAACCCTTATGAAGTAGGAAATTGTATCAATACTTATTAGTAGCAATTATGTAAAAAATGAAGCTAGTTACATTAATAACAAATATAATAACTTATAACAAAAAATTCACTTATCTTAAGAAAAATAATGTTGATTTTTCTTATTAGTTAAATTAGTTGAAGTTGAAATTTATTTCACAAACTCTTGTCTGCGTCTTCAGTCAAAGAAAACCACAGGAAAAAACAAATTCAAATACAATACGACAATTAAAACAAATACGATGAATTTGTTTTCTCCTGTGGTTTTCTTTGACTGAAGACACGGACAAGAGTTCATGAAATCGATTTCAACTTCAACTAATTCAACTAATAAGAAAAATCAATATAAAAATTATTTGTGGTTGGTTTATTGACACTCGTCACTTACTTTTTCATATATTTATGAGAGACTAGTTTCAAAGGCCCTGGCCTCCATTTTCAATCTCTTCCCAACTGGCATCTGTTGTTATCTGCTCTCTCTGGTGGTGGAACTAAAAACTTTTTTGTCAAATTATCTACTGGCGGGATTTCAAAGTTCATTACGCGATCCTTATTTTTCCAGATGAATATGTTCTCCCATGTTGTCAATCTATTTTGGTTTATCACTCCTTTTAATAATTTTGGATTTGGATCAATGTCATGGTTTTCATTCCAAAAATGAAATGCTACTGCTGACTTGTCTTCTTGTTTCAATCTCATGTTTCTAAAGTGTTCTTTGACTCTGGTTTTTAAATTTCTTTTTGTTTGACCTATGTAGCATTTTTCACAATTCTTACAATTTATTTGGTATATTCCAGATTTGTTACCTGAAGGAATTTCATCTTTTGTTTTTGAATTTAGTAATTTTAAAATTGAGTATCTATTAGTAGGTGCCAAGATGATATTTTGTTCCTTGAATATCTTTTTAAATTTATTAAATATTTTTGAATGATATGTGAATGAACTGAATATGCTGTTGCTTTCTTTTTCTTTAATAAATGTGGTTGCTTCCTTAATGGTTTTCTTTAGTTTAGATTTTCTAATTTTCAACACCAAACTTTTGTTGTATCCGTTTTCTTCTGCTATGTGTATTATTGCTTTTTGTTCCTTGAAATATTCTTCTTTTTCCATGGGTATGTTGTCTAGTCTGTGTGTAAGGCTGTTTATTATTGCATGTTTATGTGTAATTGGGTTGTGGCTATTATTTTTTATATAATTTTCTGAATGTGTTGGCTTCCTGTAAATTCCAAATTTTATTTTTGTATCATTCCTGATGATATTTAGATCCAAGAAAGGTAGTTGTCCATTGATTTCCTTTTCTATTGTGAATTTGATAGTCCTTTCTTGCAGATTGAGTAATTTTAATGCATCATCTAAATGTTTACTTGGTACAATTGCAAAGATGTCGTCAACATATCTATACCAAACCTTGAAGATCAATGGGAAGGACTTTTTAATTTGTGTTTCAAATGCACTCATAAATAAGTTAGCCAAAAAAGGTGAAAGTGGATTGCCCATTGATAATCCTGATTTCTGCTTGTAGTGTTTTCCATTAAAGCTAAAGAAGTTTTGTTCAATGCATATTTTTGTTAGAGAAATATATTCTCCTGCTTCTATTGCTTCCATATCAATTGTAGCTAGCCATTTTTTTAACACAGTCTGCAATTTTTCTGTTGGTATGCTTGGAAATAAAGATGTGACATCAAATGAAACCAGTCTGTCATTTTTGTCCAAATTTATATCTTTGATTTTTTCTACTAAATCTAAAGAGTTTCTTAAATTTGCACTTTCAAATTTTGGAAAACTATTAAATTTACTTAGTAACCATTTGGCCAAATTATATGTGGGGGCATTTATGCTACTAGTAATAGGTCTCATGCCTTTCCCTGTTTTATGAATTTTTGGCAGCCCATATACTCTTGGTAATGTTGGATTATCTACTTTAATTTTGTACAATTCTTTTTTGTTGATTATTTTGCTCTCTTTTAGCGTTTTATTTGTGGTTTCAATGCAGTACTTTAATGGATTAGTTTCTACTTTTTGGTAATTACTGTCTTCTAACAAATCTTCCATCCTCTTTGTGTATTCTTCTTTTTCCAGAATTACTAGTTTATTTCCCTTGTCTGCTTTAGTATAAATAACCGGTTTCTTTTTAAGAGCTTTTATGATTTGGTTACTAAAATTCTTTTTCTTTTCATTTTTAATCTCTTCTACTATTTTGGAGCATTTGTTTTTTACTGTGTTTTTACTTTCTTCATTAAGTGTTTGTGTAGCAATTTGGATGTCAGCAATGTAATCTTCAATTTGGTTGGAATAATCTACACATGTCTTTAAACCTAGATTCAGCATATTCAGTTCTGTTTTTGTAAAATTTTGGTTTGATAGGTTTACCACATTGTTTAGATGATCTTTTAGGTTATGTTTGTCTTTTTTATTTATCTTTTTAAAAGTGCCTGCTTTCTGGCATAAATTTTTTAATTTATTCTTTAACTTTGCTGTTTTTGTCTTCATTTTTCTATTAAGATATGATAATAAATTGTTTTCAAAATTTTCCCAAAATATACTTCCTAATTGTTTGGTAAGTTTTTGATGCAAATTGTACAATTTTATTTCTAGTGTGTTTTTATTTCTATAGTGTTTATTCTTTTCTACAATTAATACTTTTCTCTCTGCTGCTTTTTGTTGTCTACTATTTTTATCAAATTTTTCTACTTTTCTTACGAAATTAGGTACTACTTTTTTCTTGATACATAAATTTATGAATCTTATGTCCGCTGCAATTTTTCTTCCCTTCCCTAGCTTCCCTTTCTTTCCCCTCCAAAATTGGTCAAATGCAGGATCCTTTACAAGTTCTCTTGTGGTCCGACAAAAATGCCTTCCTTAACTTTTGCATCACTTAATTTCCAAAATTTCTCTCTGATTGTGTTTTGTTATTTGACAGGTGTGCCAACTCCCAAAAAAATTCCCCCCCTTCACTCTAAAAAATGAAATGTCACTTTGTCTTCAAAACAAGAGCTAATCTATCATTTTTATGGTAATACATGTAAATTCACTATTTTTAAGCCCGAAACATTTTCATTGTTGTCCAGTGTTATTAGTAGCAGTTAATTTTTTGGGTTTAAGCTAATCTGTCTCTAATCTAACTTATACATGGCTAGTGTGAAGGAACAATTAATTTCCATCAATTAACTTAAAATAATCTCTCTCAATTTTTTAGTCCTGTGGTATTCCCTATGGAGCATCTGATGATGCTGAACAGAGCGACAAGTGAAATATTCATTCATTCATTTATTGCATCCGTAAATCATACATTCATGATGTGGAATTGTCAAAATACTAACTACACAAAAAATAGTAACAAAAAACAAGAATTACAATAAGTTGTTAAGCATAATAACCAAATGAATAATTAAAATTTACATTCCTTTTATTCCTACCCTTTGTCATTAAAATATTCTTCTACTGAGTAGTAACACTTTTGTAACAAATACTTCTTTGATGTGTTTTTAAACTTTGTGAAGGACTTAATGTTTTTTATTTCAGTTGGCAGTTTATTGTAGATATGAATTCCGTTGAATTTAAAACTGTGCTCATACATTTTCTTTTTATGATAGGTGACATGTAAGTTTGAACTATTTCTCGTGTTATGGTCATGAATATCATTGCTTTTTTTGAAATTTATCTAAGTTCGTTTTAACCTGTACTATTATTTCTAAAAGGTAAATAAATGCTTGGTAATGACAATATTCCTAATTTTTTGAACCTTCGCTTACAACTATCTGTTCTCTTTAAATTCATCATAATTCTAATTACCCTTTTTTGGATTCTAAATACTTTGATAATGCTACTACTATTTCCCCATACTTTTATACCATAAGAAATTAATGATTGAAAATTTGCAAAATAGGCTATTCTTAATGTATTCAAATTTACACTGTGCTTCAAAATTGATATTTGGAAACAAATGCTACTTAATTTCTTCATTAGACTTTCAATATGTTAATTCCAATTTAGACTGTCGTCCATCCAAACTCCTAAAAATTTTGTCTTTCCTGTATATTTAATTTCATTTTCATCCATTACAATTTCAGGTAAATTAACTGCCTTATTGATTTTATTATGAAAACCCAAAGTCTGACTCTTATCCTTATTTATAACTAATTTGTTATTTTGAAACCAAGTTGCTACTTCTTTCAAATTATTTATTACATTTTCTTTGAGTTCGTCATCATTTTGACCTGCTATCAAGAGGCTCGTATCATCTGCAAATAAGGAGCATTTTAAAGAATTTTGTGAATAAAGTGCCAAATCATTAATATACAAAATAAATAGCAGTGGCCCTAAAACTGAACCCTGCGGAACTCCACAGTTTATGCTAGCAGCTTTTGATTTTATAGTTTTTATTTCCTTTGTAGTTTCATCAACAAACTCTATTTCTATTATTTGCCTTTGCTCTCTCAAGTAGGAGACAAACCAGTTATTTGCAGTTCCCCTAATTCCGTAATGAGATAATTTCTTTAATAGTATTCCATGATCAACTAAATCAAAAGCTTTAGACAGGTCGAGGAATATTCCAATACATTTTTCTGAATTGTCAAGCTTTTGGTGCACTTCGTCTATAAACTGTATCAGTGTAGTATTAATGCACTTTCCTTTTTGAAAGCCATGCTGCCGATCAGAAATTACATTAAATTTTGAAATAAAGTTGCACAATCTAATAAAAACTACTCTTTCTAATATTTTGGAAAAGATCGATAGCAGTGAGATGGGTCTAAAATTTTGAACTTCCAATTTTGATCCCTTTTTATACATTGGCTTTATTTTTGTCATCTTAAAGCAGTCTGGGAACCTACCTTCACTCAATGATAAATTTATTAAGTGCACTAATGGTTTTACTAAGTGGGCAGAGCATTGTTTTACCAAGAAATTTGAAAAACCATCCAAGTCAGTAGAGCTTTTATTTTTCATGCTTTTTATTATGGTGTGAAGTTCATCTTCTGTTGTGGGTGCAAGAAAGATAGTCGGATATGTTTTATTACTTATTATTTTACCTTCCGTTACTTTTGACTCCCCTACAATCAATTTTGGTACCCCAGCATAATACTTACTAAAACCCTCTGCAACCATCCGAGGATCATCTATAATTTCGCCTTCTTTCTGGAGTTTGTAATCATCTCGCGTGGCTTTTACTTTGGTTTCCTGTTTTATAATTTTCCAGGCAGCCTTAGATTTATTTACTGAATTTGCTAATTGTTTATCATTGTACAGTTTCTTTGCTTTTCTAATAACCTTATTATAGATTCTTTTATAATTCAATAAGTACTGTGTAAACGTTTCTGATATTTTATTTTCCTTTGAGATTTTATTTAGAAATCTTAACCTTTTACTAGATATCAGAGTACCTTTGGTCATCCAATTTTGCTGCTTATGCTCATTCGTTTTAAATTTTTTCCAAAGACACGCAATACATGAAACTTAAGAATACTGACAAATTCTAGAAAGGGTGCATCTACATTTACTTAAGAATAAACATTTTCCCATTCCTCTCTAGATAGCAAATAATTTAAATAATCAATATTCTGCTTCCCTAAGCATTGCTTATACTGATATGTGTCACACTATTTGTTTTGAGGTTCCTTTGGTTATATATAACAAATATTTGACCATAGTGATCTGATAATACAGTGTCAATAATTTCAAAATTATATGGAGTAGCACGTTTATTAATGATCAGCTGGTCTATTGCTGATTTAGATGTATTTGTTACCCTAGTGGGCAAGTTCACTACAGCTTGCATGCCATAAGTGAATATTAAATTATCCAAATTTACTCTTTCAGGGTTACTACTCAGATGGTCAATATTAATATCCCCTATTATTACTACATTAGTTTGCCTTTTGCACAAATTCTCTAGTAAAGTGTCTAAGCTTTCTAAAAATTGCTGAACATTCCTACTGGGATTCCGATATATACAAATTATTACAGTTTTATGTTCAACCAGCTCTATCATACTGATCTCAAAAAATTCTTCACATGCCAGATAATCAAATTACCCAAGTTTGTTTACTCTGATCCCATCTTTTACGAACATGCAAGAACCCCCATTATTTTTTTGTTTTCTACAATAGGAGCTGACTAAGGTATATCCTTCCAGTTTAAACATTTCTATTTCCTCCTGTTTGAGCCAATGATCTGTTGTGTCATTTTGTAGTAATTCTGGAATAACACTGCGCACAGAGTTTGTTCCCACATGTAACATTATTGCACTATAGTCCTCTTCATTTTCTTCCTTTGCAGCTTCGAATTTACCATTCAGGAGAAGGTTTGTTAACCTGTCCATTCTTATCCCTCTTCTAACTTCTGTTCTAGTTCTTGATTCCTTTACGTTTTTGATGATGGAGTCTCCTATAAGTAGAAGTTTCTTACCCGTGTATTTTTTCTTGTAATCCTCAGATTTCCACCGGTATTTATCCTTCCAGGAAGCATCTGCTACCGTGGCATTTACCTTCACCTGCTTCATTTCTTCATGTTCTAGGTTTTTGCTATCGTCCACTTCTTCTAACACACTGAAGCGGTTTTCGATGGCAATATCATTACAGCTCTTTTGAGTTGACTCACTTTGCCGTATTCTGTTAGGCCCTTTCCTTACGACTTCTGTATAGGTTAGGTCAATTCCTCGTTCACGTGTTCTGAGCAAGCGCTCAGACAAGATGAAGTTTTCTTCTTCTTGTTGCTGTTTAGGTTGCTGCGAGTACTGAAATTCTTGAATCTGCAGCTGTAGCGCCGTTCTCTCATTTTTTAGCTTCTTGAGGTTATCACTGTTTGCTTAAATCACCTTATCTCTCTCTTGCATCTCTATTCCCATCGAATTCAATTTCTGGCTCAGGTAATGATTTTCAGTTCGTAATTCTTTGATATTTTCTCTTCTCCTGTGAAGATCCATGTATAGGATTTCAATGACTTTGTGTAGCGATGCCACGACTTCCATTTCATCATGTGCTCCATGATGCGAAGCGTGGTTCCTATTTTTGGCTTGCTTTTCCGCTGCAACACTTTTGTTGTTTTTTCCATCTTTATTTCCGTTAACATTTGAGTCCATCACGATTCCGAAATTACACCTTTCATTACCATTATCCATAGGATTATCGATGTTATGTTGAATTTTGCGGAGCACACTTCGCGTCATAACCGTGTCGGCCGCCATCATTAGGTGCTTCAACACCTACAGGACCATTGCCAAATAAGCTTGGGACCTTTGTATTGGACTATATCATCTAACCTCTTCCCTCCCTTCTGTATAATATGATTTCACTAGAAACACATGTTTTGTGGCAGTTTAAACCTCCACCCCCCCCCCCCCCCCAAAAAAATATGAAGGTCTGTGTGTGTCTAAAGAGCATAAGCTCAAAACCAAAAAGTCAGTATTAGTCTCAGCATCTTCTAAAGATATGACACAAATTTCAAGAAAATCTCCCCCACACCAAACCATCTTTACATAAAAAAATTTTCAAAAATTTTGAATTTTTCAAAACTTGCTCTAATGATTTTAGTTAAAATACTTCATTATATCGAAATTTAACTGTATTGGAACTACACAGTGAAGCGAAATAATTATTAAATTATAGATGAGTCGTATTTATTACACATGAGCTTCACTTACGTACCAATATTGAGGACATGTTTCGCGAACTGTCGTTCACATCATCAGCTCTAATGCGACTAAAGCTTGATCCAGTGGTGTGGGTAGTTCTAGAGTTGCTGCTGCCATCTGTTGAATTTGTGATGAATTTAAATGTGGGGTTGTCTTCTGGCGGGATTTTGAAGTTCATTAGTTGGTTTTTATGTATACATAGAAAAACATAAAAACCAACTAATGAACTTCAAAATCCTGCCAGAAGACACCCCCACATTTAAATTCATCACAAATTCAACAGATGGCAGCAGCAACTCTAGAACTACCCACACCACTGGATCAAGCTTTAGTCGCATTAGAGCTGATGATGTGAACGATAGTTCGCAAAACATGTCCTCAATATTGGTACGTAAGTGAAGCTGATGTGTAATAAGTACGACTCATCTATAACTTAATAAAATACCTCATGTTAAAATAAATTCATAATAAATAAAATGTATACTTCAAATTTTTTGAAGTCATCTTTATTCTGAATGACTTGTGTATAATGATAAACCATAAGAGATAAGCAAAATCTTATTAATTTTTTCGCTTCACTGTGGTGTTCCAATACAGTTAAATCTCGATAAAAAGCAAAATCTTACTACACAAAAGTTGTAATTGTGCTTAAAGCACACAATTTATATAAAAATATTTTCTGATGTTAGCCATTTTTAAGAGATCCTTTGTTAATGTTTTGGATTTCCAAATACAGTTTTTCTTTTAGAGGAATGTTGCTTTTTTTCCTCTCTTTTTTTTGTTCCCCTCTGCTGCTTTTTTCTTGGCCACACAAAAAGAAACAGGATATCAAAGTCCTCTCAAGTGACCAAATGTCGCCTTATGCGTTCTGTATCTCCATATTTTCATTATACATAAAAAGAAACATATTGCAGTAAGACAATTTCTGCAAGCATTACTCAATATGAAGTAGCAGAATAAACTTTTGTATTAATAGTTTGTTGTTGAATGGGTAGATAAGGTAATTTGAATGTTCCCAGATTTGTCCACATCCCAGATATTTCTGTGGTTGTAGTTTTAGGTAACTGAAAAATGCCATCTGACTGTAGCACATACAGTTACAGTAATGACAATAGTTCTGTGCCGGTTACCTACTTTTCTTCACGCACTGGAGAGAGTCTATGCCCAAGCGTCACTTGCATCTTCCGCTAGCGCTAGAAAATGGAAGACAATGCAGCAAGACCATATATCACAGACTCGTTTTTACTAAAACGCATACCTTAAGATATATGAGCACTTGCTCATCTTAGCCACTGAGAAACAACAGATCTTCTTTACCGTTTTACTTCTTTGCTTTCACAAATGTTTTAATTTACAGGAAAATAAACATCTGGGGCAATGCCTTTGTGGCTTGTAGCGCATGGAAGTGAGTTAGCTGATTCTCGTATGAAGATATGTTTCATCTTCATAGATAACCGACCTTCCTTCGTCTCTAAACTTTTTTATGTCATGTAAATATGACATGTGCCAATTTCTCATATACCTTTCCTATAACAAGACCCTGTTTTTCCTTGTTTTTCCTTGTTTTCTTCTACTTGAAATCTATGCCACATAAGTCTTTAAACTAGTGCTTCCCCCTTTAAAGTTAATGGAATCTTGATGTTTCAAGAGTCCCAAATTTTGACAGTGGGTACAGTTTTCTCCTGAATATACAAATTATAAATTTTTTGGTGAATTACACACATATCCAAGTCATCAGTGATAGTAATTGTTTCTGCTACACGATATATTTTCCAGATGTTTCAAAAGAGGTCACTTGTGCCTCACATTTCACCCCTTCTTTAACTATTTTATGAAATTTTCTCTCAGATACTTTTGTTGCTGCACTCACCCTCCCTTGCATTTTATTAGCATATCACCAGAAACTGCTTCCCGTTTCAGAATAGATTGACATTATTAATAACTTTGTTGTTTAGCTTTGAAGTGTTTTTCCACCAAGTTTGCTTTGAATTGGAGGCATGTTAATCTAAATAAGAAAATATATAAAAGCATACACACAGACAAAACACTAATCACTAGTGTGATTAATAAAAACAATTTCTAAAACTAACTCACCAAGACGGCCCGGGTTCGATCCCAGGCGACCGCAAAGTGAGATTTGTGGTGGACAAGACAGTGCTGGGGCGGGTTTTCTCCAGGATCTCCGGTTTCCCCCGCCATCTCATTCCACCGGTGCTCCATCTTCATCTCATGCATCATCAGTGTCATCGCCTGCAGTGCCAAATGTAGTAAAAGCGGGCGTTAAACACTACACATTTCTAAAACTAAAATCTTAACATGACTGCGCTGAAGCGTTTGAAGTTACCCGGTCAAACCTCTCCACGATACTGGCCATTTCAGTGTACTGCGCATGACCGAGAGTGTAGGCTCAGCAACTGGATTCTAAACGACTGTGCTCATGGTCTCCACCGGCACAGAACCATCTTCTGCATTGTAAATATAATAGTTTAGAAACTGCAGTTGTTATCCTTAGATAGTTCTAAAAGCTTTTCAGATGAAATATTCTCACATTTTCTTTTTCAGTGTCAGCAATAGACGACAGCAGGATTTCTTCAGCTCGAGAGAGCAAAAGGAGCAAGCTGTTCAGCCACCACAAACTATTACTGCCATGAGTACAGGAATGGCTCCAAATTTTTATAGGGAGAGAAATGAGACCAATGTAAGCAGCAGTGCTGATTATGGACATTATTCACCTACACCATCACTCTCAGTTTCACATCCATCTGCTCATCCCAGTGCAATAGAACTTGTAATGAATGATGACAGTGATGGTGATGAGGATGACAAGGAGGAAAGTGTAAATTTTGTTACACGAAATCCAGTTTCTACTCCGCAGCATACACTGCCACCACTAGCAAATTCTGCAGTGGATGAGGACTATGACACATAACCATGAAATTGTTAATTGCAGTGGTACAAACTATTAATTTATAAACTGAGTTGGGACATTATATGCTGTGTAGCTTGCTCACTAAACATGGATATTCTGCAATATCAGCTACACATTTATCAGTAAAATTAGATAGTTTATTAAGTCTCTCTTCCCCCATACACGCATTACCAACAACCCTCAACATGATGTGTGCTTGTATCTCCTTTCTACCATTTGGCATTCTTTGTGAGCACCAATGTATCAAGTTGTTTATTAGACAAGTACGACACCTGTAAGAATATTGTAGTGAGTGATCAGAAGTACAAATTTTTTATACACGTAACTCTGTTGCTTTTTTATGTTTGCATGGAATAGGATAGTTATTCATTGTTAAATGAAAAATGTTAAAAAATCTGATGTGAATTAACCATATTTCTTTCACTAGGAAAAAGCACTATTTTTTTCTATTGGCATGGGCCATAAAACTTTACTAATTACAATTCATAAATAACATTTATTTGCAAAGTATACAAACAATTAAAGTTGCAAAAGAAAATACTTGCAAAGGAGACTTTGACTTTCCATTGAGAATTGTCATGGAATAGAAAATCGCTTCTGTTATTCCACAGAAAATTTATGTAATACACGGTGTCCACATAAATCTGGCACACCTCACTGCATTCATTATATTACATTATTTCCTCAACCAAGCCAATTTCTTATGTAAATATGGGACAAATGTGACATAGGCCAGACTTACCAGTTATAACAAGTGCTGAAAGTGCACATGTTCTGATTGATATGTAATTCTTGAGGGGAAATGTTATTTATCTAATTATTAATGTTCTCTTAGTCTATCACCCGAGGATGGTTTGCATAAATTTTGTTTTTCAAAGCTCCCCATAAATAAAAATCATAGCATGTTAAATCTGGCAACTGCGGCAGCCACAGGTTTTTACAGACAAGCCTGTTTTTCAGGAAACATTCTGCTGATATGGGCCATAGTCTGTTTAGATGTGTGGGCTATAGCATCATCTTTTTGGAAGATACCATACTCCTTTTCATTTTCTGTTAATTGTGCAAAGAAAGTCTCAAAAAATTTCCAGATATTTTGCAGTTTTAATCTTGTTTGTTCAAATTCTGTTGACTGCTGGCGGAGTTCTCACTATCGGACACTTGTTCCTCATATTCACGATCCATTTCTTGTACAAATCTTGAATTGTGCTGGTTGTGAGTATCTTGTCATGAGGATATTTATTTCCAAACATTTCTTTAGACTCTACAAATATAATAATTTGTAACTTAAAAGTTCACTTATCTTATAAGAAAAGGTGATATTTGTCATATAAATTGTCCGGGATCACGATTTCATGTAAAACTCTTACACATCTTCAGCCGGAAACAAAGCTGTCGCCATCGTTACAAACGCTAGATGTTGATATGTTCTTGTTATTACTACCAAAATCTGAAAATAAAACAAATTTAAAATCAATTGACTGCCAGTATTTCAAAACTCACTATGCGATGTTTGTTTTTTAAAACCACCTTTTCTTATAAAACAAGTGAGGTTTTAAGTTACAAATTGTTATATTTGTAAATATTTGTTTGCTTCACTGTTAATAGCTTCATATTTTACGTATTCTGTAGACTCCTTAATGGAGCCTGTTCTTATGTAAAATTCCAATATATCAATTCATTTTTCACTTAATAACTGCACTATTTATCAATATTTCATAATATTTGTGATAGTTGCTATAAAACTAAAATTTTCAACTCCAACAATGAGTCATGCAGTGTGGCCAACATTATTTATAAGAAAACAGACACCAAATATGAACCAAATGCGCTAGGCGAAGTGACACTATAAGGCATACCGTTTTATGTAGGACACCCTGTATAAGACAATGTCTCTTATATTTCGTTCCAAATAATATACAGCATCATCAGATTAAGTGGCCGCTCTCTTGTCGGCACCACAGAACATAGAGTTTTTCTTTATTGTAGCTTTATAAATCTCCGTATTTGTCTGCATCTTGCAAGTTTTACTTTTGAGTAATTTAAGAGACATAGTTTATAAATCTGATCGTAGAACATTAGAGGAACTGCAAAGTAGTATACAGGAAGAAATAACCAATATATCCCAAGAAGAATTGCAATTTGTTTGTGATAATCTGTTTAGATGCTTCAATATCTTTGTCTTAGAGCACAAGAAGAACATTTCAAATACTTTTGTTTTGAAAAGGAAGTAATATAAGGGACATTCAATATAGTAATTTGTGAAATAATAATGATTCTAGTTAATGACCCTGTCTTCCCATCCTGTTTGTTTCAATGCATAAGACGATCTGTATGGAAAAAAGTGTTGGGAGGAAAGCAGCATCCCATCACAATCAGATAATGTTTAAAAAATGGTCACTTAATCTGATGACACCATATATATGGTCACAATTTTAGCAACCAATAAAACACAATACGTAGCAAAAACAAATAGAATTGATTCTGTTTTATTGCTATGATATGCATGTGATATGATACCAAAATATTTTAATAGCCCTTATGTAAGGAAGTTCAGTTTTATTTCCTTTGCACGTGTGTATATATATGTATTTCTGTAATCAAGTTTGTTAGCAGAGAAGGCTAACAGATATCAGAGTTTGATTAATGAGTCACTATGTTTATACTCACCCTCACTTGCTATGTTGTTGTACAATCGAAACGTTTTCGAGATCATTCGATCTCCTCCTCAGCTGTTTGGTGACTAAATGAACATTCTTCTTCTTCCTCCACTACTACGGTGCTCCGATCCCTCTGCCATCTGGTGTTGGGCGCACTAAGTTTTAATACTTCATTTAATGCCAGGATTTCAAAATTTATAACTTTATCCCAGTTTTTGGTTATGAATATTTTTTCCCAAATATCCAATTCTATGGGTGTACTTAAAGATTTTAACAGTTTTATGTTATGGCCAATGTTGTGGTTTTCTGTCCGAAAATGGTGTGACACTGCTGATTTTTCTGTTTGTTTCAACTTTATGTTCCTCTAGTGTTCTTTTTGCCTGGTTAACAAGTTTCTCTTAGTTTTTCCTATGTAGCTTTTATCACAGGTTTCACAGTTTATCTGATAAATTCCCAATTTCAAATTGTTGGGGATTGTATTTTTAGTGGTTTATTTAGCAGGTTCTTCAGACTGAATTGTTTTAGGGTGCTAGTTTTAAGTTTAGTCTTTTGAAGATTCGTTCAAATTTTCTAAAAGCCCATGGAAGGTAGATGAATTTTCTATATTGCCACTTCGTGTTTTTAAGCGATGTGAGAGTGGTCTTTTTTTGATATTGTGACTTTGTGGGTTCGTAAAATAACAAGACGAGGTTACAAACGCAAAAACTACACTTTATTTTCCTAGCAATACACCGTTTACCATTACAAATTGCTAGATCACCTCAAAAACTGTTTATTTTACAAACTCTACGCTCAACTGTCTGTCGCTTCCGGTAACGATCGGCCCCGAAGTTTCCCGAATCTCCACCGGCCATCATTTATTCATCGGCTTCGCGAGTCTACCGCCAGGGTGACACTGCTCCCTCCTCAAGGCTGGTCGTCCCGAACAGCGCCTTCATAGTGGGCCAGGCGATCCAGGTGTACCACCAACATCTTTCCTCGGGGCACCTTCTGGATGCGGTAGACCACGTCGTTAATCCTCTTCACCACACGGTACGGTCCTTGCCATGGCTGCTGAAGCTTCGGGCAGCGTCCCTTGGTCCGGGTCGGGCGGTACAACCAGACCAGGTCACCTTGCTGGAACCCTTGGCTGTTGGCTTGCCTGTCGTATTGGGTTTTCATGTGGTCGCTCGCCTTCTGGATGTTCTGGCGAGCCATCTCGTGCATGTCGTGGAGGTGGTTCACCAAGTTCTCCACATACTCGGTCGCTGGCTGTTTCACTTCCCTCAAGAGTGGCCCCAAGTCTGCGTCCGCCAGCTGCTCCCTCCTCAGGCCTGCGCTATCCCAGCCATCCGCAGGCACTGCCGTGACTACTCGAACTGCTGCAGCACGCTCCTTCCCCTCCACTCTTGTGCATTGGCCGCACTCTTCTGGACAGGGTCTTCGGGACATAGCGTCCGCGTTACCGTGACTCTTCCCTCTGCGATGTTCCGAGGTGAAGTCGTACTCCTGCTGCCTCTGGACCCAACGTGCTGTCTGGCCTTCCGGTCGCGCCTTCACCATCACCTCGCTCCTCGCGGGGACAACCACGTCTTTGCTCAAGATGACCCTGCAAATTCCAAGGCGCTCTTCTGGTTGACGGAGTATAACCTCTTCTCCGTTGAGCCGCAGGACCTTCCTGCCGATGTCGACCGTCGCCTTGTGGCTCCTGAGGGCATCCAGTCCCAGAATCACCTCCTCAGCCACCTTAGCGACGAACACCCACAGACGCACGGCACTCCGTCCCAAGGTCAGCTCCAGCAGGGCCTCCTTCTCCACAGGCAAGGTGTCGCCCGATGCCAACACAAGCTGGTATGGTCGGCTCGGCTTCCTCGTCGGCAAACCATTCGCCACGTCAGGTCTGATGATTGTCACGGCTGCCCCAGTGTCCACTAGCACGCGGCACGGCTTTCCTCCTACCCAGCCGTCCGCGATGAGGCTGTCATCCATACGCCGGCTGACGGCGCGCAGCGTCACTCGAGGGGATGGTGGTGATGGCGCCGACGTGCCCCTCTCCACGCCGAGCCTTACTCGTTCTTCCCGCTGCCCTTTCTGGTGTGGGCAGTCTCTCTGCAGGTGCCCGGGCTGTCCACAGCTTCCAGCCTAAATTCCTTACAGGCCCAAGGAACGAAAGGACCACCCACCATGTGATCCAGGTGATAGCCTCTATGAGAAAGGCAATACTTCAGAAAGGAAGACTGTATGTTGACTTTGGTTCACATGCAGCCAAAGACTTCCTGGTGGTCCCAAGATGCCATCAGTGCCATGACCTGGGACACGTGTCAAGGTGGTGCCAAAACAAAAAGCAAGTATGTGGACATTGCAGTGAAGAAGATCACCTGCGTCACGAATGTCAAAAACGAGACCAGCCTGCCACCTGCATTGCCTGCACCAACCGAAATAAAAATGGATGCAGAAACCCTAACAGCCAAGCCTGCGGTACATACAAAGCCCTGCTGCAACGAGCCATCCTGAAGACGGACTATGTATCATAGACCCCAACAGAGACAGAAGGAATACATAAAACAGACAGGAGCGTCATCATTAAACATCTTGCAGATCAACGCCGCTAGAAGCAGATTGGTGATGCAGGAGATATGCCAGCTAGCAGTAGAACGACACTTGGATATTCTATGCATCCAAGAACCTTATATTGTTAACAACATGATTTCATATCTACCAATAACTGCCACTACAGTAATGACAGCTGGAAACACCATGGCTGCAACCGTTCTCAACAGGAATGTACACGTCACTGTACTGCACAAACACAATAATACACATTTAAACTGCTGCAAAATTCGGTACAAAAACCTAAATTTCATACTAGTAAATGTATATCTCCAACCTAGCCAGGACATCAACATACAACTGCAGAACCTCAGAAGACTCTCTATTGATGTACCACAAAAAACAATAGTGTATGCCATGGATGACAACGTCAAGTCCCCCACATGGAACAGCTCAACATTGGACGAGAGAGGCCAACTACTGGAGGAACTAATGACAGAATTGGACCTACAAGTTGCAAACAGACCTCATAATCCCCCAACTTACATAGGCAGGATAGGAGTGGCAGTCAACATCGATGTCACACTAATCAGCAGACAAACATCTTTTCTGATTCAGGACTGGAGAGTCATGCAGGAACAAACCACCAGTGACCATAATGCCATTTTCTTCAGAATGGCAAAATCGGAAAACAATGGACTTCAACGGGATTTAGAATGGAAATACAACTACAGAAAAACAGACTTTGAGACTTTACGACAGACCTTCACACCACCAGCGCCCATAATGGAAGGTGGAGACATAGACACAGCGACAGAGGAGCTCACCAACAGCATTTTGTCAAGTATGGACGCTTCTATACCAAAAATTAAGGAACAACCCAAGAAAATACACAACATGTGGAATGACAGGCTGCAAAGATTTAGGCGTAACGCAAGACATGCGAGAAAGGCTTACCAGAATGCAAGGACAGCGGCAGAACGTGAAATTCGCCTCACCATTTATAGAAGGAGAAAAGAGGCCTATGAAGAACTACTCCGAAACACACGTGCCTCAAGCTGGAATGCATTTCTCGAAGACTGCCTACAGAAGGACTCTTGGGGCCTGCCATACAAAATAGTTAGAGAGAAATTCCAAATATTTCCAACAACAACTCTCCAAAAACCCGACGGAACATACACCACATCAGTCGAAGACAGCCAATCTCTTGCTGGATACGTTATTACCCCAAGACTCTGAAGAAAACGAAATACAAGTTCACAAAGACACAAGGGAGGCTGCAGAGCAACCCTACGAAACAGAAAACAAAGCTGAACCTTTTACCGAGCAAGAAGTGGCAGAAGCGATTTCGAGACTGAAACGACGTAAAGCCCCCGGGCCTGACAGGATTACCAATGAAATCGTCCAGGCCATAAGCAACTCCCTTATGCCCAGCTTAACAAGGATTTTCAACGAAGCTCTCCACCAAAGGCGTGTGCCCAGTATGTGGAAAGACTCAAAACTCTGTGTTCTAAGAAAAGGATTAGAACGTGACCCGTCTGACCCTGCATCCTATAGACCAATTGCGCTGATGAACACCCTGGCGAAAGTACAGGAGATGCTCATCTGCAAAAGGTTGGAAGCCATCAGGGAAGAATTTGGATTAACTGCCACACAATTCGGATATCGGAAAAATAAATCATGTGCGGATGCGATCAACCACATACTGGACCAAATAGAAGAATCAGAGGCTAAATACATAATGGGCATACTCATCGACATAGAGGGAGCTTTCAACAACCTATGGTGGCCTGCGCTTTTCATAGAACTACAAAGAATCAACTGCCCAGACAACATATATCACACACTCAAAGACTACTGCAGAAGCAGATTCATTCAACACAATACAGGAGGAAACCAAATAACCAGAAAGTTAAGCAAAGGATGTCCCCAGGGATCGGTATGTGGCCCCATGCTATGGGACATTGGCCTCGAACCAATACTAAGGAAGCTGGGCAGCACAGCGGAAATCTACGCACATGCCGCTTATGCTGATGACCTTATTATACTAATCGCAGGAAACAACAGACAACAGCTAGAACACAAGGGCACGCAAGTGCTCAACAACCTTCAGCAAGAGTGCCAAAACGTAAAATTGAACATCTGCAGCAGAAAGACAAAATACATACTGCTGAAAGGAAAGCTGAGCCGCGACCCCATCCTAAAACTGAGTGGGACGAGAATAGAAAGAACCAAGTCAGCCGGATATCTAGGAGTCACCCTGGAAGAAGGCCTACTTTTCAGAGACCACATATACAACATAACCCAAAAGGCACACAAAATTATGGGCAAGATAGCCCGACTGACAAGGAACTTCGGAACCATCCCATACAAAACAATACGACTGTACAACAACAATATACTTTGCTCTATAACTGGTCACGGAGCAAGTGCATGGGGACACCGCCTACATCTAAAGACAGCAGCAGCAGCACTCAGAAAAGTCCAACGGACGATACTCGTCATGCTCACAGGAGCATTCTCCACAACACCGACAGATGCCTTACTTGTCACACTTGGACTGCTGCCACTGGATCTTGAGGTACGCAGAAGAGCAGCGTGCTATTGGCTTAGAAAAAACAACAACCTACGTGCCGCACAGCTGGCCAGAGCAGAAGTGCGTGATGAGCTAGAGATCCTTGAGGTCTTAACCTCCGAGTGGCAGCAAGAATGGGACACAAGCACAACGGGAAGACGGACTTACGACATTTTACCAAACATTGAAGAGAGACAGAAGATGAAGCACTTGAGACCATCCAGAGGACTAATACATTACCTAACAGGTCATGGACCGTATCGGACATACCTCAATAGATTCAACCTCACAGAAAACACAGACTGCAGATGTGGAGCAACACAAACCCTGGAACATGCAATATGGGAATGCCCACTGACAGACATCAACAGAACAACAGCCCTGTCATACACACAGAACCGCTCCATATATGAAATAACATGACACAGAAGATTATGGACCTGGATGGACAAGTTAGCCAATCAATTCTCAACGAAGGCCCGGACACAATATATGAGGAACAGACGACGACCACAACGACCACGGATCAAGACATCAATAAAAGCACCGACAGAAGACATAAATTAAACCTAGCTATAAGTACCTTGCATTAAACCTAGTTATAAGTACTTTGTAAATATATTTAGTAGTTAAGTAATAATTCTAAGCATACCTAAAAATTGTAAAAGGAAATGTATACAAAAATCAATAAAGAGGGGAACACAATCTGGTGTTTAAAATAGGAACCAGATTCCCGATGTTAAAAGGCTGAGGTCTTGCAAATAAGCAAGATCTCAGCCTTTTTTTTTTTTTTTTTTTTTTTTTTTTTTTTTAATCGCCGAGCATTAGTCGCTAACGAATCTCCGTGTCCCGTACCCCGTCGACAAAGTTGTAGGCGGCTTTCCGGGATACGAACTCCAGTGGCAGGTCAACCAAGGGCTTGCCAGCTAGCTGCTCAATCGCTATGGCGAACTCCTGCAGCGTCTCCCCTGGCTGCTGTGGCCTTGCCTTTAGTTGGCTGCGGCTAAGCGGTGGTTCCCGAAACGATTCTCCAGGGCCTCCCAGATGTCCTTGGGCGCCGCCGTTGTCTGCACCTTGTTTAGGACTTCCGCGGCCCGTCCCTGGAGGCTGGCTATTAGCTGTGTGGCCTCCTCCGGTGACCATCTTGTGCTTGGCCACTGTGTCGAACTGACGGCGGAAGACCTCAAATGTTGACGCGCCGTCATATTTCGGCGGTTTGACGCGCGCAGATGTGTCGCGTCCCGGCGCGTCGGCCTTCAAATCCTTCAGTTTCCTGCCGACGACGTCCTCTACTATGGCGTTCAGGGACTTGACGCTGCTGTCGGCCTTTCCCTCCAGGTCGTCAACGCGGCTCGCCAGGTCCTCGACGCGCTCGTCCACTTGGCCCATCCGCTTGCCCAGCTCCGTCACGTTATCCCTCACGCCGGCCAACTGTTCTTCAAATTTGGCGGCGAGGGCCTCGTTCGCAACCTTCATTTCTTCCAGCTTTGCGGCCAGGTTGTCATTTGTAGTCTCCAGCTTCGCGGCCAGGCTGTTATTTGCCGCTTCTGTTTTCGCTGTTATTTCCGCGGCCAGGTTATTATTTGCTGCTTCCGTTTTTGCAGCGAGGTTTTCATTTGCCGTCTTCATTTCTTCCATTTTCTCTAAAATCTTTGCCAATGCAGCTTCCATTGTCGTATATCCCACTTCTGACACCAGTTGTGACTTTGTGGGTTCGTGAAATAACAAGACGAGGTTACAAACGCAAAAACTACACTTTATTTTCCTAGCAATACACCGTTTACCATTACAAATTGCTAGATCACCTCAAAAACTGTTTATTTTACAAAACTCTACGCTCAACTGTCTGTCGCTTCCGGTAACGATCGGCCCCGAAGTTTCCCGAATCTCCACCGGCCATCATTTATTCATCGGCTTCGCGAGTCTACCGCCAGGGTGACAATATCTTGAGTTTTTCCTTTCTTTTCATCATGTTCCTTATGATGGCTGGGTTGAATCCATTTAATACTGCTATCTCTTTTGTGTTGTTCTTTCAAAAGCTCCTCCTTACTCCGACGGGATGTTGTATAGTCAGTGAATTAGACTTCTACAGGCAGCTAGTTGATGTGAAACTGGGTTGTATTCATTTTTCTTTATGTAATTATTCTTTAAGTTTTTCTGGAATTATAGCAAACATCATCAACATATCTCTGCCAAAATTTGTAAATCTGTGGGAGGGCCTTTACTATGTGTGTTTCAAAATAGCTCATATATAGGTCTGCTAAGATAGGCAAAAGTGGGCTTCCCATAGCTAATCCTTTTGATTGTCTGTAGAATTTTTGGTTAAACATGAAGTAATTATTCCTTGTGCATAAATCAGTAAGATTGATAATGTCATCTATTTCTGTGGGAACATAAAGTTGAAACAAACAGAAAAATCCACAGTGTCACAGCATTTTTGGACAGAAAACCACAACATTGGCCATAACATAAAACTGTTAAAATCTTTAAGTACACCCATAGAATTGGATATTTGGGAAAAAATATTCATAACCAAAAACCGGCATTAAATGAAGTATTAAAACTTAGTGCCCCTAACACCAGATGGCAGAGTGATCGGAGCACCGTAGTAGTGGAGGAAGAAGAATTATCATTTAGTCACCAAACAGCTGAGGATGAGATTGAATGGTCTTGAAAATGTTTTGATTATACAACAACATAGTAAGTGAAGTTGAGTGTAAACATAGTGACTCATTAATCAAACTCAAAAATGAAGATTACTTCACTGTTAATAATCTTCTGCTTTTAATATTTAAGATATCAAAGAACTGATATTTTGTAATTAACAGCTGAGAATATTAATTTTGTGAATGTTTACAGACAATGTGTCTTTTCCAAAATGATTAACGTAATAACCTGGGAGTCAGTCTTCATGTTCACCAGCTATCTTTCCATTTCGTTGTATGTATTATACAATAAGGGTATATTAAATACCTTTCTATCAGGTCGAAACTGATTGAAATTTATTTGCTTCTTATTTCAATTAAAAGGAAGATTGACAATTCAGTACTTTTTGAGTGCAAATTGTGGCTTAATTGAAAGCTATATAGCTTTTATTTTATTAAATATCTACAGAACTGAACACAAGGTACGTACATAATTTGACATAGTGATTATCATAAAAATAACATTCTGACCAATAATTGTTCCATTGCCAAAAGCTCTGCAGCATATCCCAAAGACTGTTGGCGTGAAAGGTTAAGGAAGTCAGACATGATTGCCAATATTTCTTGTCCTTTCACATGGGTGCCAAGAAGTATTTCATCAGTTACCAGGCGTAGCCAGAGCTACACAAAATTATAATTATAATTGCAAGGGATAAAAGTGAAAATTCACCATAAAAATCCTCCAAACTATTATTAAATAATTTGAGTGAGCAAATAATGATCATTCGAATTGGAAAGCTGATTGCGCAATGTCCAGGAAGTCAGTAATATTGCTTTCCTATAGAAGTGATTCTTCAATTCTTGTTCAGTTAAAGCATATTTTTGTCCATTAATTGTTTCAAATTCGTAAGAAGGCAAACAGTTAAATGTTTTTAACAGTTTTTATCGATTGCGATAAAGTTTATATTGGAAAGACAAAACGTAATTTAGAAACCAGAACGAAAGAACATTTTTGTAACATTAAGTTTAAACAGACTGATAAATCGGCTGTAGCAGATCATTTTTGGTCATTTAACCATGAAATAAATCCAGAAGTTAAATTATTAAAACAATTAAATGGTCCGATAGATTTAATGGTTTGGGAAAAGATAGTTATTTTAAAAAACAAACATCGCGTAATGAATTTTGAAATACTGGCAGTTGATTCTGTTTTTAAATTTGTTCTATTTTCAGTTTTTGCTAGTACTAACAAGAGCATATTAACATCTAGCATTTGTAACAGTGACGACAGCTTTGTTGTTTCCGGCTGAGGATATGGAAGAATTTCTATGAAATCGTGATCTTGGACAATTTATAAGAAAAGTGTCATCATTTCTTATAAGGTAAGTGAAGTTTTAAGTTACAAATTGTTATATTTGTATATAGTTAAATGTTTATTCCTTGTGACAAGCTTTTGCAATGGAAAGAAACAATAGGGGTAGAAGAATTGCAAACTTTTAAGGATGTCTGTTGTGGCATTTACGAAAGGTTTAAATTTGCAACAGCTAATGGTATAAAAAAATATTGACACATTGTATATTTCATCCTAATTTTTAGTTCATAAAATGCATGAAAGTAAAGGCCTTTTTATGACTTTACGACATTGGAGGTTTTTTTAATGTTTTGTGGTAGAATTCAAAATGTTGCACACTTACACCATGGATATCACATAAATTCTATTGTATTATATTATAATTTGTTGATGATGCAACTTCTCACCAATTTAAGATTAGAGCCCAAGTGTACTACACTAATTGGTACAAAGCGCTATGGTAAGCCAGAGCTTATCTGCATGTGTATCATTCATTATGATTGTGGTAGTTCTTCACTGGGCTGAATAAAATGGCATAGCATACAGATTTCAATTTGATTATACCACTAATAACCTGTTAGAAATAACCAGCAGTAACTCAGAGTATGGGCATGAAATGCAATAATAGATGCCCTCTCAGAAAACATTTTGTCTTTCTCATATTCTACGGCTACAGGTTATATTGCCCATTTTTATGATAGTTTTATATATATTATAGTTCCTACTATAAAGTTTAAAATAGAAACTAGAAGATTGTGAGTAGCCTAAGAAATTGTACAACAAAAGGTTACATTGCTGGTAAAATATATTGACTGCATATGCCACACACCACCAACTATCACCCAGATCATGTGACAAAATCAGAGACAGGAAAATAAATGCTATTACCTATTTACTGTAAGAATAAAGTAAAAAGCACATGATGCAAATTAATCACTTTGGCTGGTGGGTTTTATTACTTTGTATTCTTCCACAATATAGTTCTGCGGTTTATTAAGCGTCTTGCTTGACTTGCTTTCAATAAACCATTCAAGTTATAATATAGATTTAATATTAATACTATTGTGCACTAATGTACGTTATACTTATCGCTAATCACAGAAAATTGAATTTTTGTTTTGAACATCGCATGGTCAAGTGTTGCTGGTGTAGAAGTTGTTTTTCATAATGTTCTTCACTTAATTATACAAGTACTGAGTATTTTTTCTTACAATGTGATACATGTGATTACTACAAAAAACAGTGTCTCTAAAAAGTTCAATATTGCACTAGTTGATGAACAACAAAGATACCAGTTAAACTCAGGAGACGGCATTCCTGATTATATGCACATGTGCAGATCTTAGATTAATCATTGGCATACTCAAGATGGAGCTCAGTGGGGAATGCGGAGGAGTACTTTATTCTAACAGCAAATAGATTATAATATAGAAATCCACCTCATCATTTATCTATCATTCTAAACAATTTACAAAAGAAGTCCAGAAACAGATTGGTACACCAAATGGGAATTTAACCCTGTACCTCAGAAATTCTCAAACTCTAGTAAGCACAATAATAATAAATGAACAAGATTAACTGGTCAATTTCTTCTCGGGCAGCAAGCCAAGTGAAAAGACGATTAGCAGTCGATGTTTCGGGAGTGTACATCTCTCCCATCATCAGAATATTTATTAAATGTTATAACCACAAATGAAATACTGGATATAACACAAGTATAAACAAAGACAAAACACTATCAAAATTCACATTACTGAACAAAAGACTGTTTTCAGTAAATTAAATGCCAGATCAGGAGATGGCGTGAGTATAGAAAATTAATTGGGTCAAAGAAACGTAACTACTTAACTTGATTATCAAGCTGTATTGATCTGTGCTTCTTAAATCGACGGATTTCCATTTTTAAGGCCGGTTTCCAAGAGGAGCTGAACTGAAATCCAGCATCATGATTAAGCATGCTCCTTTCAGAGGAAATTGCCAAAGCATCCTTAATTCTCCGCTCCCAGTAACTGTTGCATTTTGCCAAGATGGTCCGCTCCCGAAAGTTGGCTCTATGGTCATTATCAAAACAATGCTCTGCCAGCCCAGACTTCTCAGGTTGCATTAAACGCAGGGATAATTACACTCTTCATGGTCTACACCTAAATTCTAGAGGCAAAGAGAAGCACACATAGTTAACGCTTTCTTCAATTTCATGATTTTCAGACCAGAAATGAGCTGCTATTGCGGATTTATCAATATTTTCGTATCTTAAGTGCCTAAAATGTTCTTTCTAGTGCCTATGTTTCTTTTTGTCCTCCCTATGTAAATTTTTCACAGTCTTAATCTTGTAAATGCCTGACTTTTCTTCTGGTTTTATCTTATCAGTATTATTACTGTTAAGTAGGTTTTTAATGTTGTAATTGTTTATTGGTGCCAATGTTGTATTTCTTGAATATTTTTTGGAACTTTTTTGTGGCCCAGGAATGCTAAGTAAATTTAGCAAATCTAATTTCTTGTTTTATTGGTGTTTTAATCTTTCCTGAAGTTTGAATGATCTACAAGGCTTTTTCCATATCCATTTTTAATTGCAGTTTTTAAGATTTGATAGTGTTCTTTTTTATATTCTTGCTGGCTGAGGGGTAGATTTACTAATCTGTGTGTGAGACTGTTGATGGTGGCAAGTTTGTGTGAAATTGGGTTGAAACTATTTGTTTTGATGTAATTATCTGTGTGTGTTGCTTTTCTATGAATACCAAATTCCAGTTTTTCATTGTGTTTTGTGATTTTAAGGTCCAAAAAAGGTAGAGTACAGTCCTCTTCGGTTTCTACTGTGAATTGTATGTTGTGTTCTTGAAGGTTGAGTAGTTTCAAAGCATCATCTAATTGTTTGTAGCACACTATTGCAAAGATGTCATCTATATATCTGTACCATGTTTTAAAAATATGAGGGAAGGCTTTAGTTATATGTGTTTTGAAAAATGGTGATAGTGGGCTACCCATAGCTAGTCCTGAAATTTGTTTGTAATACTTTCCATTGAAAACAAAATAATTTTGGTGTATACATATTTCAGTCATTGCCAAATATTCTTCTATTGTATTGGCATCTAGGTTAATAGAAGTTAGCCATTTCTTAAGTTGAGTCAAAAGTTTGTCTATTGGGATGCTAGGGAAGAGGGAGCGGGCATCAAAGGATACTAAAGTGTCTTGAAAGTGTATTCTTTGTAAATATTTAGCCACCAGTGGTGTGGCCAATGTTGCTTCTGGCAGCAGTTAATAAATTGTAGAAAGTGTATCCAAATTTTACATTATATTTTGTTCAAAGAATAATGGAAAGTTTCAATATCACTTTCATATTTCAATCACATTAATTTGTAACCATTCCCTGGGACCAGTTATCTACCATCCTCTAGTTTTAAATAGCTTGTTCCTTTACCAATGGTGCTCACTGGAAAACTCTGAGCATATGACTCATGTGGCATGTCTTTGACCCTGTTAGACCTTAGTTTCTTGTTTATAGCAAGGATTATTGACAGTGCAATGAAAAGGCACATCTTGAATTTTAGTGTTAATCCTTCATGTATAAAAATAATATGGTTAATGATTTAATGTGAAAAGTACAATAAGAAGAATGTCATAATTTGCATATAAAAGTGAGTGAATAATCAAAATCCTTTTATATTGGTTCTTCAGTTCGTGTTCTTTTGATGGAAAATGTCACATAATTTCAACAGGAAGACCAACTCTGGATCTTAAACCTTTAAAAACTAAATCACACGGGGGTTCAAAAGATTCCTGCCAAGACCATAGCTCTTGGTAAAACAGGGTTCCTTTGCTCTTGCTCTGTGGTTGTGACAAATTATTGAGACTATTGGCCATTCTTCCTTTCTCTCACGAAAAGAGTGTGTGGACAAGAAACAGCATCAGTAACATGGGTAGTTTTTGCACCTTACATGTTTGCCTCAAAAATTCCAAAAATCATATTGCTTCCATCGTAATATTAATAAAGTTTGGAAAAACAAGAATCGACATTTCTTTGAGTGACGAGTTTAAATTCTGTTGAAAAGCATAATAAAGTTGTGAAAATAAATAGGTATACTATAATGGGTAGATTGATAAATGCTATTTGCTATTTAGCTCAGCAAGAACTTCTTTAGGGGTACCGAGCTGGATGGCTCAGGTGGTTTCGTCTGTGGTCCACATTGGGAGGGACCAGGGTTCCATTCCCATGGCCGACCTACCTGACCCATGGGTTTTTACAGGGGTTTTCCCAGGTCGCCAGGTGAATGCTGGGTCGGATAATTACATCCCCCGAATTTCCTATCTCCGTTTTACAAACCAAAGGTGTCGGTGCCGAATCATCTCCGTAGTAATCCTAATTCTATTTAGGGGTAGTAAGGAGTTTGAAAATAAGAATAACAGAGGTAACTGCGTGGAGCTCTTATGCCTAATTGTTCAAACAGATGATAAGTTAGAGGAACGTCTTCGAACCGCGACTGTGTTTTCAAGAACGTCAAATAACATTCAGAAAGACATTGAGTATATTTCTCGTGTTTTGATTAAATAAAGAATGAAGTGAGATACAAGTTTTATATCAGTAGGTAATCATGGCCGAAACCACTGATGTACGTAGGTTCGGAAATCCGGTTTGCAGAAATTTAGAACAACTTTTGATGTAGCCCGCCTTGGTAGCGTAGATGGTGGCATGTCTGCCTCACGTTCAAGAAGTCCCGAGTTCGAATCTCGGTCAGGATGAGTTACCTGCATAAGGTTTTTTCCGGGGTTTTCTCTTATCCTTCAAGACGAATGTCGGGTAACTGTGAGCTACATGGACCCTGGCCACATTTGGGCATCATTTCAGTCAATTCATTCACCGTCCGATTTGACTTAACGTTGGAGGACGTAAATTACAACAACAAAACGTGAAATTGACAGTCAGCTGTCTTCAAGGCTGACTCGGTGCTTTGCTGCACGAAAACGAATAAAATCACTGCGGTACACTTCAATCGTCGATTGTCGCAATAACCAACAAACTGCCGCTTCTAACACCTCGCCGGTATTTATACCTCTCAGCCATTGTTTCTAGAATGCTGCTGACCTTTCAAGAACTTAAGCGACAGCAACAATGGACCGAATGCTCTGGAGCCTCTCTCTTTCTCTCCGGCCCACGCGCCCGCCTCCGGCTTGCAGCAGCAGCACAACAATGCCATACGGTGACAATATGATGATGGGGCCATTGTGGCTGTAGAGCATTAGGGTTTAGTCAATAGTTAGTGGGTAATGTGACTGTGGATTCGTGAAATTAAAAGTCCGATTGCACCACTCAAAAAAGTTCTTTATTTCCACCGAATTACAGTTGAAATCTTGCCGATTACACAGAATTACGTAATGCACACAATTACAATTCACCAGTTCGTCCGTTACAGTTCCACTTTGCTCTCGCAGTTACGTACACTCTTCCGATGACCGTACAGTCTTCTCGTCCGTTCACTAGCACGGCGCTTATATGCTGCTCGTCAAGCACTGACTGAACTCACTCATTGCAGCCTTCTTTATAAGAATATCACTGTTTTTCCAGAAGTCTCTCGTTTCACTGAATCACGGCGAAGGTTCCAGACGGCAGGGGAGGGGGGAAGAGGCGGCCAGCAACAAGTGACACTTCCCTAATCATCCCCTCAGTTAGTGACTGAGATTAATGGGTGGCTGTGGCCCGCATGCCTCTGGTCCCTTCTCAGCTGTCGTTGGTCGGGTTTTCCGATAATTGGGTGACAGTAATATGAACGAGCTTTATTTATGCATTGCTGTGCCTAAAAACTTAATTTAGTTTTACAGCAATAACTAATCAGATGAAGTGTAAAGTATTTTTTTCAAACAGTGTCAGGACTGTCTACATTTTTTTTTTCAAAATCGCCCAAAAGGACAACAAAACTTTCAGACACAAGTGAGAAAACGCATCCCGTCAGTGGCTGCCACGAAATGGAACTCAAAAGCAGAATTATTGATGTAATTTTCAGCTTGAAGACTGAACTCGCCAGCCTGCTTAAATTAATGGCAGAAGATGAGGATGAACTATGAGGGCTGTTCAATAAAGAATTATCATAATTTTTTTACCGTCATAATTTTTCGCACTAAAATTCATTCTTATTATATTCTGTTAGCTTAATGTAAAACAAACACGCCGTAGTAGTTTCATTGTTGGTAATCCTGGTTCCCGCCTGTGAGAACCAGTTAAGTTCAGACATGTTCAGTATCGCCTATCGCTGCAATGGAGGTAACACGCGAGGAACAATATGCGGCTTTGCAATTCTGCTTTCGTCTCAACAAATCTTCAGTTGAGGCCTATACAAAGTTACAGGAGGCCTATGGAGAGTCTGTTCTTCCCTGCAGCACAGTTGAAAGTTGGTTTAAAATGTTTAAAGTGAGGAGACAATTTCAAAGAAAGGTGGACCCGGTGTTCCAGTTGCTGCTCTTATGGAAGAAAACATCAACACTGCTGCTGCCATTGAGGAAGAGGATCGACGAATTACCTTAAGATCACATTCTGAAGTACTGAACATTTCATTGAGTGCCACCCACACGTTGGTGACAGAAACATTACACATGAGACGTGTTTGTGCGCGATGGGTTCTAGACTATTAATTCCCGAACAAAAGGACAATCGCTTGAAGGTCTGCATGCAGTTAAAGTTGATGTTAGGGGAAGATCCGGATTTTCAAACGTGATCACTGCTGATGAAACTTGGCTACATCATTTTGATCCTGAGAGCAAACAGCAAAGCTCAGTGTAGGAATCTCCTTCATCACCAACCCCCCCCCCCCAAAATGCAAAATTGGTTGCTTCTGTTGGGAATGTTCTGGTCATCTCATTCTTTGATAATTATGGAATGGTTTATCAGCATGTTGTACCTGTACACACATCAGTAACTGAACAATACTACAGGGATGTCCTGAAAACATTGCAAAAGACTAGGCACAAAAGACCACATTTCCGTGAAGCAGGCTGGATGCTGCACCATGATAATGCGCGGCCGCATATTGCCAATGTTGTTGCTAAATATTTTGCAAAAATCAACGTGAAGTGCATCCCTCACCCTGCCTATAGTCCGGATTTGGCCTCATGTGACTCTTTTCTATTCCCTAACTTGAAAAAACACCTTGGGAGGCATTATCCATCATCAGAAGCAGTGGTGAAGGCTGTGGAGACGATTTTGAAGGATCTCTCAAAAATGGTTTCTAGCATGTGTTTGAAGAGTGGCAGAAATGCTGGGACAAGTGCATCGCATTCAGGGGAGACTATTTTGAGAAGGACCATCAAAATTATGACGATGAGTAAAGGTACGTTGTCAAAAAAAATTGTGATCATTCTTTATTGAACAGTCCTCGTAGATGCTGAATCAAGATCTTGTGTATCAGGCTAGTACTTGAACCTCCTACGCTTTGATATCAGATTCTTACGTTTGGTGTTTACGGTTGTTCTTTCTAAGTCTGATTATTTGTTTACCATCCTTCAGAAAAAGATGTTTCATATTGCTTTCTGCAAACAAAATAATCAATGACTTCAAAAGCAGTGTGAAATTCTTGCATGAAAATGTTGACGGATTAATTTGGTCAAGGATAGAATATGATGAAGTTTGCTCCAAACCCCAATTACTTCAAAGAGATCGAGACTGGATAAAGGAGAAAATGACACAAAATCATCATATCGACGAATATTTTATGAGATCATAGATATGATACTTGGTCTAATAACCAACAGATTCTCTGATATAAACAAACTGCAGTTCCTATCACTATTGGACAGTGCTTCATGTCTGGAATATGACATGAGAGATTGCGTTTAAGACTTTTCTTATTATAGGCAGTACTTCAACATTTGTGTGATTAAGAAACAACTCTTTATTTGTACTCTTCCCCTGGGTTTCGAAACGAAGCATTCTACGAAGTTCACCAAGAGTTGTATGTTATGGGACTTACAGAAGCTTTGCCCTAGGTGTATAAACGTCATGATTGGATTGACTATTCCTGCCACCAGGGCACCAGCAGAATGATCTTTTTCAATGTTCCGCAGAATACACATTTATCTGATAAATACTGAGACTCAAAATATACTTTCATCTCTGTCCTTGTTATCAATGTGAAATGAAATGTGTAGCGTTTAACGCCCGCTTTTACTACATATGGCACCGCAGGCGATGACACTGATGATACATGAAATGAAGATGGAGCACCAGTGGAATGAGATGAGTGAGATGAGATGATGGAAAAGGTGTTGCTTAATAAACAGCAACAGTAAGTATCATTTGAAAATTCTGTCAGTGTTTGTTATTTATTTATCTTTTTCGTGAGAAGAATCGGTGCATTGAACTGAAGTACCAATAAACACTAAATTGCTAAGATTGTAAACACATTTTAAATAAGGTATCCCGTAATAATTTTTATTTATACTTTTGTTTGTTGGTGTTTTTTATTTCAATTTACTTCCCTCAACGTTAAGTCGTATTGTACGATGAATGAAATTAGTAATATTATGTTCAAATGAGCCCATGGTCCATAGAGCTTACAGTAGCCCAACATTCATCTTTCAGGATAAGGGAAATCCCTATTAAAAATCTTCTCCAGATCTTATCAACTCTACCCGAGACTCGAACTCGGCACCTTTTGAACGCGAGACAGACACGCTACCATCTAAGCTACCGAGACGGGCAATTTGTGTCTGTTTTGTATTATACAATTGCATACAACCTATATAACATTACCCTGGAAACCCTTGGAATTCGCACTACCGCTCTCCAGATTGTCTGAAGCAACCGGCAACACTTATGAATCACCAACGCCACGCCACAGTTAATCACCACACATTTTAAATATCATTTTGTCTTGACAACATAATGTAATTTTTGTTTTACAAGTAGTAAGTAAATGGAATGAAGAATGTAAAAAGCTGAAGGCGTGGTAGAGAATATTTTCTCGTCTCCAAGAGGAGACGTCTTGTTATCAATCCTGTTGCTGTCTGAAGGCTTCGTGCTTTATACGTGACTAACCGAAGCCACGTTATCTAATTCCGTGACCTTGATGGCGGTTTATTGCACTTTTTATCTTTATCTACAGTCGTAGACGGTAATTAATTCACTTGGTGCAACAATATACCTTCTCCGGTAAATGCTTCAAGTTATATAGTAAGAAATAATGCTTGGGGTCTATTAGCGAAAGTATTTATTAATATCACGGGTAGATGAATATAAAGCATATATTTTACGGAAGACCTGCATGGAATTGTGACACTATTCAATTGATTATAGTTTGTACTTTCCTATTAAATAGTAATAAAACAAAATATGTCATAGTAAGAATGGTCATATAATACAAGGATTTGAAGCGTCGTGCTCATAGCTCTGAATCCCATTACAATGATCGAACAAAAGTTTGAAAAATATGTATCTACATGTATTTAATTAGACATTAAGACTGAAATAAATAAGGGTTAATTTGTATACTAAATTACAATTATTGCAAATGATATTACAGTATCTTAAATTCGAATAATAATTTAATGATGATGATGATGATGATGATGATGATGATGATGATGATGATGATAGTTCAATGATAAACAGTTTGCAAGAATTTGTAAGGTAAAAATATTTTTAACAGTAATGATAATATGTTTCCAAAATAACATATAACTTAAATATTTACACACCTAAGTATATTATAATTTATAAAAGCACATTCTTAGACCTCAGTTGTAATGCACATTAGTGTCTCACTGACTTACAGCATATTCTTTTTTGTTTCCATTACATTGGATAACATCCTGGATTAATTATGCTGTGAGCCCACCTCGGTAGCGTAGATGGTAGTATGTCTACCTCACATTCAAGAGGTCCCGAGTTCCAATCTCGGTCAGGGTGAGTTACCTGAAAAAGTTTTCCGGGGTTTTCCCTTATCCTAAAAGATGAATGTAGGATAACTCTAAGTTCCATGGACCCTGGGCTCATTTGAGCATCATTTCACCCATTCCATTCATCGTCCGATATGACTTAAAAAAGTTAACGGACGTAAATAAAAAAGTATGCTGTCTTGTCATGGACCTTACTAACAATGCTGAAGTGGTATTTAAAGGATCATTGATTTCTATAGAAAGTGATACAGCTTTGTCGCCTATGTCTACTGGTGGTTGAATACCTATACTGGCTTATTAAGAAATGAAAACATAATCTTTCAAAAAGTTGTCATGACGATAGCTCTAAGCTGTTCCGGTGTCATCTGCGGCCGTCTTTCATGCGGCCTAAAACTTAGGGTGTTACTGTCGGTGTTACTCTATTTGCATCGTTCCTGAAAGCTCCACACTTCACTGCACAATAGTGCATTCAAAGACAAATATATACTCTTGAGTAAATTACAGTATGTCTCTCTCTTTAGTTCATATATCAAGAGGGATAACGCGTAGTATTCGTTTTATAAATATAAATATTGTTTTAACGTTTTATATTTTTTTCAGATTACCGATCTTAAGATTTTTTCCATATATAATCTCTATTCAGTGACTGGTACCACTTATGTCCCGAAGAGTTTCATCGGTAAGGTTGTTGATAAGTTGGCTATGTTCGGGATGTTGCATGAGGCTCTCGTTGTTCTCTCTGAAATATATACTTCGAAGGATGTTGCTTTTTGACTGAATTGTATTTCCTATATGTTTATATTTTCCTACTATTTGAAGTGGTTCGTTGTACAGTATCTTTTGCTTTTCCTCCTTTTCTGTAGGTCATTTACGGTGCTTATATTTCTTGACGTGCAGATCATTGTTTTCTGTTCATACCTCTAAATCTGAAATGCCTCTTGTAGGACTTTACTGTCTACTTTACTGTAGAGTTTATCACTATGTCATCTGCGTATAGGGACACTTTAACATTTAAGAGTTTCTCTATTATGCGCCTTACTTCTGCAGAGTAAATACTGAACAACGTGGGAATCATTACGTGACCTTGAAGCACTCCCCTCGCTTGTAAGATTTCTTTGGAAAGTTCAACGCTATTGCCTATCTGAATTGCATGTATTTGTAAGAAGGATTCGCTCATTCCCCTTTGTTTAAAAAGGTTTCTCGATTACTTCTCTCTGTTAATAGAACAAAATACAATCTCAAGGTCCACGAAAACTGTGCAGTACTCCCATTTTAATTCTATACGAGCGTCGCCTATCTCTTCCATTGGGTATCTTACTTCTTATAGTAAGCTTCTACTCTGCTTAAATCCACATTGGTTTTCTGGAATATGTTCTGTGGCGATTCCTAATATACTATTGTTGAGGATCGTTGTGAGCACTTTAAAGCAGCTATTCTCTAGAGCCACTCCTCTGAATAAATCAAAAGAAGCTACTTCTCCATTTTCCGGTGTATTTCGTGCTTGTAAAGAAAAAGTGGAACTCCTGGCAGAGCACCTTGCTTCCACATTATTGGTCCACCTTCTCAACGGTTTCCTTTTTGGTACACTTCCCGGCAGCATGGAAGCATGCTAAAATCATCACAATTCCTAAAGCTGTGAAGAATCCTAAAAATTTAAACAGCCACAGACCGATTAAACTCCTCGCGGCCATCAGAAAGCTCTTCCGAAAGGTAATACAATCACGCCTGCAACACCTGCTGGATAAACACAGTGTGTTCCACCAGAACAGTTTGGGTTTCGACGCCAACACTCCACTACACAACAACTCCTCCGTTTTGTGGACGAAGTAATATGTGGCTTCAAAATCGTCACTACCTTGCAGCCCTCTTCCTAGATATCGACTGAGCCTTTGGTATAGTATGGCATGAAGGCCTCCTTCACCGCCTCATATCTAATATACCTTATACACAATTGCCTTAGCAGTTGTTCTTTCGTGGTATCCAAGGACGAATCCTCTCCCAGCCATAAGCCTTTAACGTATGGGGTACCTCAAGGTAGTGTTCTGGGTTCCCTGCTATTCCTTATTTCCACAAACACCGTCCCAACCCATATAGGCTGCAACCTATACTTGTTTGCAGTCGATGCTGCAATAATAGCTGCATCGAAATACACGTTGCTACTGTACAGTAAGCTCAGCAATATGCTGACATGCTTTCAGCTTGGTTCACCGCCTGGCGTTTGAAGATCAACGCCACCAAATCACAGGCCGTCAACTTCGCCAGAAGAAATTAATGGACATCCGAAATCTCCGCCTTGTTTACGCAGTTTTCTACAAATTTTTCTTACAAAAGCAGATTCTTGTATCTGCTTCTTAATCGAGATGCCATCTATTTGCAGGTGGTACATTTCGCTGTATGTCAAAAATTACAGAAGTTAAAGTGGTTGTCAATATGTTAAAAAGTGAATTTGCAGGATCATGAAAAAAGGCAAGTTACCACTTACTTAAAAAATACCAGTCATACAGAACTGTTAACTTTCAAGTTTCAATTAAGTTAATCATTTTTATTGATTTATCATAAGCATGTGAGGTTTCGGATCATAATATGTCGAAATATATACGATCTCCAGGAGGTCCCTGGAACTGTTACCTACAATCTTGGCACTAGCCAACTAACTCGCCTCAAGCGCAGAATGCCACAAGATCTCCTCCTGAGTGTCCTCTCCAGCACAGACGACACAGACGAGTGATTACATGCTACCATCAGACGTATTTACGTATTTATTCAATTCGTGTTTCAGTTATTCTGCCATATTTAGTTAGAGGAGCCGCTCACGCCTCCTTCAATTGTCATGTGTTCTCCAGCACAGACGACCCAGATGAGTGATTACATCCTACCATCAGACTTATTTACGTATTTATTCAATTTATGTTTCAGTTATTCTGCTATATTAAGTTAGATGAGCCGCTCACGGCTCCTTCAATTGTAATATGTTCTGTTACTATGTTTCTCCAGCACGTCTATGTTTCTCCAGGCGAGTGATTACATACTACCATCTGACTTATTTACGTATTTATTCATTTTTTGTTACAGGTATCCTGCCATATTTAGTTAGGGGAGACGTTCTCGGGAAATAATGAAGAAAAGTAATTCCACACTGGGCAAAAAATTAAAATACTGGAAAAACATGTCTTCCGTTCTCTTGTTTAGGATACACCATTCTTTCTGCAAGTCCATGCACAGCATTTTGTATATGACTTAAATTATTAGCAATTTATTGGGGATACAGGATGCTGTTGGGTTGTTTGGTGTGTATACAAACCTCCGTTTTTAATGTAATTCCGCAGCAAAAAGTCAGTTGGATTGAGATTTGGAGATCGCGTGATCCCTGTGCTGGAAAGTGTCTACTGATGATACGATCGCCAAAGATCTAAGTAACTAGTTTTTTTTTTTAATGGTGCAGATATGGAGTGGAATGCTATCTTGCATAAGGATAATATTTGACGTATGATGATTCCTCGATCTAGGGATGACAAGGCTTTTTAGTGTACCATAGTGCCACTGATATTTTACGGTTATGCCAGTTAGATTTCAAGATTTCATTGTTATCTTCTTCGAATATGTAAGGACCAATGTTGAACTGTGAATTAAACCTGACATTTAAATTATGAAGACCTTCTGAAATTAAAATTTGAGGGTAATTTTTGACCAAATTCTGTTAACTCCATCATTGAGATAAATGTGCTTCTTCTGCGCAAAGCGTTGCCAAACCACCATTATTATTTTGAATGTCTGCTAACACAAATAAATCCAAATTATATCTATCATGCTTGCTTGTCACTTTCCTTGAGTGGAAGCGTTCGTTTTAGCTTATATGCATGCAGGCTTAGACGTTTCCTTAGTATTCTCCAAACTATGATATTACTAATTTGATAACAATAAATAAATAAATAAATAAAAATAAAAAATAAAATAAAGTTGCCTCAATGCCGTGCAACACTACTAATTCCATAAATTATTATTTCTATATAATTTATTAATTACAAGAGGCACCTCAGCAACAGTGACATTACTTATTAACTTGGCCTTTCAAATTTCTTATCGATAATAGAACCAGTTTCCTCAAAGTTCCTGATTACATTTCCTTAATTATGATTAGAACATGGACCTGTTCTTAAATTCTTAACAATCCTTGAGAAAAACTCCGCTTGCTTTCATAATGGCAATGAATCCGCTATATTTTATAGTTTAGTATTAGAGCTATCTTTTGAAACCTCTAATTCTTATAGAAGTATGAATAAAATTACTAATGTTTAATTTTAATGACTTCCGTAATAAGAATGAAATAAAAAAGAAAAGTTTGGGAGAATTAAAAAAAACGCCGTGTTGCTTATACTGTCACCGTGTGGCATTGTTGTGCTGCAGCCACAAACCGGAGCCGGCCGCGTAGGCAGGAGAGAAAAAGACAGAGAGAGGCCCCAGAATGTTCTGCCCATTTTTACTGCCGCTGAAGTTCCCGAAAGGTTTGCAGCTTTCTAGAAACATTGCCTGGAGCGGTATAAATACCCGCAAGGCGTTAGAGCGGCATTTGTTTGTTGGTTATTACGACAGTCGACGATTAAAGTCTACCGTGATTTCTTTCATTTGTTTTCGTGCTGCAAAACACCAAGTCAGCCTTGAAGACAGCTGATTGTCACTTTCACGTATTTTTACTGCAGCAAAATTTGTTCTAAATTTCCGTAAACCAGATTTCCGAATCTACGCAACTCAAGCAGTCACAATACCAATTGTACTTAATCGACTTTTAATTTTATCTGTATTATTCACAGAGAGATAAATACACTGAGATACAGATACAGACACACGGAACCTGTTTCTAAACATATTTTCTTTTGGATTAAAAATGTCTTGAAATGCACAAGTTTAGTGATATTTCGATATAAAACTTTATTGTTATCTAATACGTTCTCTACCTATTAAGCGAATGGTAGAGAAACTAATGAAAAGAAACTCAGGTTTTAAGTTCATTAAAATAACCAACATGTTAATCGTTTCTGGTTAAAGTCGACTGTGCAATCCAACTTTCGGATCCGAGTTCCCGATGCATAATTTAACTTATCTAAATGGCATCTAAGCTTAATGACTCAGAAATGAATGTCTATGAATTCTGACGTAAACAACCAAGCATCTAGGTGTGTCTAAAGCATTCTCATTTGTTTGTTGAGTTTTATTGGGTAGTTCAAATGGGAGCAAAGCTCAGGGACACTTGGCGCATCATACATTGACAGACGAATGCATCAGCATAAACGTTTGGTGTTCTGTGGCATAAACGGTGGGAACAACACGCATCCACCAGCATTGGATAGGCAGTGTGTTTTATTTTCTTTACAAAAATCTTAGAAGTATTGTTTTCCAATTAAATAAAAGTTTTATTTCGGAATTTCACCGAAAAAAAATACTATTTTTAGGTCCGTTGAAAAAACAAGTGTCCTGAATCACTGAGATTTGGCACCGTGGTATAATCATTGTAACAGCAAGGTAATAGTCGGGCAGAAAGGTTGGTATACAAAACAAAGTGCTGGCTTTTGCCGAATCATCAATTATGTAAACAAATACACGTGACATTTCCTTCCTTTAGGAAGGTATGTAAACGAAGATCATAAGTCAATACGTTGTGTTATGTAAGTTGCCTCATTGATAATAAACATAGTGATAGGTGAAATTGTGATATATAACTAGTAGTCATGTTGCACAAGATTTCAGAAATACATCTCAAGCCAATTTTCATTTTTATGTATTAAATCTCTTAATTAAAGGGATTAAATTTGTGCACGAATAAATTATCGTTATAAAGTATAATTGTGCATGTTTGACTTTAATTAACTTTTAATGTGGGAGTTCTTAGAAACCAGATCACACTTTTGCAATGAAACAAAGGTTACTTATGAGTACTGCCAAAGTTAAATAGCCTAGGACCATTGCCCCAGATCTATAAATTGAGAATTATTACAAATCAGAGCTCAAAGTAGTTCCTTTAAATTTGTTTTTGTTGGGAAAACCTGTCCATCCACATTATTTCAAAGCAGCCACCAACAGCTTTTTTCGATAGCGGATACTTTGTTCATTTTCTGACTGTGCTGTTTATATGAAAAAGATGCCAATGTCAACCAAAAACAGAGCGCAGCGTAGCCTAGGCATTGGAGACCCAAAACTGCAAAGCATAACTAAAGTATGTTTTTTATAACTGTAAATGCTAAATGAAGTGAATCTGTGAAGCCAAACCCCAATGTTGAAAGAACTAAAATGTGTAATTTTTTCCATATTTTGTTACTACACTTAGGTGGGCACTTTTCTCCACACATGCGCCTTTGTAACAAAAAACTAACTGCTTTGTTGACGTTTAGCGACCTATTTAATGTGTAAGAAAGTGTCCTAAACAGGAAGGGAGAGTGGTATACAGGCTCTTCTATTGATCACATCTTCCTAAAATGGAGTAGCAAGTAGGGTACACATTTACTTTCACCACAATGACTGTACAGAAAGAAGGCAGATAAACTGTTACAAATGAGTCCTCACCTCATTTCTGATATTTACTGACAAATGCCCCTCTATAGTATACTACATTTCTTTATGTTTTCTTCACAGCTCAACATTCAGTAACATACATATCTTTGTTGATTTGTGTAACCAAGTGACGAAGGTCTCAAGCCACAAAATGTCGAGTCATTGAGGGCTCTAAGCCACAAAACATAACCTAGGAATGTGTTTTATAAAAAGAGAAGTGCAGTAGCTACTATGGAGTGACAAAGCGTAGCTGAAGAATCTCTGAAATTAACCCAATTGATCGAGCAATGCTGAGAGATGCTTCCCCCCCCCCCGAATGGAGGAAAAATGCATGTTACGTACTAATCCTGGGATTGGAGTGTGGGACTCCTCTGGGGGATTGAACCACCAGCCCTACCCACTTAAAAACCTCCACCGGTGAGTATTCAGGGGTGATGCTGTGGCAATACCGCTGTAAGCACCTGCGGATTTGAGGAAGGGATATATAAGCCAGGCAGAAGCCTGAGCCAAGGTGAGGAAGGCGGCAGGCCGTAAGCATGACCGAGGCCCTGCTTACGCCCTCGCATATTAGGAGTGGAGGTGTAACATGATTCTGGGTGATATGTCAGGGAGTGGTGAGCGGTCTTGTTTGGTAGTGAATCAGGAATTAAGGATATTGACGAGTGTAGGGTCTCTGCGGTGGTTGGTGTTGACCTCTGGTGCTGGGTCCATCGAACTTCATCTGCAGGGCTGCCACTTCCTCCTTGATGAGTCTCCGGAGCATAAGTATGTGTGTGTTGCGATGTCTGATTGAGAATTCATACTTCTCCTGTATGTCCTCTTGTAATTCTGCAAGCTCTGTGCTGAGATCCATGTGTGCTGAAGCTTGCAGCGCAGCTTAGAAATTCCTCCAAGGTGGTCAGTTTGGCTGTTAATATGCTTTCTATATAGGTATACCTTATATCAACATTGTTGTGGAAATGACTGTTGCACTTTTTGTATTACCACTACTGGTACACATTACACAATCACTTCTTTGTTTCTCCTAACATGCACAGAGAACCATCAAAAGAAAAAGAACAAAAGAGGCATTGACATTAGCCAATTAAGGATATTTTGCTTATTCCTTAGGTTCGCAGGCCTCCGCACACATGTGTGGTAGTGGGATGATCACCCTGTTTGTTGTCATTTCACCATTACTCTCCTATAAATTAGAATGTCCTAAAATAGGAGGACTATAACTATAAATTTGGTGGGCTCAGGATCCTGTGATCATGACGTCTCCCTCCGCAATACACCACAGCAGTTCGTCGCAGAGAACTAACCGACCACATGAATATGGGTGCTATGTGCGGGACCAGCAAACATCGCCAAGGTTGCTGCCCTAGGTAGTGGTTCCACATCAGTGCACTCTACCAATGCAGGGACTCCTATGTCACCAACCCCATGGACTGATGTGGGTAAACTCCATTTTTTCCTTCCACGTTAAAAAAAATGGGAGAACAGGTGGGTTACTGGTTTCCAGAGAAACAATATCGACTCTGTACATACTAATGTATTTATAATAATCCTACTTCACTTCCTTCACTCATTTCCTTAAGGAATCATTTATGTTAGTTTACACAAAGAAGGCAATAACAGCTACAAATACCGACTTTACATGGTTTTTTCTAACTTTTCTATACAATTTATCATGTTTCCCTTATCTTTTATCATTTTACACAGTCTTCTAGGCTTTTTCTTTTTTTGTGTGTAATTTACGTCCTCCAACGTTAAGTCATATCAGACGATGAGTGGAATGGGTGAAATGATTCTCAAATGAGACCAGGGTCCTTAGAGCTTAGAGTTACCCGACATTCATCTTTCAGGATAAGGGAAAACCCTGGAAAAAACCTTATCTAGGTAACTTGCCCGGACCGAGATTCGAACTTGATTCTAGCCTTGAGTATGCTAGATTTTCAAAATAGATTTTGTCCATTTTTATCCATAAATTTGCATTTTTGATGAGATTTAAGTTAGGAGAGTTACCAGGCCATTCATATACACGTATATTGTCATCTTTCAGAATTTCTAAACATACTTTGTTATTGATTAGGGGCACCTTCATGCATAAAGTTTAGCCATTTAGAAACTAGCAAAAATATGTGGTTGCTATTACAAGATGATGGTGAGGAGGGCTGGAAGTGGTTCAGACTCAATGTACTTAAGACAAAAAGATTTCTGTTTATTTTCTTGGGTTGTAATAGGCTTAATTGAACCTGTTGACAAGCTATGCAGGATTGGATCAGCTTTAATGGAAAACACTGCAAGCAGAAATCAGGGTTATCAATGGGCAACCCACTTTCACCTTTCTTTGGCAAACTTATTTATGAGTGCATTTGAAACACAAATTAAAAAGTCCTTCCCATTGATCTTCAAAGTTTGGTATAGATATGTTGACGACATCTTTGCAATTCTACCTAATAAACATTTAGATGATGCATTAAAATTACTCAATCTGCAAGAAAGGACTACAAAATTCACAATAAAAAAGGAAATCAATGGACAACTCTCTTTCTTGGATCTAAATATCATCAGGAACAACACAAAAATAAAATTTGGAATTTACAGGAAACCAACACATTCAGAAAATTACATAATAAAAAATAGCCACAACCCAATTACACATAAACATGCAATAATAAACAGTCTTACACACAGACTAGTCAACATACCCATGGAAAAAGAAGAATACTTAAAAGAACAAAAAGCAATACTACACATAGCAGAAGAAAATGGATACAACAAAAGTCTAGTGTTCATTAGAAATGCTAAACTAAAGAAAATAATTAAGGAAGCAACCACATTTACAAAAAAAAAAAGAAAAAAAGAAAGCAACAGCAAATTCAGTTCATTCACATATCACCCAAAAACATTTAATAAATTTAAAATGATCTTTAAGGAACGAAATATCATCTTGGCACCAAATAATGGACACTCAATTTTAAAATTGCTAAATTCAAAAACAAAAGATGAAACCCCAAACAGTTAACAGATCCGGAATATACCAAATAAGTTGTAAGAATTCTGAAAAATGCTACATAGATGAAACTTAAAGAAATCTAAAAACCAGAGTCAAAGAGCACTTTAGAAACATCAGATTGAAACAAGAAGATAAGTCAGCAGTAGCATTTCATTTTTGGAATGAAAATCATGACATTGATCCAAATCCAAAATTATTAAAAGGAGTAATAAACCAAAATAAATTGACAACATGGAGAACATGGATAGAGTCAACATGAAAAATTCAATGCCATGGCCGGATTTCAACCATGGATCTCCTGGTTTCCGTCCAGTCGCTCTAACCCATTGAGCTACCATGGCCAACGTGCCATCCTGACACTAAATTCTCCATTTGACTCGTATATTTCCCCGGTAGACCACTTGGGGCTCTCGCATCCGAGATACACTGTTTGTGGCGACTTACTATCGTAAGTACTTGAGTCCCAGGCTTCATCATTTAACTCTTAATACTTTAGTTAATTGATGGAAATTAATCATTTCTCTACACTAGCCGTATATAGACTAAGGTTTTTGATAGATAGAGTCAACATGAAAAATTAATCCCGGCCATGGCATTGAATTTTTCATCTTGACTCTATCCATCAAAAACCTTGGCCTATATAGGGCTAGTGTAAAGAAATGATTAATTTCCATCAATTAACTAAAATGGAGAACATATTCATATGGAAAAATAAGGATCGCATAATGAACTTTGAAATCCTACCAGTAGATAATTTGACAAAAACGTTCATAGTTCCACCACCAGAGAGAGAGAGCAGACAACAGATGCCAGTTGGAAAGAGATTGAAAATGGAGGCGATTGCCTTTGAAACTAGTCTCTCATTAATATAAAAAAGTAAGTGACAAGTATCAATAAGCCAACTACAAATAATTTTTGAGATTTTTTATGAGATTTACGTTAGGAGAGTTACCAGGCCATTCATATACAGGTATATTATCATCTTTCACAATTTCTAAACCAACTTTTTTATTGATTAGAGGCACCATCATGCATAAAGTTTAGCCACTGAGGAACTAGCAAAAATATGTGGTTGCTATTACAAGACGATGGTGAGGAGGAGGCTGGAAGTGGCTCAAACTCAATGTACTTAAGAGTAAAAGATTTCTGTGCATTTTCTTGGGTTGTAATAGGCTTAATTGAACCTGTTGACAAGTTGTTTACCTTATGAGTTGAGCCGCTTCTCCGGGATGCTTGGCTATTTTGAAGATTAGCTTCATACTGTAGAGGAAGATGAACTCCTCTATCATCAGCTTGTTTATAGAGGGAATATTATGTTCATTATGGAGTATCCCTATTGTCTTAAGATGTTTCCTGAATATAATGTCTGGTTAGATAGCTAATGATCTAAGAGTTGCCTTTTAATTTAATAAGGTATCACTTAGATTTTTATTACATTATTTGATGAAGTACCCTAGGGATTCAGAGTACATCTTTGAAGGATTGTTCTCTTATCTAAATGCTGACCGTAGTTTTAGCTGGTTTGAGTCTTATTGAATAGAATGGTTCTGGGCCTAAGCCCTTTTCGTGGACAAATAATCAGTTTTCTCATTAAATTTAAAGAGAATCGATTAATGACACTAAATAACACTTACTTTTAAATTTTCCCGGAACATGTTTCAGAGACCGTTTGCCTCCATCGTCAACTGGACATCAACTGGTCATAGATTCCTGGTTTTCTTTTGTAGTAAAGAGAGATCTGTGGGTTCAAATGCGAAACTTGTCCTCAAATATATAGGAAAAACAAAAAGAAATATTGACATCAGAACTAAAGAACATATAAGAAACATTAAAACGGTGAAATAGAAAAATCAGCAGTGGCTTTTCATTTTTTGAATACTAGACATGACATCAACTTGGAAACATCTTTAATAAAACATGTTAATCACCCCATAGACTTTTCCATATGGGAAAAAAATCTTCATTAACAAAAATGGTCATAGTCATGAATTTTGAAACTCCACCACCGGACATCTCTGACAAGTACATCATGTCATCTATCGACAATACGGAGAAAGAGGAAACCACTACAATTTGCACTGGTCGAGTTCCAGCTGATGGTAAGAGCAAAAGATCTTGAAACATGTCCTGTGAAAAACAGTGTGAGTGAAGCAATGTGTAAATATCTTCTCAATTCACTTTTATTCAAAGTTTGGAAAGTTCAGTTTGGATTCACTTACGTCTGCCACTAAGGAAACCTGCATGGTCTAGGAAAGTGTGCAAGAGATAGGGAAATATGAAAAGAGTGGGAGTAAGGAGGTGGCAATACTGAGCATGCAAATGCTTTTTTTTTTTTTTAATTAACGTCCTCCAACATTTAGTCATATCGGACGATGAATGAAATGGGTGAAATGATGCTCAGTGCGTCCTGGGTCCATGGAACTTAGAGTTACCAGACATTCGTCTATCAGGATAAGGGAAAACCCCGGAAAAAGCCTTATCCAGGTGACTCATCCTGACCGAGATTCAAACTCGGTACCTCTTGAACGTCAGGCAGACATGCTACCACCATGCTACCGAGGTGGGCATATGCAAATGCATTTGATTTGCTGCAGTCCAGAACTCTTTCCATTTGAAAAACATGATAAACATTCACTGTTTCTAATACTTCTACTCAAATGGACTCATGATATTGCTATTTTATAACTATAATGTATTTAAAACAAATGCTGCTGTTTACTAACTTAATAGTGCTTTATTTTTAATGCACTTCTTTATTCTTTTATTTTAGACTCAAGAAAGCAGAACTACCTTTTCCAACAGTGATCCATAATGACTGACAGCGCAACAAAGCAGAATCTCTCAGGTAAATATAATAAATCTCAACCCAAATGTAACAGTAATAAGTGTCCAATAAATACCAAACTTGGCAATGAAATATCGTCCAAAACTGCAATACGATTTTCAGTATAACACCGCTACCACAAACTAAAAGTGTTTGATTCTCTTAGAAATGCCTGTAACAGTTTTAAAATACTATATGCTTAAATTGTTTATATGAGAAATAAAATGTATAACTTGAATTTTATGGGAATACCTGTGACTTCATTTGTAAGGACAAACTTTGTAGGTAAACATTAAGAAATGTACTATACAAAAATGTAGATCACTTTATCAAAATTGTTTCAAATAATATTTTTTGTGACATCAGCCATTCTGTCAAAATTGATTTAGTTCAGTAATTTCTAATCTATTTAAAGTCCTGTCACTCTAATTGTTTTTCATGTCATAGAAACGGTATGAGATTTTGAACCAATAGCAAACTTTTTTTAGTCACCTGGCTATTGATTTGCTTTGCTTTAGTTTTCTTATATCTTTAGCGAAATGTACACGTTGTTCATTTTTATTTGTTATTTCCCACCCTCTGACTGAGCAAGAATAACATCATAGATGACTGGTGAGTCTGTCTTGACATCATAATGCCCTCTACGGAGAAGAAGCGGTAATATTTGCGTAACAGTCAGCAAATTACAGTGCTCTCAGTGTGGTTGTGCCCGTAACTAATACTACCAGTTTCCCCTGGATATGAGCACAGACCACCGCATCTTCATGGTTAAATGCTACTTCGTACTGGCATTAAAATTGGTGCGACATGTAAATATAATTTAAACCAATGCATAGAGGAGTTTATGCAATGTTATCCAGCATTCAGACAAGTCCCTCGGAGCGTAATGTTGTCAAAAGTGTCATTCTCACGCTTAATTAAAATGTCTATTTAATGCTGATATCCTTATGTCTTTTAAAACCAATAGGTGCATCAAACATTTCCAAGATATGGGATCAGTTACTCGCAAAAAGAGAGACACTGGACTCTATAAAGTGACTGGTCCCAATCTAGAAGCAATAAATAATGTTATGACAGAAAGGCCTCAAGCATATCTTCTCGCAATACAGACAGTGTTTAAGGGGAAGAGAGATGAAATATAAGAAGATGGACACATAAGACTATGTACTAGAGATATTTTCTTGTTAAGACTTGGATAAAAGCTTTGTACTTATTTTAACACTAATTTATTTTTCATTCCTAGAACATGTTCTGCTAATTTTCTGGTTTGTAATGAAGTTATATTGCAATGAAACTGTGGGTGATTGAAAAGAACTGAGATCAACTTGAAATGTTTCTATTTTATGTGAGAGGTTTACAATATGCATATATATCTATAGAATAGATATTACAACGGATAGAAAGGATATTACGTCACAATGTAAAAGCCGTCTTCAAACCCACTAGGAAATTGAACCATTTAATACGCTCAGCCAAAGATCCTCGGGAACCTCTGTCCTCAGCCGGTGTATATCGCATTCCCTGTCCTTGCGGCGTGGTATACATTGGAACAACACAACGCAGTGTCAACACCAGAATCAAAGAACATAAGAGCAGCTGCCGTCTGGGCCACACAGAAAAGTCAGCAGTCGCCGAACATGCTATTGAGGCGGAAGGCGAGCATGTGATACAGTTCCAGGACACCAGCATCCTTTCTACCACAGAACATTACCACACGACTTCAGCGGGAGGCCATCAAAATTTACAAACATCCTAATAATTTCAACAGAAAGGAGGAAGCCTTAAAACTAAATAGGAACTGGCATCCTGTTATCGAAAACAGGAAACGTCATTCAACTACCAGTGCAAATAGCGCGACTCAGGCACTGAACCCTTCAGATGCAGCCAAACTCTCTGCAAGAAAGCTTCGACCGCGCCACTGATGATGTCTACTGTAGTTGTGGACGAAACTTTTGGTTCTTACTCCAACAGACCATGGCAAAACAGCCCGGAAACAATCAATTGTATTATATCTATTATAACAGAAAAACAGGTGTTCATTGTGAAATAAGCATCAATTGACTTATCATTTCATATATTCTTCATGGTATACTTTTATGGCTGCATAATTAGCTTTGCACTGCTTTGCATTGCAGTGTATAGTTTTTTAAAAATAGTTATCGTGCCTATACACCAGGCAAAATTACGTACCTTTATATTACTCAGGCAGACCCACCTCTCAAATAGTATATTTACCTGCCGGTAGATGGAGGCCTCAAAGCTGCAGTCAGCACATCATATACAATTGCTAGCCGCTAGGGGAATTGTATCTAAACTTGCTCCATCTGCAATGCTATTGATCACATACTCAGAGCCTTCAACCCCATACAGAGACACCTCCGTCTCACACAGCAGTGGTGTCGGCGTTGGCGGATGTCCGTAAATCCGGACAAAAGCCACGCCATACTTTTCACAAAGCGCCACACCCCCGCAGACTGCCCCTACTTCAGCTTCCGAGGTCGAAGGATAGAGTGGACTAACTCTGTCCGATACCTTGGAGTAACATTGGATAGAGGCCTAACCTTTCGCCAACACATCAGAGACTTAGCAGCAAGGGTACAGGGAGCTATCGCTTCCCTGTATCCTATGTTGGGGTTGAGCTCGATGCTGCTTGGCCTGAGGTTATACCTCTTCCGAGTGCTGGTAATCCCCGTGATGCTATATGCCTGCGAGATCTGGGGCATGGCCGCAGACAGCTGGTTGGCATGGCTTCAACGTACACAGAATAGAGGGCTACGGTCTATCTATTCTGTGGGTTGCTATTTTCCTACCAGATTGCTTCACGAAGCCTCGGGACTTCCATATGTGGAGGACGAAGTTAGGCGCCGGGCATCAAAATTCTACGCAACTTTACTAACTCATAGAAGTGTCCTTGTTAGATCACTGGGAGATTATGACCCCACTAGACGCCGTTCTAGACAACATCGCGTCCCCCGCATGGCATGCGGGCACCCAAGATAACCCAGGAGCTAATCCTAACAGCAGTTAAATCTGAGCTCCACATAATCTCCTAAGTTGTTTGGCAACAAAATTCTCACCAACCCAAAACTAAATTAAAAAACACCAGGTTGCAGGGAATTGCATCCTGTCCTTTCATCCCGAAGGTACAAATTGTAAGCTCACAAAATTCTTCAAATCTCAAAACCTACACCATATCCATCCTACAAAATCCCGTTCGAATACCTTACCTGCGGTAAAACCCTTAACGGGTGGGCACGCAGCAAAAACCTTCTGGCTATATACAGCCAGCCAGCATGTCATGGTCATGGTCATGCTATTGATGATGTCAAATTTTGCGCAGTAAAATTACAGTTAAAAATGAACACCGTGTATAATGAAACTGCTTCTGCATCTGTTTACCTTGATCAATATGAAACAGATAGAAAAATAAGCTCACATAAGAATAGTATGTAGAGGCTATATAAAAATAAATGATAGTAGGTACAGAAAGTATATAGAGTTTTTATTTTTTAGTTTAGGTTTTAATCTTAATGTATTTGTTTTCAGAATTTATAACTAGAAAATAAAATGCAGTTTTAGTGCTTCTTACATATATACTTAAATACACAAACTGCAAAACTCCCACGCTAAAAAAGAAGAATGAGTTAGGAGACAGAGAAGTAAAATTTTTGAAATCCAAATACCTGACATGAGATTACCTTCATTTTCATTGGTACTGTTAATAATAATCCTTTTCCTCTAGTTTTCAGTAATTTTAAACAAGTTAGTTTAATGATTACATCAACCTGTCATGGGCATGTTTCCATTTGTTCCAAACAATTTAACAGCAATTCAGTTGAACTTCAAGGTTACTGTAAATAGGACTATAACTGTTATGTAAGTCATAACAGTTTCTGTTAGCTTTCTGTTAGAACTACTGGACAGCAAGTTGAATCTTCTTTAGAAGCTTAAAAGATGAGTAAGGGACTTTTTGATTTTGAACTAAACCACAAAACATGCAGTGAGTAATATTCAAGTATTATAAATTTGAAACTTTGTAGTCACTCATTATAGCTGTTTTGTTTCTGTACTATGTACAAGTAGAAGAAGTATGTTTCTCACTCAAAAATTTAATGTAAAACAAGTCATTTTAAGCTTGTTAACCTGGACCAATTTTGAAGAACAAAATTGTGTTGTTTAGCATAGTAAATAAAGATTTGTTTTACATACGATGAATTGCTACTCTCAGCAGGTACATAACTCAAATTCTTTTGCTAGTTTGAGAATTTATTGCACTCACCCCACCTGCTTGGGACCAGGTTGGAAGAGAAACTTTGATAAAGTCATGGAAAAAGTTGTGGCCTGGTGTGTGTGACTTGCCAGATGATAAGATTGAAGAAGAAGTAAAAATAAGAGCAGAAGATGATTTTACAGACATTTTGAAAAATATTGATGGCTGTTATGATGGTGATGAAGAAGACATTAACAATGACGGAAGTTATAAACCGATTAAAGAGGAAGGCATTATTGCATCATGGAGTGTTACTGAAAATGAAGAGTATTCAGACAGTGTTGATGAACCAATTGTGATTATGACCCAGGTACAAGCAGTAACAAACATAGAGAATAAAGCTAATGCAGCTAATCGCTACAACCCAAGATCCCACAAACAGGCAATCTTCAATAGTTTAGCACACAGACTGGTAAACATCCCTCTCACAGCAGAAGAATACAAAACAGAATACATCAAAATAATTGAAATAGCACAAAAAAATAACTTTCCCATATCATTAGTAGACAAAAAAGTGAACTTAGCAAAAAAGAAGAAGCTACTAAAGGAAACCACAACCCTCTCAGCTACAGAAACTAATATGATTTTCAAAAAATTCACTTACCATCCATGGGTCTATGATAAATTCAAAAAAGTCTTCAAAAAACAAAACATTCAACTAGCACCAGTCAACCATTTCTCCTTAAAAAACCTAATTTGCTCAAACATCAAAGATGCCATTCCATCTAACAATCGTCAACTACACCAGTGAGAACCAGTCGATGGCCGGCTGAGGATAGAGGTAAAGTCTCTGAAACATGTTCTGGAAAAATTTAAAAGTAAGTGTTGTTTAGTGTCATTAATCGACTCCCTTTAAATTTAATAGAGAATAAAATCTTTTTTAAACCACTTGTCAAACTATAAAAACACTTTAGTTCCACTTACATTTAAAATTAGGACATGTTTCAAGGACCAGGCATCCCCATCATCAGCTGATGTTTGACTAGTTCTTCAAGTGTCCACCTCCCTCTCCTGGCGCTGTTCAACGAGTTGAATGACATCCTCCACTATTGGTATTTTGAAATTCTTGGCTGTCTCTCTATTCTTAAAAATGTGTATATTTTCCCAAACTGTTAATTCCCAATACTTTTTTGCTGGTACCAAAAGTTTGATTTCTTTAGAAATATTATGATTTTTTGACCAAAAATGATAGGCTATGGCTGATTTCGTAAAAACAAATCTGCCTTCTTTTTAAGCTTATTAGTTTTGATGCTCATAATAAGATTGAGTTTATCATACAATCTTGTTCCAAAATTGATCCACATAATGTTATTTAAATCTTTTGTTAGTTTTAAGTATTGGGAATTAACAGTTTGGGAAAATATACACATTTTTAAGAATAGAAAAAGAGCCATGAATTTCGAAATACCAATAGTGGATGATGTCATTCAACTCATTGAACAGCGCCAGGAGAGGGAGGCGGTCACCTGAAGAACTAGTCAAACATCAGCTGATGACGGGGACGCATGGTCCTTGAAACACGTCCTAATTTTAAATGTAAGTGGAACTAAAGTGTTTTTATAGTTTGACAAGTGGTTTAAAAAGGATTTTATTGATGAAGCTCCACTGTTTATAAATACTTCTATTTTATAATTTTAAAACATAGAGAAATTTATGTTTTATTTCGAGAGTCAAGCCGAAACATTGCCAAATGAGCTTCTAATGTTAAAGCTGATGCAATATTGTGCTGCTTGTAAGTGGTACACTAGGGACAGCAGAAGCTCACTGCCTTTTTTACTACTGCCTAGTTTGTAGTTATATTGTGTACAGTGCAAATACATAGGCTATTATAGTACATACAATTATGTGTTTTTAGGTGAAAGTTTGCCATAGTATGATTACGTAGAAAATGAAGCTAGCTGCAGTGAAACAATGAATATTACACAAATACAAATATTTGCAACAAAAAACTTCACTTATTTTAAGAAAATGATATTAATTCTTCTTTCTAATCGAGATTGATTTCACAACCTGACGATGCAAGTAATGTGTTTGTGAAATCGATCTCAATTAGAAAGAAGAATTAACATCATTTTCTTAAGATAAGTGAAGTTTTTTGTTACAAATATTTATATTTGTGTAATAATTTGCTATAGTAATTTCTTAACTCCATTAAAAATATTTTGGCGATGTACATGTTTTTTTATAGTTTTTCCGTCATTCTTCAGATAATCGGAGAATACATGTTACTTTGTCAACTGTTATGCTGCTATGTATATGCAAAGAGCATGGAATTTCAAAACTATCACATAGTAACTGACTAGTCTTTAAAAAACTGCACTATCACTTTACTTTCAACAAAGTTTTAAGGACACTTGGTAGTTGTGTGGGTCCAAACGAATTTTTGGTTTTCATGCTTAAAAAAATAGAAACCCGTAGATTTTGAGATATATATGACATTACATTTAAAAGTGAGTCGATTAATGGCACTAAACAACACTTACTGTTAAATTTCCCAGAACATGTTTCAAAGGCTCCTTTCCTCCATTGAAACCTCTGAAACATGTTCTGGGAAATTTAAAAGTAAGTCGTTTAGTATCCTTAATTGACTTGCCTTTAAATTTAATTTATTACAACAACACTGTTTTCAACACTTCCATGAAAGTAAACTATATATGGCATTGCTAGGGTTTTCAGTAATAAGGGGTTTGAATTTGGATATTCATACTTAGTGAGTCACTGCTGTTATGTACACATTTATCTTTAATTGCAGTTCAACATAATTTGTATTTTTCATATTCTAGATACACTTTTCTCTGCAACTAATTCAGCTACATGGATGAAATGTTTATTCGTCATTTCTCAATCAAAGAGCTACTGATTCCACCTAACATTATTCCTTAAATTGCAAAGCAAATTTAGGTGGAAATTGTCAAGTAATGCAAGCATTAAAGCATATAAACAATTCATAAAATATAATTGACAGTTTTAGAAAAAAGTGTACCTGAATACTCTCATAACACTAACAATTTTGACTTTTTAATTTTGTTTATGACAACTACACAAATAGAAATATTTGCTACAAAGGCTTCACTTATCTTAAGAAATTGGTGTTAATACTTCTTTCTAATGGAGATTGATTTCACAAACAATTTGTTTGCATCTTCAGTCCACACACTTCATCGTCAAGGATACAGATTACTATGTTATTATGTTTTTTCAGTATTACCAAAACCTGAAAACAAAACAAACCTAAAAACAGAATCAACTGCTGGTATTTCAAAATTCATTATGCAATGTTTATTTTTTAAAATAAATATCTTTTCCCAAACTATTAAACGTATCAGACCATGAAATAAATCCTGAAGTTAAATTATTAAAACAATTAAATGGTCCGATAGATTTAATAGTTTGGGAAAAGATATTTATTTTAAAAAATAAACATCACGTAATGAATTTTGAAATACCAGCAGTTGATTCTGTTTTTAGGTTTGTTTCGTTTTCAGATTTTGGTAATAGTGAAAAAAACATAACAACATAGTAATCTGTATCCTTGACGATGAAGTGTGTGGACTGAAGACGCAAACAATTGTTTGTGAAATCAATCTCCATTAGAAAGAAGTATTAACACCAATTTCTTAAGATAAGTGAAGCCTTTGTAGCAAATATTTGTATTTGTGTAGTATTTGTTGCTTCACTGTAGCTAGCTTCATTTTCTACGTAATTGTTTATTATAGGTTTGTAGAATTCCTTTTAGCATACAAAGGTCACTTTACATGGATTATGTTTAGAAAAGATTGCTGTATTCACTGTCAAAGTTTCACTTCATTGGTTAAGTAGTTGTTGAGAAACAGAAAATCAAATTTGGCACTAAAGTAGCAGTCAAAAACTGCCTCATAACTATGTAATATATTTAAGTGCGTAATCAAAGTTTATCTTGATTAGTAAGAAGTACATAGAATAATAAGCTTTTGTAAAAATAGTTTGTAGAAAAGTAAGTTGAGAAAGTAATCTAAATATTTTCTTCCTTGTATAAAGGCTAAAATTGAGTCATACCTTTTAAAACTTGTAACTTCACTCACGTCCTTTTACAAAATCAGTAACATTTTCGAAACTGTTGCAGTTTCATCATCAGCTGATTAGCGGCTCATCACAGTTGGTTGTTGTCTGGATCTCTTGTAATTGGCTCCCAATTGAGATTCAGACAACAACCAACTGTTGTTCTTGCTTAGGCTTTTACGGCCGGCGTTAATCTAATAAAATGTATTTCCCGGGCATAAAAATGCAGCATAAAAACCCGAATAAAAGAACACAAAAGCAATTGCCGGCTTGGACAAACAGAAAAATCGGCCGTAGCTGAGCACGCATTGCTGATGGGCCATGACATCAAGTTTGAAGAAACTACGATTTTAGACAACACTGCCCAATATCATGCCAGGATCTATCGAGATGCCATCGAAATTCAAAAACATAAAAACAATTTCAACAGGAAGGAAGAAATATCACGTCTTCACAAAGCGTGGATACCGGTATTACAAGACACAAAAGTAAAGCCATAGAGATCTAACCGGACCAATAGCAGCACACACTCACAGTCGCATGGAGATTGGCTGATAAAGGACCAATGGTGGGCAAGGAGGCGTGGACAGACCAGACTATATATTGACGAGGCCTCGTGCCGAACGACATTCTAGCAAGTACCGAGCTAGAATCATCCTCTGAAGATGCTTGTCGGAGTTATGAGCGAAACGTCAGGAGAAGTTTCATCCTTTGGACCATGGCCCACAAGCCCAGGAAATACATTTTATTGAACAACCAACTGTGATGAGTCGCTAATCCGCTGATGATGAAACTGCAACAGTTTTGAAAACGTTACTGATTTTGTAGAAGGACGTGAGTGGAGTTACAAGTTTTAAAAGGTATGACTCAATTTTAGTCTTTATACATGAAATTAGCTTCACTGTTGACAATGCTTTTATTTATAACTATTCAAATTGTCTTCCTTTTTTATTTGTTTGCAATTTTATACCATTTAATTGGTAGTTTTATTCTTTCAATAAGAGCATGGTTAATATGAAATCGTAAAAGGAATTTAATGGGTTTACTTTCTGTACCATGTACACAGAAGATAGAGAAGGTAATGCATTTACCCAAAAATATGATAACAAGATTTTATTGGAAATATACATTTTGAGGCCTCCTGAATACAGGAAAAGTGTCTTTATAAAATGGCTCATGGTTTAGGTCTGTGTGTGTGTTTAAATATCAAATATGGTAAATACATAAAATATGAAGCTATTAATAGTGAAGCAAACAAATATATACAAATATAACAATTTGTAACTTAAAGCTTCACTTATCTTATAAGAAAAGATGACACTGTTCTTATAAATTGTCCGGTATCGTGATTTCATGGAAACTTTTCCTCGTCCAGTTGAGGACAATTTATAAGAAAAGTGTCATCAATTCTTATAAGTGAAGTTGTAAGTTACAAATTGTTATATTTGTATATATAAAATGTTATTTAAGTTCTTCCAACGAGTGATTTGAACATTTTTTAAGAAAATTCTGCCACCTCAGATGTTTTTATTCTCTCAAAAATGGCTCTAATGATCTTAATTAAAGTACCATATGCAAGACTTGAAGCTTCCATGGCAAGGCTTTGCGGCTGATCAGCTACATCAAGTTAATGAAGATCGAGCTTTTGGTCATTCTATACTCCATGACTTTAAGCTCGACCTTCACAAACCTGACACAGCTGATCACCTGTGAAACCTGGATTAAAATACCATATGTTTAAGGTATTTTTATAACAAATTAAATGTATATCCTGCATTGTCTGGGAATGTCCTCAAAAGACTTTTTAACTATGGATGACATTTGCTTAACTAGTAAACTGTAAGAGATATACAAAATCTTACTACTCAGAAATGTAGATCATGTTAAAACACACATTATGTGGGGTGAATCATTGTGGAGACACTCTTTGTTGTTTGTCTAATTTTACATTACTTATACTTTTTTCAAATAGGAAGTTGTTAATTCATTTTTTTTATCTTTTGGCAAAGCACAGAGAATGGAATTTCATTCATTACATAACAAAGAGCTCTTAAAAGGTTTGACTATTGCTTAAAACTTATTGTATTCCCATATTCTCCTTGGGCCTATAAGAAAGCAATAAGATAAGCCCGCCTCGGTAGCATAGATGGTAGCATGTCTGTCTCGCTTTCAAGAGGTTCCAAGTTCAAATCTCGATCAGGGTGAGTTACCTGGATATGGTTCCTTCCGGGGTTTTCCCTCATCCTCAATGATGAAAGTCGGGTAACTCTAAGCTCTATGGACACTGGGCTCATTTGAGCATCATTTCACCCATTCTATTCATTGTGAAATATGACTTAATGTTGGAGTACGTAAGTTACAAAAAAAAAAAATGTAAGAAAGAGCAATAATATATCTATTTCAGTTGACATGAAGTAGAGGAATAAGTTTTTTCAGGAATAGTTTGTACAAGAGTAGAGCAACTCATGTAAGTGTAACACATTAGATATTGATAGTCAACATGAAAAATTCAACGCCATGGTCGGGATTTGAACCACGGATCTCCTGGTTTCCGACCAGTCGCTCTTACCCATTGAGCTACCATGGCCAGCTTGCTGTCATGTCATTAAACTCTCCATTTGACTTGTATATTTCCCCGGTAAACCACTAAGGGCTCTCGCATTCGAGATACACCGTTTGTGGCGACTTACTATTATAAGTACTTGAAAAGGGACTGGACAGAAACCGGGAGATCCGTGGTTCAAATCCCAGCCATTGCATTGAATTTTTCATGTTGACTATCTATCAAAACCTTAGCCTATATACGGCTAGTGTGAAGAAATGATCAATTTCCATCAATTAACTAAAACATTAATTAAACGTAGATATTTGTTGTTAATTTACATCCACAGAAGGTCAGGTTGATATGCTGAACTCATGGAAAAAGGTTTCACATTAAAGGGCTATCTTGCAGTCCAAACCTCCTTTGTTTTGCAAGAAGCAACATAGTCCAACCGTGCCACTGCCAGACTTTATTCTGCTTCAGCATTTGTGATAAGTTACAGCAGGGCCTATCCCTGAACAGCAGTAACAGACCACTGAAATAACTGTAGTCCTTCACTACTCATTTAGATTTTCTATTATTAGGCACCAGACCTTAGTTTTTTAATCTGGAGAAAGTAGTTCTAATGTTCTGTAAATTCTATTTTATATGTTAAAGGATTGTTCCAAACAGTGCATTCTCTTAATGCACTAAAGGAATTGCATGCATGAACTGAGAGCTTTAAAAACTTCTTTTAACAATTTGCAACATGTTCCCAAGCATGTTTTGTGAAAATAACAGATATTTTGTTTCATTAAATTGTGAAAATAATTACCCATTTACAGCATTAAAACAAACAAAATTATTCTACTAATTGAACATTGCTTATGTTTACACTACCTCATTCATTTTTGTAAAATGAGAACATTGTACTCACATGAATTTCTCTGCTCATTCTTCTAATATTTTTATAAAGGTTTATTCCTCTAATTTTTGTTATATCCATAAACTTTCATTGCTCAGTTATACATTTTGTTGTAAATGTAGAAAAATACAATAAGCTAAAGCTATAGTAAAATCTTTTCAAAGCACACAGTATGTAATGACTGAAATTCCATTCTCTTTATATGAACATGCAAAGGAAAAAAATAAAAATTTGTAGTTGAAAAAAATGTAGAGTATTTGAAAATTCAAACCAGTGACAAAGTGACAAAAAATTTGATTTGGCATAAACTGTACACATCCTGTACTCTGGCATACTAGGCTAGGGCATTGTGCTTTGGTTCCCTGCCACGGAAAGCACCGAGGTTCATCCCACCTTTGGGGATGCAAATTTTAAGTCCCAGATATAAGACTGGTGACCACTCAGCATTGTGAGGAAATTGAGGAACTATGCTAGGTAGCGAACCCTGGTCTAAAAAGCCAACTTTCCAGCTGGAGATGCTGAGATGCTGACCACATCTCCTCCCTGTATTGGTTGGATGATCGTCCACCTTTGTCTTGCATATGTGGGTATGAGGCCGGCAGTCAGGTTGGCAGGCTCTGGCTCGCTTGGGTTGTTATAACCATGGGTTATTATTATTATTATTATTATTATTATTATTATTATTATTATTATTATTATTATTATTATTATTATCATCATCATCATCATCATCATCATCATCATCATCATCATCATCATCATCATCATCATCATCATCATCATCATTATTTTTATTTTATAAATGATTTACATTTTTTGTATAGTAAGATTTTGAATCTTACAGTTCCAGTTACATAAACGTTATTTGGAATAAAGAGAATTTTAGAGGCTAATCCCAGAAAATTCAAGATATACATTTCATTTGTAATAAAATAGCTTAAACATATGGTATTTTAATCAAAATTGTTATAAATGATTGAGAAAATAAAAAATAGTGAAAATTGTTCCATGTAAAGGGCGGTTTGGAATGGGAGGAATTTCTTGAAAATCATCATGTTACACAGGTTGCACAGGTATTTATTCACAAACATCATTTTAGGAAGCATTGATATATAAAACATGATCAACATATCAATGCTTCCTAAAATGATGTTTGTGAATAAATACCTGTGCAACTTCGGAGGTGATACTTGTAATATTCAGAAAAGCTGTAAAAAATATCCTACTAAAAGTAATGTCACAGACAACAGATGAGTTTCTAAGAAGTAAAATTAAATAATAAAGTAAATATTGATTTTTGTTTGTGGTAAAATTATGTCTCTTACAGCCTAGTTCTTAAAAATGTAATACATTAAACTATTATGTGACCTAAGTTGCCTTATTCTTAATTACTATTTGTATTATTATTCTGTTAATTACTACTGCATTACTAATACTAAATAATACTATTGTGTTATTTAACTACTATTGTATTATTTAATTACTATTGTATTATTCATAATTGTATTACTCATAAGAAATGTATTATTCTTATGGGTACAAATTTGACGAAGCCATGAATATTGTATATTCCTAAGGTGAATAAAGCTATCTATCTATCCTTGAAAGATATACTGAAACAACTTTTAGTTTATAAATATGCATTGAAAAGCATGCGTGCAAACATGCGTGTGTGCACAGTGCATGTACACTCACATACACATACATATATTGGTGTAAAATTTTGATATGGAATTTTTGTATGGAATGTAATGCTTCTTCTGCTTACTGTAACTATGAAAAGTAGAAGAGGGGTGTAGAAGGAGATATTCAGCCTCTTTTGCATTTGCAGGTAATGTAGCAAGAGCAACTGGAAAATTTGGCCCACTGGTTGGAGCAGTGGATGAAGGCACAAGTAGTGCTCGATTTTTGGTAAGCTTAAGCTTTAATCTCTTCCAAGTCTGTGTTTTATACATTAATTCAAAACAGAGAGGGCTCATTACAGCAGATGATATAAAACATTTAAAAACATAAGTATTTGAAGGGTATAGTCAGACTGAAAAATTCAATGTCATAGCCACGATTTGAGCCGTGGATCTTCCGGTCTCCATCCAGTTGCTCTTAACTTTGAGCTAACATACCAACATGACATTAAATGCTCCAACTGACAGACTCATATTTTTCCTAGTGTGGACCACTAGGAGATCTCATATACGATGACACACATACCTTTTGGACAACGTACTATGCTGTAAGTACCAAAGTCCCAGGCTTTTTACTTTAGACCACTGAGGAAATTAATTGTTCTTCCGCATTAGTCCTGTGTAGTAGACAAGGTTTTTGAAGGGTAGTCTGACTGAATCTTGATAATGGATGCAATGGCTTCCAAAACTTATTGTGACTTTGTGGGTTCGTAGAATTAAAAGTACGAGTTGCCAAAATACAAATCGTTCTTTATTTCCGTAGAAATACACTGTTCAGTTCTCACGTAACAACATTACATCACATATAAAACACAATCTTCCAAGGTCGATGACAATAACAAACAGCGTTCAGTTCTCATTACAACATCAACAACACTTTACAACTGTTTTCTGCTTACTCACAACTCTTGTTTTACAACTGTCCACTGGCGTGTCACAATCTCTTATATATCTCAATGAAAAGTTTGAGATATTTCCGGAATAAACATGAATTTGAATGTTCTATACAACAATCAAGATATCACTAGAATGTTCCAATTACCTCACTTATCTGTGTTGGTAAGTCGTCTCAGTGATACACAATCCGACTGTTATCTTTAGCTGCAGGCTCTTTGTGTACACAAACGGTGCTTATCTCTCGGCACCAAAACGTCCGTGCTTTCGCCGCGACATTATAAAAATATAAGCAACATTGTGTTAAAAACCGATAGTACTTTCAGTTAAGTTCTGACAAGTTATCCTAGAAATGAAAAAGTAGCACATATGTTCAGAGATCCTATTTGATCTCTGTCATTTTAACACTCATCTTATGAAGCTTTTTCTTTTAATGTATTAATGCATTATGATAGTATTAGGTATTTTAATCCTTGATTTTTAGACATCTAAAATAGGCTCTAAAACTATAAAGATAGGTAGTAAATACAGCTTCCATAAGCTCAACATGTGATTTTACATATCTAAAATGTAGTTTTACTTCATAAAAGTTCAAAAATGTTAATTAGTAAACATTAAACATTATAAAAGGAGCAGATGTACTCAATTATTATGTTTAGAAACCTTCTCTTATGTCTTAAGTTCTGACTATACATAATATGAGCTTATAAAGTTTGAAAAGGACATTTTTAAAACTTATTGAACAGATCAGAGGTTGCTAAATTTTTGATAATGGGAACACGTTAACAGAGAATGAATTGCAGATGCAGCCACATAAGGTTAAGAGAGGAACTGGAAACTTGCAGACACAGTGTGTGCAGATCATGAATTTTTACACATAGTGCTTTATTGAACCAAAATCTATGTTACGCTGGCTAGGAAAAGAGCCCAAAATTTGAGAAAAATCATTTTTCTGTTTTTCTTTGGTTCTACTTCAGAATTAAATTTCATACTAATTAAATTTCAAAATAAAATACAATTTTGAGTCGAACTAATACTCAATTCTCCATTTATTGCTAGTATTTACCTAGAACGCGTTTCGTTAGGATCTTCCTAACATCATCAGTTGTTGTCGACTAATGGATGCCAGTTCAGTGAACTCCTCGGAGGTGATAGGTGCGTCTCTGTCTGTATCTTGATGAACTTGAAATTTGGGTTTTCGTCAAAGGTAGTATCGAAATTAAACAATTTACTTTCATATTTCTTTATAAAGATTTTTTCCCACGTGGTTAATGCAGCTGATTATTAACCACATGGGAGAAAATCTTTATAAAGAAATATGAAAGTAAATTGTTTAATTTTGATACTACCTTTGAAGAAAACCCAAATTTCAAGTTCATCAAGATACAGACAGAGACGCACCTATCACCTCCGAGGAGTTCACTGAACCGGCATCCATTAGTCGACAACAGCTGATGATGTTAGGAAGATCCTAACGAAACGTGTTCTAGGTAAATACTAGCAATAAATGGAGCATTGAGTATTAGTTCGACTCAAAATTGTATTAATTTTGTGCTTCATTGTATCATAGTTCTTAAACAATGGAATTCAAAATAAAAGTTTGTTGTTCCAAGTAAAATATTGATTATTTTGAAGGATTTTTCAAGTTAATGTTTTGAAATTGACCAATTTTTGGAAATTGGTTTCAAAGTTAAGACTTTTTGAACAAAATCTCTTAAAGAAGAAAAAGCAGCTCAAAACATAGCCATTCTACTAGGTTTCATTTCCTGTGCATGGGTTAGCAGTAAAGCAAAATGGTGTGGTTTATTGACATTGCAACAGAATTTTCATATGAAACAAATATTGATGAAAAGGTATAAGTGCTGAAAAGATATCCGAAACATACTACAAAGGTGTTGTAATAAGTTTTGCATGATATAGTAGCATTGGGTTTGTTTGTTGAACTCAAAAAAATGTGCTATAAAATGTGAAAATATTTAAGTATGATTGTACATGTACAAATATAAAAATACATACGTTTTATATGTACAATGATATATGATATGATATTTATTTGTAAAGTTTCTATTACATTATCACTACAATGACTTTGATATCTAATAATCACTATAATACATCCTGTACAAATACATGAAATTGCTTACGTATGACTCAGGTCCCCTGGCCATAAGCCTTTGGTTTTCCTGAGCAGCTTGGTGTCATTTCTTCCTGATCTTCGCTTCTTTTGCCCTAATCCACTTTTCTCTTAACCTATATAAGAATTCTCCTATACATCTATTTTTCTTTTCACTCATCCCCGTTAACATGCATAACGCCACTACCTCTTCGCTCACACTGTCCCATTTCTTATCCCACATTTTTCTCCTGCAATGTGTTAACTCCTTACATTCTATTAGGTAATAAACGGTGCTTTCTACATCTCCACAAAATTCACATCTTCCTACCTCATTACTTCTCAACACTTTTAGATATATTATTACTATTCTCATCCAAGCTATGCCTTCTCTTCCAATTTTGTCACATTGATCTATATATTTTTCCCTATGCCATTCTGTGTTTAATTGCTTATAAAATTTCAAAGATTTCTTTTCTTCTATACTTTCCCAAATCTCCTGCCTATCTATGTCTTGTACTTTGGTTCTCACTTCTTTCCAAAACCCGCTATAATTTATCTCCTCTACTCTCCATAAATCTCCCATGCCTATCTTCGATACCATTCTTTCCAATTCCGACCACCAACTATTTGTGTTCTTAATGCTTTTCTGTTGCTTCATGCACAGATTCAATAATCCCCCTTTCTGCCCTTTAATACACTTATACCAGATACGAGGCATGTTTTTTAAGTCAGTACCGTTTTGCGATTCCTCCGCTGCAGCGCTACGGTCGGCGTTCCGCGCAGGCGCGCTGGTTACCTACATCTCTTGTCTATGCACTGACGCCATTACAGTCTGATTCTTTATTGTATACGTTGGTTACTGAGTGTTTAAGATGCCTCCGACAATCGTGAGTCCCGCCGATTGTGAAGTACGGGCTGTTATAAGATTTCTTAGTGCTAAAGGCGTAAAACCGATCGATATTCATCGTGAGATCTGTGAAGTTTACGGACAAAACATTATGAGTGATGGAATGGTAAGGAAATGGGTGAGAGCATTTAAAGATGGCCGCACAAATGTGCATGATGAAGAACGGAGTGGGCATCCTTCGGTTGTTACTGAAGATTTGGTGCAGAAAGTGGACGAAAATTTTTACAATTTCATCATTGTGCGACTATCTTCCTCAATATTCTCGTAGTGTTTTGTATCGCATTGTGATCGAGAACTTGAAGTACCGGAAATTGTGTTCATGTTGGGTTCCGAAAATGTTGATGGATTTGCACAAAACCCAACGTTTAGGCAGTGCATTGACTTTCCTTAAGCGGTACCACAATGAAGGTGAAGATTTTTTAGACCAAATTGTTACTGGTGACGAAACATGGGTGGCCTACATCACACCAGAATCGAAACAACAATCCATGGAATGGGGACATTCATCACCCACAAAAGTGAAGTTTAAGCAAACAATTTCAGCCCGGAAAATCATGTGCACAGTTTTTTGGGACAGAAAAGGAGCATTGCTAGTGGAGTTTCTGCCTTGTAATGAGACAGTCAATGCAGCGTCTTATTGTGAGACATTGAACAATGTGCGCCGTGCAATCCAGAACAAAAGACGTGGCAAGTTGAGTAAGGGTATCGTTTTGCTGTATGACAATGCCCGTCCACATGTGGCTAATCGGACCAAAGATCTCATCAAATCTTTTCAATGGGAAGCTCTAGATCATCCTCCATACAGCCCTGATCTGGTGCCCAGCGACTTTTATTTGTTCCTGCACTTGAAGAAACATCTGGGCGGTCAGCATCTTCAAGACGATAACGAAGTCAAAACAGTTGTAATACAGTGGTTAACACGTCAGGCGGCAGAATTTTATGAGGAGGGTATTCAAACACTGGCGCCACGTTATGACAAGTGCCTCAATATTCACGGAAATTATGTAGAAAAGTAGATTAAGGTACAGGCTTTCATGTAAAAATAAAATTATTGCGATATCTATGCACGTCTTTTTTTAATTCCAAAACAGTACTGACTTAAAAACATGCCTCGTATATGTACAAACAATCTAGATGTTTAGCCTAAAATTCAAGGTCTATTAATTAAATATCACTAAGTTTAATGCAATAGATGCCTTTACTAACTTTGTTTTCTACATGAATCACTGATTAGAGTTTTTTATATTCTTTGGAGGGATGGGTCCTCGATACTATTGAGCTGATACCTCAGTACTCATGATACTTGCATAGTATTGACATCAAATGAGACTTCAGAAAATTTGCTTGATACTTTTTCCATACTTCAGTGGTGATTCTGCAATTTTTATTTTATTTTAAAAGCAGAAAATATTATTGTGCAAGTAGAACATTACAAAGTCCGAGAAATTGCCAGGAAAGTGGTACCTGCAAAGTTTTGCAAGATATACACTTATAAATACAACTTTTTTAAATTACAAATTAAGGAATATATTCAGCATGTCATAATTCATCAGTACAATACAGACTTTTTATCAAGTACCTCTTCAGAGCACCCTTGAATTGCTTGCCTTTACAAGATTTTAGATGTGCTGGCAGTTTTTTGTGAAGCAATAAACCCATCACATTTGGATCCCTGTCAGAAATATTCTTATAAAAACTTTGCCTAAAAAAAGTCATCCTTGTGCCTAGTGTTATGACTATGAATATTACTATTTTTAGGATTTTCCTTTTGTATTGTATAAGTTACTACTTTATAAACATAGAGAGAATATACTGTTAATATTTCTTTGTCCTTAAATATTTCCCTACATGATTCTCGGGAACTCAAATTGTAAATCATTCTGATGGCCCTTTTTTGCAATCTAAATAACCTTCCCATATGCATTGTAGCAGCACAGCCCCAAATTTTAATTCCATATAATAAATGTGGATATATGACTCCATAATAAATAATTTGAAACCCTTTTTCATCAAAGATAACAAACAGTTCATCAAACGTAGCACATATACAGCTTTACTTATTTTATCACAAATATGATTTATGTGTTAAATTAACTTTTAAAGAGAGTCGATTAAAGACACTAGACAACACTTACTTTTAAATTTTTCTGGAACATGTTTCTGAGGCTTTGCCTCTATCATCGGCCGGCTCTCGACTCGAGAGCCGGCCGATGATAGAGGCAAAGCCTCAGAAACATGTTCCAGAAAAATTTAAAAGTAAGTGTTGTCTAGTGTCTTTAATCGACTCTCTTTAAAAGTTAATTTATCATAACAACACTGTTTTCAACACTTCCAAGAAAGGAATGATTTATGTGTCCTGCCCATGTTAGTTTTCTGTCAAGAAATATTTCTAAGAATTTATGTTCACTTACATCTTCGATGTTGCAGTCATTTTACAGGTAATGACAGATTTGTGGCATTTTTGTTACTCTGTGAGAAAAGAATTAAGGTTGTTTTTGTCATATTACAAGAAAGATGGTTTTCTTTAAAGTAATTTATAACCAAATTGATAGATTTCAATAAGTTATCCTTTAATATGCTTATATTTCCACGCTTACATATAGCCATAGTATCATCTGTATACGATACTATATTTGTGTTTTTGGAGATTGGTATGTCATTTACATATAATATAAATAATAATGGTCCCAGGACGGACCCTTGTGGTACCCCACACATGACCTGCTTGAATTCTAATTGCACTTTGTTTACCAGTTTTCCCCTTCTATTATATATTAATATTATTATATATTATTAATAATCGTGTGTCAAATTCAGTGCCAATAACCAGTTCCCAAGAAGAAATCACTGCATACCTCAATTACGATTTGTCACGTCCTCTTTCCAGTGCACTGGATTACTAGAAAACAAGTTCAAAGTTTCCAGAACTAAAACAAATTAGCTGCTAAATATTTGTATATTCCACCTGCAAAAGTTTTCTTGGAAAGACTAATTAGCAACAAAAAAAAAAGTTGACTTGACCCTGAAAGAATGAAAATGCTAACAGTTTTTAACAAAAACTTATAAAAGTGGACTGTTTTGGTTTCAAACACCTAATGTAAAATTGAAAAATAAGAACACTATAGGTTTTAAGTTCTGTCTTATTAAATATGTGCAACTGTTTAATTTTATTCACATAACTTGGCTCTCCCAATACTCTATTTTGTATTGAAACTAGAAGTAGAAATCAAACATCGGGTATCATGGAAAATATTGTGTATCAGTGTTTGTTATTTTAAGTTTTTTATTTAATGTAAGTAATAAAAATGCCTTCCTTCCACAGATTTTCTCTGCAAATACAAAACAAGTTGTAGCGAAGCATCAGATAGAGATTAAAAGCACATATCCAAAAGAAGGATGGGTTGAACAAGATCCATCAGCTGTTCTGAGAGCAGTCAATGTTTGCATCAATACTGCAATTGATAAGCTGAGACAGCAAGGTGGTGAAGCTTCAGACATTATAGCAATTGGTGTGACTAACCAAAGGGAAACTACCTTAGTCTGGGATAGCATAACAGGAGAACCACTGTATAATGCTATAGGTAAATTTCTTTCTACTCTGTTTGTGCCTGCCCATCTTCATTCACTAATGTATTATAATACTGAGTAAAATTAATTGGGAGTCGATTAATGACACTAAACAACACTAACTTTTAAATTTTCCCGGAACTAGTTTCAGAGGCCTTCCCTCTATCTTCAGCTGGACATCGACTGGTTCTCATTGGTGTAGCTGGCAATATTTTGTCATCAGTCTACTCTGGTGGCTGTTCAAGGAACTTCCTGTACAAATCTTTCTGGGGGATGTCGAAATTGAATACTTTGTTCCTATTTTTTGAAATGAAGATTTGTTCCCATGTGGACAGTTCTTGTTTTCCTGTTGTATGTTTTAGTAATTTTGGTTCTGGATTTATGTCGTGGTTTTTTCCCCAAAAATGCATGTCAACTATTGATTTTTCTAATTATTTGTATTTTATGTTCCTAAAGTGTTCCTTTGCTCTTGTTTCTAAATTTCTTTTGGTTTTTCCAATATAAATTTGACTACAGTCACAGCATTGGAAAAACCAAAAGAAATTTAGAAACAAGAGCAAAGGAACACTTTAGGAACATAAAATACAAACAGTTAGAAAAATCATCAGTTGCCACTTATTTTTGTGAAAAAAAAAAAAAACACAACATAAATCCAGAACCAAAATTACTAAAACATACAACAGGAAAACAAGAACTGTCCACATGGGAACAAATCTTCATTTCAAAAAATAGGAACAAAGTATACAATTTTGACATCCCCCAGAAAGATTTGTACAGGAAGTTTCTTGAACTGCCACCAGAGTAGACTGATGACAAAATATTGCCAGCTACACCAATGAGAACCAGTCGATGTCCAGCTGAAGATAGAGGGAAGGCCTCAGAAACTAGTTCCGGGAAAATTTAAAAGTAAGTGCTGTTTACTGTCATTAATCGACTCCCAATATATTTAATTTATACAACACTGTTTTCAACACTTCCATGAAAGGATTTATAATACTGAGTGTATAACATAATAACATGACCCAGATTTAAAGTTTGGAAAGAGGTCTTGAGCACAGAATAAATTGGTTAACTTGAAAATGTCTGTAAAATTTAATAAAAAATATTAAAATGTTCAATTTTGGTGTGCTTTTCTCTATTTTTATTATATAAGGTGTCGCCCAAAAAAATGACCTGTCTCAAGCAGATACAAACAAATAATAGAAAAATAGATAACAAATTATAAACAGATAATCCTGCTTTAAAACTTGAAAAAGAGAGACTCGGGGAACACAGATTTGGCTTACCAAGCAGCGACCAGAGCAGAAGCGTTATCTGAGAGCTCCGCCACATTACATCATCGCAAGCTTGCTCGCTGATTGATCCATGTCATTTACCTCGGCGACTGGTATATATATGGGTTGCCCCCAGCCCTAAAGTCATTCAGCATCCTGAAGATGGGAGATATGCACGCTCCCGAGACGTCAATGTCACAACATCTTCTTACCTGGCTCGATGCCCAAGAACGTCTAGAACAGATAATAAATAAATAAAAGAAAGAAAAATAAGTTAATTCAATTATTTTAGTTAATTGATGGAAATTCATCATTTCTTCACACTAGCCGTATATAGGCTAAGGTTTTTGATAGATAGAGTCAACATGAAAAATTCAATGCCATGGCCAGAATTTGAACCACGGATCTTCTGGTTTCTGTCCAGTTGCTCTAACCCATTGAGCTACCATGGCCAAAGTCAACCGAAATGGAGCCCATTGGGTCAAGACTCGTGTCATTGCAAGAAATTACGCAATTTAAAAATTATTATTTATGTCCCAATATGTTTAAAAATGACTGGAAAATGCCCTGAAATATTAAAAAATGACCTTAAATGTTAAAATAGAGAAAAATGCCCATAAAAGTGATCTAATGAAATGTTATCTGAATCTGCATACTGGTCATTATGATCATTGCCTTCTTGAAAGCTGTTATTCAAGTTGACTATGACATTAGCCAAATGCTAGCCAATCATTTACTTTAAAAGCTTGATGAAGTGCAAGAGTTTAACCATAATGTTAAACTTTTAGTAGTGTGTATGTTTGGAGGAACTTAGTAGCAGTGACATTCAATAGTCATGGAGCATGAAAAACTGACTACAAATATCGAAATTTAACTGTATTGGAACACCACAGTGAAGCAAATTAATTATTAAATTATATATGAGTCGTATTTATTACACATCAGCTTCACTTACATACCTATCTTGAGGACATGTTTTGCGAACTATCGTTTGCATCATTGGCTCTAATGAGACTAAAGCTTGATCCTGAGGTGTGGGTAGTTCTGGAATTGCTGCTGCCATCTGTTGATTTTGTGATGAATTTAAATGTGGGGTTGTCTTCTGGCAGGATTTTGAAGTTCATTAGTTGGTTTTTATGTTTTTCTATGTATATTCTCTCCCATATGACGAGTTCACTATGTTTTTGTACATATTTTAGTACTTTGGTGCTCTCTTCAATTTCATGATTTTCAGACCAGAAATGAGCTGCTATTGCAGACTTATCAATATTTTTGTATCTTAAGTACCTAATATGTTCTTTCTTTCTAGTGCCTATGTTTCTTTTTGTCCTCCCTATGTAAATTTTTTCACAATCTTTAGACTTAATCTTGTAAGTGCCTCACTTTCCTTCTGGTTTTATCTTATCAGCATTATCACTGTTAAGTAGTTTTTAATGTTGTAATTGTTTTTTGGTGCTAATGTTATATTGTATTTTTTGAATATTTTTTGGAACTTTTTTGTGGTGTCACAAATAATACTGATACCAAAAGAAATATAAAATACAAAAAGAAATATAGGCACCAGAAAGAAAGAACATTTTAGGCACTTAAGATACAAAAATATTGATAAGTCCGCAATAGCAGCTCATTTCTGGTCTGAAAATCATGAAATTGAAGATAGCACCAAATTACTAAAATGCGTACAAAAACATAGTGAACTCGTCATATGGGAGAGAATATGCATAGTGAAACATAAAAACCAACTAATGAACTTCAAAATCCTGCCAGAAGACAACCCCATATTTAAATTCATCACAAAATCAACAGATGGCAACAGCAACTCCAGAACTACCCACACCACTAGATCAAGCTTTAGTCACATTAGAGCCAATGATACGAACGATAGTTTGCGAAACAAGTCCTCAATATAGGTATGTAAGTGAAGCTGATGTGTAATAAATAAGACTCATCTATAATTTAATGACTACAAATAGTTTTTTCAATTACAGTAGTATGTTAAACTTTTAAGAGCGCTTTTAACATCAGTTTTTGAAACTAGCCATGACTGTGATTAAGCACTAATAAAATGTTATAGGGTATTACTGTGAACAAAGATGCACTATCCTAAATATTATTGTAATGTTCTTTTATAGTTTGGTTGGATGTAAGAACCACGGTGACTGTTGAAGAAATATTGAAAAATATACCTGATAAAAATCCCAACTATTTGAAGTCTCTTTGTGGACTCCCACTAAGTCCATATTTTAGTGCATTGAAAATTCGCTGGCTGATGGAGAATGTTCCACAAGTTAAAGCTGCTATTGAGGAGAATCGCTGTTGTTTTGGCACCATGGATACATGGCTTATTTGGGTATGTTTTGGTAATCATACTTAAACTACAACAAAACCATGCTTTTGCTGGTTAAAAGAAATATAAAATAAAGCAGGTAGAGATTAAGAAAACAATGATAGTTTGCATTATTACTGTTATTTAATGTTCTTAAAACTAAAGTTCAAATAGTAAGTAAGTAATCTTTATTTCCATTTCAATTACAAATTATTACATATTTACATACTTATTACTAACCTGAGTTGCTGGTTACCCTTGGGCCCGATAGACTCAAACTCTGAGGTTGTCGAGCTAATAGGTCCCTATAGGCAACTTATCTAAAATAACTTCATCTTCATTTTTGTCATATTTACTTATCTTCCTCAACCATTTGGCTCTTACCTTGCCCAAAAAGTTCCCAATTTCAATTAAATTTTTCCTAGTTTCTACACTCATTAACTTCATTGCTTGAATTTCTTTTGGTAGCCTTGCCCATTCTTTTTTACCTATCTTCTCCCTAAGCAACCTAGTTTCTTTACATTCTAAAAGCAAATGTCATTCTTTATCCCTTTGGTGACACAATGGGCATTTCTCCAGATCCCTCCCTCTTCCCAAACCCTTCAGTTTTACCACCCCTGTTCTGGCCCATGCAGAGCCTTCTCTTGCTTCTTTAGCACAAATATCAATGTATTTTTCCCTGTTCCACATCACTTTCATCTCTCTATAAATTTCCAGTGAGCTTTTCCAGTTGAAGCTTCCTAACATTTCTTGCCTTTCAATATCTTTCGTTCTTAACCTAAGTTCTTTTCAAAATCCACTTTGCAATAATTCCCAGTTTTTCCACATGACACCAAACCCTATTTTTAACATCATTTCCTTTATCTTATTTAGCCATGAATCTTTCTGATTTAGTCTTTCCTGTACTATCAAGCATTGACGCAGAATATTCTGCTCATCTAAACTCCTAATTCTCGCCCAATATTTTAACACCCTTTCCACCATTATCCGTCTAGTTTCGAGTCTTCCCAATTCTGCTTGTGCCGCTCCATTTGGTGAAGCTCGATGTAAGCCCAAAACTTGTTTGCAAAAGTTTCTATGCATCACATCCATATTTGCACTCCCGTCCTCCAAACCCCAAGATACAGCATTTTTGCTTCTACTACGGCTGTGTAAATTCTCTCCAGCTGTTTTATTTGCATTCCTGGTAATTTATCTAGGCATGCTTTAATAGCTTTTAATGCAATTTTACCTTTTGCTATTGCCATTCTCTTCTGTTCTTTCCAACCCCCTTTACTGCTTAATCATACTCCTAGATAATTAAATGTATTGACCACCTCAGTTTCTCTTCCTTGCCAGTACCATTTCTCCTTTCTTAACTTGTTATCTTTCTTAAATACTATAATTTTGGTTTTGTTTACATTAATTCTAAGGCTCCATTCCTTACAAAATTTATCTATTGCTCCAGTTGCTTTATCTATACCCGCTTTGGAAATAACTCCTGCTACTAAATCATCTACAAATAGCAACCCAGGCATTTCCCTGTTATTAATTGTTCATATAGTATAATAATGTATGATTTCAACTCTTTCTATGGTCCAATCAAAACTTTGATCAATTTAGTTTTTATTTATGCAGCCATCACTTTAGAGAAAAATGGTACAGAACTTACGTTTCAACTTAATGTCAGGTAGTTGCCGTTTAAGTCTATGCACTCATACCACTAACACCTTGTATAGTACATCCCAGTAAGCGTAGCACACAAAAACCATAGATGTTTATTTTTTCACCCCAAGATGAGTGACAGAATGGGCAGGGTCCATGTTAACAAATGTTGTATCAGAACTGAGTTTGAATGCCTTCTGCGAGACCAATGACCACACACTATCTAAGCTTAGCAGATCATACATTCATTGAGAATGAATGGCCTGCCTCGGTAGCGTGGTTGGTAGCATGTCTGCCTCACGTTCGGCAGATCCCGAGTTCGAATCCCAGTCAGAGCGAGCTACCTGGATAAGTATTAATTTTTAGATGAGTCGTATTTATTACACATCTGCTTCACTTTCGTACCTATTTTGATCAAGCTTTAGTCGCATAAGAGCCGAAGATGCAAACGATGATTTGCGAAACATATCCTCAAAATAGGTACGAAAGTGAAGCAGATGTGTAATAAATACGACTCATCTAAAAATTAATAATTATTTCGCTTCACTGTGGTGTTCCAATACAGTTAAATCTCAATATACCTGGATAAGGTTTTTCTGGGGTTTTCCCTTATCCTTAAAGACAAATGTTGGGTAGTTCTAAGCTCCATGGACCCTGGACACATTTCAGCATCATTTCAACCATCTCATTCACCGTCCGATATGACTTAACGTTGGAGGACATAAAATTTAAATAAAAAAAAAATGAGAATGAACAAATAGAAGTACGGTATGCGCCAAAATATACAGTACTCATTTTTGCACAGTGCGCATGCACACGCCTGAACATCTGCGGATTATTACATCGCCGTGATGTATAGTTAGTTGTGTAAAGAATGTTGTGCTCTGTGATTGGAAGTGACAATGGGTATCACAACGGAGGAAAAAGTGTTTATAGTGGAGTATTATTTTCGCTCGTACGGAAACAATTATCAAGGTGGGCCGAGTTTAAAGTTAGTGACGGAACAATATCGTGAACACTTCAATAAGCCAGCACCTAGCAACACAGTTATGCTATCTGTTGTTAAAAAATTACAATTGTCCAAATCCACCCAAAACTGCGTCCGCATTGCATCTGAAGACCGTCTTGTTCTTCAGGACTCTGCAGCAACGTGTGTGTCAGAATATGTTGGAAAATCTGTGTAATCGTTATGAAAACTGCTTATAGCATAATGGAGCACATTTTGAACATTTATATTATCAGGTAATGACAATAAGAGTAACATAATTTCCAGTACTGTATATTTTGGCACATACTATAAAATGGATAGTCTATCTAACGTGCCATAATCTTTGTGGTGCAGTTGCAACCGTGCAGATTACAATAGGAGTAACCTATGTGATTGGTTTGTGGAAAAACTGTTTAAGATGAAGAGAAAAAATAGCATCCAAAGTGGATACACATTAAAGTAACATTTATCAAAGAATGTGTAGTTACACCCCTAATGTTATATATATTATTCTTTCAAATAGGGTTGTCCAAAAAAGAATTTAAAAAAATTAGTAGTTTCAGGCCTTATATTTTTGCATGTTTTTCACAATTCAACTCAGAAATGTTGAAGTTTCAAAACAGATATATCATACAGGGTGTATATAAATGAATATCGGGGTTTTAACTCTTTATAATGTTTATTACATTAAACTTAGAGTTATAAATAATATGTAAAATGAAAAAAGCAATTCAGTTTGTAGTTTGCAAAGACCGATTCTGTAGTTACTGTGAAACGTGCGTTCCGCATTAAGTTAGCTTGTGATCCTCCTAGTGATAAAATTTGTAGATGGTATCATCAGTTTGAAGATACCGGCTGCTTTTGTAAAGGGAAGAGCACAAGACGACTAAGAGTAAGTGAAGAGACTGTTGAGCGAGTGAGAGAGTCGTTCACTCGTATCCCAAAGAAATCAGTTCAGAAGGCTAGTCGTGAATTACAAGTTGCTGTGTCAAATGTTTGGAAAATTGTAAGAAAAAGCTTACGGCTATGTCCTTACCGTTTACAGTTATTACAGGCTCTAAAGCCGACAGACCACGGATTATGTGCCAACTTCACAAACGACATGTTGTTTCATGATGATGACGATTTTATGGATCATGTTGTCTTCAGTGATGAATCGACCTTTCACCTTAGTGGACATGTTAACACTCATAATGTGCGCATCTGGGGCTCAGAAAATCCTCACAAGATGGTACAAATGCAACGCGATTCCCCTAAAGTGAATGTTTTTTTGTGCCGTATCCCGGCGAAAACTTTATGGGCCTTTCATCTTTGGTGAACCTACTGTAACTGGCACTTCTTACCTTCTTCCCTCAGTTGGAAGAAAGTGAGCCAGAGAACTTCATTTTCCAGCAAGATGGTGTGCCACCTTACTGGCATAATGAAGTATGCGATTGGTTGAACGACACTGTATCTGAGCTCCGGATAGGCAGCAAGGGCCCTAATGACAGGGCTTGCTATGCATGTCCTCCACGTTCTCCTGACCTAATGCCATGCAATTTTTACCTTTGTGGCTGCATCAAGGATCGTGTGTACGTGCCTCCGCTACCAGCTGACCTCCCTGAATTAAGAAACCGGATTGAAGGAGCTGTTGCTACAATTACTGAATACACACATATCAACGTTTGGGAAGAACTCAGCTATAGACTTGATGTGTGCCGTGTGACAAAGGGTAGTCACATTGAACATTTATAAGGTTCTTGGTAAAACTGTTTCAGTTGCTTTCCCATTTGACATATCATTTATAACTAAGTTGAATGTAAAAAATATTATAAAGAGTTAAAATCCCGATATTCATTTATAAGGCAATGCCACATTTAGGAATATGCTGCCCTAAGTGAATTAGTAAGAAACAGCTGGAAAAATTCAAATACACTGTAGTCATTCCGTATACTCATAGAAACTCCTGGGAAGGTATGAACTTGGGAAGTAAAAGTCTAACTGCTGTACAGGAACAAAGCAGGGTATTGGGTCCTTGCTTTCATGGCTGTGTTGAAGCTACCTGTTTTTCTTTTTCGCACTAATAATCACATTCTCTTTATGGTCAGGAGTATAAATACCATTGTCTTTATATGCAGACTGGTTTATCTAAAAAACAATCCAACAGTAAAGACTAAAGAACTTCTAATTCATCAATGTGAAGAACACTTTGCACAACTGAAAAATGCCCGCCTCGGTAGCATGGTGGTAGCATGTCTGCCTCACATCCAAGAGGTCCCGAGTTGAATCTCAGTCAGGGCGAGTTACCTAGATAAGGTTTTTCTGGGGTTTTCCCTTATCCTAAAAGACGAATGTCAGGTAACTCTAAGCTCCATGGACCCCGGGCTCATTTGAGCATTTCACCCATTCCATTCATCGTCTGATATGACTTAACGTTGGAGGACGTAAATTACAAAAAAAAAAAAAAAAAAAAAAAAAAAAAAAAAAAAAAAAAAAAAAAAAAAACCTGAAGAAGCCATTGCTTGCTGCTTTTTGGAACATCTTGAGTACTTCACTCAAATAGTGTAATAAGCAATGTGTAGAACAATTGACAAAAATCTGGTATAGTCGTGCTGCTCGAACGGTTACCATGGATTTATCTTCGGTAATAGATACCTTTCAGATAATGCACTGGTTACTCCACGTGGAGTGAACATCTGTCATTTGTGATTCCTGCGAATTCCATTGGCTGAAGTGATGCATTCATTGGTGCTTAGCACAGGGCTGGGAAGTGCGGCAATTCCCCTCTCACTCTTACCAGAATAATTGTGAGTTATCTGAGAGGTTTCTATTAACAAAGATAAAGCCATGGTAACAGTTCAAGCAATGCAACTATACTCTCACTTGACTTCTTTTCCTTTAGATGGCACAATCATTAGGAAGATGGTTGAGAAGTAGTTTTTCTCATTTACAATAGGTGCTCCTGCATGTCTGCGTAGCATAACTGGAGTAATTGGATTGGATTATGCTATGGAGGGGACTTGCCACAGAGTTCCATTCTCGGTCTATTGTAACTATGTCCCAAGTGGGGCATCCTCAGGAGGAAGGATGAGGCGAGAGGAGACAGAAGGCAGCTGTCACAAGGAGCCATAGCAGTGCAGAGGACAAGGTCCCTACAATTGACTAACTCCCCGGCAGCCTGTTGATGTAGATTAGGTTAGCTTAAATACCTTCTTCTTGAAACATAAGCGTTCTATAATTCTGAATTCCAGGTTTGAACTACTATCAAACTTTTTAATCAAATATCATATACAGTGGAGTTTTGATTCATAACATGGCTGTTACAATATGAAGTCTGAAAAAGAAGTTTAATTCAGTGTGCAAGTAGAGCTTGGCATCCTACGGTCTATATTCCTGATGTAGTCCACACAGGGTTGTGTCTACAACTTTCAAGATTCAGTTACATTCTGTTAATCTGTCCTGAGGGCAAATATAAATGACAGACATGTACTGTGGAAGTTATAAATAAAATTAAAGAGGACTGTACTTTCCTAGATAAAGTATGCTTCTATAATAAACCAACTTTTCACATGTGCGGGAAATTTAACAGACATAATTGTCATATCTGGGTTAGTGAAAATACTTGTTAGGTTTATGAGTTCCAAAAGAGACTCACCAAAATTGTACCTATTTATAAACTTTTGCAGTGTTAAACCTATAAGCTATACACCGTTATTAAGTAATGATTAGTAACGTTTAGTTAAATATAATATTGAGTCAAACTAGTATTCCATTAATATAATTTTGAGTTGAACTAATACTCAATGCTCCACTTATTGCTAGTATTTATCTAGAACGTATTTCGTTAGGATCTTCCTAACATCATCAGCTGTTGTCAACTAATGGACGTTGGTTTGGTGAACTCATTGGAGGCGATAGATGCATCTCTGTCAGTATCTTGATGAACCGAAACTTCAAGTTCATCAAGATACTGACAGAGACACATCTATCGCCTCCAATTGGATCCGTTACTATTTATTTTATATATGCATGATATAAAAGTTAGCACACCAAATGCCAATATAATACAGTATGCGGATGATACAACAATTATAATTAGTTATAAAGATGCAAATGCACTCGAAAAATACATGAATGCTACAGTAAATTCCATAAATAAATATTTCAGTGACTCAAACTTAACTTTAAACCCCAAGAAATGTGAAATGATATACTTTGGTTACAGGAACATAAGCAACCCCCCCCCCCCCATTTTAATCATATCTAATAATATCAAAAATGTAGATTATGTAAACTTACTAGGATTAAATATAGACTGGGCATTAACTTATAATAGTCATATCGAGAAACTGGCACTACAAATTAGCAAAAACTTATTTGTTTTGAGAACTCTTAAAAATTACATTCCACGTAAAACAACTAAAATTATATATTTTGCCCTTATTCACTCGGCCTTATCCTATGGAATAGAAATTTGGGGTAACACCAGTAAAACAAACCTCAGTAGGATATTCATACTCCAAAAATGTTCTATTAGATATATAGGGAATTTAAAATATACAGATTCTTGCAAAAATACCTTTCAGCAAACAAAGATACTCAACTATGATACAAGGGGCAAAAATAATCTCGCTATTCCAGGACACAGAATGCACTTATATGAAAAGATGCCTAGTTATACAAGAATAAAATTCTATAGTGTACTTCCCGCTTCAATTAGAACCTGTAATAATTTAAATACATTTAAAACACGTTTAAAAGCCTTTCTAATAGATAATGTATTTTATACCATCAAAGAATTTATGTATCACTGTAAAAATAGCTAGACTTTATTACTGATTTTAGCATATTATATTTAATTTTAGCATATTATATTTATTTTAAAATTCTATACCATTAAGCAATTTATGACTAGCTTGTATATTTAATTTGATCTCTCCATTATTTTGTTATTTCTAATCATTTACTTTTAAGAGAGAGTATGTATTATAAATGACATGGCTTAATTGTGTTCAAACACTGTATTAAGTTGCAATAAATATGAATATGAATGAGTTCACCAAACCAACGTCTATTAGTCGACAACAGCTGATGATGTTAGGAAGATCCTAACGAAACGTGTTCTAGATAAATACTAGCAATAAGTGGAGCATTGAGTATTAGTTTGACTCAAAATTAATTTAATTTTGTGCTTCATTGTATCATAGTCCTTACACATTGGAATATAGTATTCCATGTTCCATATATATGCTAGTATGTACCTAGGATGCACTTTGTTAGGATCTTTCTAACATTCTCAGCTAATTTTGACTGTTGAATTTTGATTTGGTGAACTTCTTGGAGGTGATAGGGGCGTCTCTGTTGGTATCTTGATGAACTTGATGTTTGGGTTCTGTTCAATTTTGAAACCGCCTTTGAAAAGAACCCGATCTTCAAGTTCATCAAGATACCAACAAAGATGCCCCTATCACTTCCAAGGAGTTCACCAAATCAAAATTTAATAGGTGACATTAGTTGAGGATGTTAGGAAGATCCTAACGAAACACATTTTAGGTAAACACTAGCAATATATAGAGCCTGGAGTACCAGTTTGACTCAAAATTATATTCATTTTGTTCTTCATTGTATCTATTCTTTATTCATTAAGAACTTTTAGTTTGTTTTATAACCATGACTAGAGGTTTTCACTAACCTCTCATGTTTTTATTTAATACAGAACTTAACTGGTGGAAGTAATGGTGGCATCCATATGACAGATGTTACTAATGCCTCACGAACTATGCTAATGAATTTGGAAACACTTAAATGGGATCCAATTTTGTGCAGGTCTGTATTTTATATGTGTTACGAGTTTAAGGTAGCTTAGTAGAGCACCTAGCTGCTCTGAGAAGGATGCTAAAATAGATTCCTGGCTGAGGGTGGAAATTTTTCTCTAACCAAGATTATTCCCTATCCTTTCCAGCATGAATGAGAGTGTGTGCGCGTGCGTGCGTGCATGTGTGTGTGTGTCATCTGAAAGTCAAAGGAAAGATGCTGTGTATCAATTAACCATATAATAGTAATAATAATAGTTTATTCATTTGGTGATTACAATAATTACAATAGTCTTCATCAAAGAAAAAGAAAAAAGAAAGCATAAAATTACACAAGTGAATTACTTAGGCTCAATGAGCACATTTACTTCTCACATTTACTTTCTGAGTCAAAATCATGTATACTATAAACAAAGTGTTTTACTAATTGTTGATACAACCTGTCTTTATACATTTGAATATTTGTAGAAGTTAATCTTGAGGGAAATGAATTGAAGAGTTGGATGTTTACCACTCTATAATACTTATGCACACTATGAACATTCATCAGTGATGGAAACTCTGGAAAAAACTTATCTAGAATACTCTTCCCCCGAGATTCAAACTCAAGATCTCATGAACGTGGGCTGTGTAGACACTACATCAGTGCAAAAAGTTGCAGTGAAAAAGCTCCAAGTTCATCAATATATGAACTGAGTTGTATGACTTGTATGTATTTAATGCAAGAAAAGTGAAATAATCCAAATTTAATGAATACTTTAAAACGGGACCAATTTCTAAATAATATTTGCTTCGTACAGAACTTTATTGTTTGTAAACTTTTACACATGCAGGCCACTGTATTACTTTTTAAATAAAGTGATGCATTATCAAAATCTCTTTTTTACATAATTCTGAATTATAAGTACAGTGCGAATGATGGTTCTGTGCCGGTGGAGACCGTGTGCGCAGTCGTTTAGAATGCAGTTGCTGAGCCTACACTCTCAGTCATGCTCAGTACACTGAAATGGCCAGTATTGTGGAAAGGTTTGACCCGATAACTTCTAACGCTTTGGTGTTGTCATGTTAAGATTTTAAAGTTTTAGAATTTGTGATTCTTAATCACACTGATGATAAGTGTTTTGTCTGTGTGTATGTTCTTTTATATATTTTCTTATTTAGATTAAAATGCCTCAAATTCAAAGCAAACTTGGTGCATGCATGCTTGATATGCTAATAAAATGCAAGGGAGGGTGAGTGCAGCAACAAAAGTATCTGAGAGAAAATTTTGTAAAATAATTAAAGAAGGGGAGAAATGTGAGGCACAAGTGACCTCCTTTGAAACATCTGGAAAGTATATCGTGTACCAGAAACAATTACCATCATTGATGACTTGGATATGTGTGTAATTCGCCAAAAAATTTATAATTTGTATATTCAGGAGAAAACTGTACCCACTGTCAAAATTTGGGACTCTTGAAACATCAAGATTCCATTAACTTTAAAGGGAGAAGCACTAGTTTAAAGACTGTCTTATGTGGCATAGATTTCAAGTAGAAGAAAACAAGGAACAACAGGGTCTTGTTATAAGAAAGGTATATGAGAAATTGGCACATGTCATATTTACATGACATAAAAAAGTTTAGAGACGAAGGAAGGTCGGTTATCTATGAAGATGAAACATATCTTCATACGAGAATCAGCTAACTCACTTCCATGCGCTACAAGCCACATAGGCACCACCCCATATTTTTATTTTCCTGTAAATTAAAACATTTGTGAAAGCAAAGAAGTAAAATGGTAAAGAAGATCTGTTGTTTCTCAGTGGCTAAGATGAGGAAGTGTTCATATATCTTAAGGTATGTGTTTTAGTAAAGGCGAGTATGTGAAATATGGTCTTGCTGCATTGTCTTCCATCTTCTTATGCTAGCAGACGATGCAAGTGATGCTTGGTCATAGACTCTCTCCAGTGCGCGAAGAAAGTAGGTCACCAGCACAGAACTATCGTTGCTACTGTAATCTGTTCTCTTCCCCCTAATGTACATATAAATCAGGCTCAACTGTGTGTATGTATATATATAAATACAAATTAACAAAGTTAGGAATTTCTAATTGTGTAAATAGTGGTTTCCAATGTTCAAGATCCTTTGATTGTCCAAATTTGTTTTTAAGTACCTTCTATATACATGAACTGCTACCACATAATACTAAGCCATATCTTAGGATGGATTTAAAGAATGAGAAATATGCCACTGTAACAAATTCTTTTGATAAAGTTTTTTTTAATTTACTAAGAGAAGTACTATGCATCATAATTTTTGCATACAAAATCTATATGGGGATTCCAGGATAATTGTATATCAATTATAATACCAAGAAGTTTCCACTACAATTGGTGGCAGCATTCACATTTTTAAATTGAAAATAATGTTTTGACTTTTGTGAGGATTCATAAGGAAGCCATTACTTCTAAAACCAATTTTGAGCCTGCTGCATGGTTTCATTTGTAGATTCTGTCAACAACTTCAAGTCTTTATTAATGTTAAGGAAGGATGTATCATCTGCTTAAACAGTTGACAGGAATATCATTTTGAAATATTATCTATTATTGTAAAAAGGAGGGGTCCCAGTACTGAGGCATACAGAACCCCAGTATTTACATCTCTGATGCTTGATTTCCTTCCACCAGCTTATACTATGTACGAGTGTGAGTGAAATGAAAACTGGAAATATTTTGTCACAGATCCTTTATTACAGGCAGAGTTGAAACAAGTACACTGTTTTTCAATGTAGTCCCCCTGCTTTTCGATATAGTTCACCAAGTCAGCAAATCAGGATGGCATGAATACCTCAAGGAAAAAAAAGCTTTTGGCTGTGCACGTGCTATTCATGCACTGTCACGAATTTAATGTTTAGTCTCTGGTTGGTAGTGATGGACCTAGGGCTTGTCTCCAGTCACAATCCACTTCAAAATTATGTCACCTTCAAGTTTGTAGCAATGCAGCAGCTCCTGACAGACATCAACTCATCTTCCAATGTGTAATGATACAATGAAGCACAAAATTAATATAATTTTGAGTCGAACTAATACTCAATGCTCCACTTATTGCTAGTATTTATCTAGAATACGTTTCGTTAGGATCTTCCTAACATCATCAGCTGTTGTCGGCTAATGGACGTTGGTTTGGTGAACTCACTGGAGGCGACAGGTGCATCTCTGTCGGTATCGCATTTCTCTACGCACCTGTCGCCTCCAGTGAGTTCATCAAACCAACATCCATTTGTCGACAACAGCTGATGATGTTATGAAGATCCTAACGAAATGCATTCTAGGTAAATACTAGCAATAAATGGAGCATATTAATCAACTCATCTCTCTGTCATTTTGGGAGTCAGCCAATGAAGCACCAATCTTGCAGCCACTTTCCAGTACTTCAAGGATAAATGGTGAGCAGAACCATGATTGACCTGTAATTGAACTGCAGTGTCATTGATGGAGACCCATCTATCCTGCCGAATCGTCTCCTTTGCCGCTATGTGCTTGGCCTGGCATCGGTGCGTCTGCCAAAGTTGTTGTGCTGTGGCTGAATTGTGTACGCCATTCGTACACTTGAGCCTGTAATAAACATGCAGCCCTGTGCAGTACCAACATGTGATGATGGGGTTCTATTGGTTTTGTGCCTTCACTGTGTAGGAAATGGATGACTCCGCACTGCTCTGCTTTGGTGCACTCCAACAGAAGGTCCTCCATATTGGATAATTGCATTGTTGAGTCACTTAAGGTTGCAGGACAAATGCCAATTGATGGCTGGAGAATCCACATGCATGCGTATCAGGTCTGATCATAATATGAGTAGTTTTAGATTTTCTATGGCAGTTTTCTGGTTTACATTTGACTCAACCTCGTACAGTGGTATAAATGGAACCAAGAAACCAACAAACAAAACAAGTAAAAAAGTCTCATGGACATAAGCATAGGTTAATAAATATCTCTTCAATTCTTTAACATTTTTTTTTCCTGTTTTTTTTGTAAACAGATTTTTTAAAATTCCAATGAATCTACTACCCAAGATTTACAGTTCATCTGAAATATATGGCAGAGTTGCAGAAGGTGCTCTACAGGGAGTAGCAATATCTGGGGTAAGTTTCAAATTAAGGGCTGAAAAATAGAGAGCTACCTTCAGGCACAGTGAAAAAATGTTGGCTTAATTTAAGTTAAAACTAACAGTAAATAAATCTCAAAATATCTACAAAATCCATTTCTGTATATGTAGAGTGGACCAAATTCATGTAGTAAATAAAGTTACATTTCAGAATCAAGGAATTAGTTTGACTTACAGGACTTTTCTACTCATTCTTCAACGCACTATTATTACAAAAGATTATTTTTCTACCTACATCATTTTATGCTGGATGATCATTTGCAGGAATTATGTTATTGCATATTGTCTTGTAAGCACAAGGGGATTAGGGGAATGCTTTAGGATTAAGCGATGCTCAAATCTTTTAAGAGAGGTTCGGTATGTGATGACTTCCAAATTCCATTCTCTCTTCGTGGTCAAAAGAAAAAATATGAATAGCAGTTTTGCTTTTGAGGAAAGTATAAGTATGTGAAAATTCAAATCAACAACAAAAAATCTCTCAGAAATAACTAATGCCACAATAAACTTGATTTAACAAATTGTGTGCTTTAACAAGATTTCAACTTATTAAATTATATATGAATCGTATTTATTACACATCGGCTTCACTTATGTACCTATATTGAGGACATGTTTCCCGAACTATTGTTTGCATCATCGGCTCTAATGTGACTAAAGCTTGATCCAGTGGTGTGGGTAGTTCTGGAGTTGCTGCTGCCATCTGTTGATTTTGTGATGAATTTAAATGTGGGGTTCTCTTCTGGCGGGATTTCAAAGTTCATTAGTTGGTTTTTATGTTTTTCTATGTATATTCTTTCCCATATGACTAGTTCACTATGTTTTTGTATGTATTTTAGTAATTTGATGCTATATTCAATCTCATGATTTTAGAAATGAGCTGCTATTGCAGACTTATCAATATTTTTGTATCTTAAGTGCCTAAAATGTTCTTCCTTTCTAGTGCCTATGTTTCTTTTTGTCCTCCCTATGTAAATTTTTTCACAGTCTTTACACTTAATCTTGCAAATGCCTAACTTTTCTTCTGGTCCAGGACTGGCTATGGGAAGCCTGCTATCACCATTTTTGTCCAATTTATACATGAGCTTTTTCGAAACACACATAACTAAAGCCTTCCCTCATATTTTTAAAACATGGTACAGATACGTAGACGACATCTTTGCAATAGTACACTACAAACAGATAGATGATGCTTTGAAACTACTCAACCTTCAAGAACCCAGCATACAATTCACAGTTACCTTTTTTGGACCTTAAAATCACAAAAAAACAATGAAAAACTAGAATTTGGTATTCATAGAAAAGCAACACAGACAGATAATTACATCAAAGCAAATAGTTTCAACCCAATTCCACACAAACATGCCACCATCAACAGTCTCACACACAGATTAGTAAATCTACCTCTCAGCCAGCAAGAATATCAAACCGAATACCATCAAATCTTAAAAACTGCAATTAAAAATGGATATGGAAAAAGCCTTGTAGATAAAAAACTAAAATCATTGAAACTTCATAAAAGATTAAAACAGATCACAGCTCTTTCACCAATAAAACAAGAAATTAGATTTGCTAAATTTACATACCACCCCTGAGCCACAAAAAGGTTCCAAAAAATATTCAAGAAATACAATATAACATTGGCACCAAAAAACAATTACAACATTAAAAATGTACTTAACAGTAATAATACTGATAAGATAAAACCAGAAGAAAAGTCAGGCATTTACATGATTAAGTGTAAAGACTGTAAACAAATTTACATAGGGAGGACAGAAAGAAACATAGGCACTAGAAAGAAAGACCATTTTAGGCACTTAAGATACAAAAATATTGATAAGTCCGCAATAACAGCTCATTTCTGGTCTGAAATTGAGGATAGCACTAAATTACTAAAATACGTACAAAAACATAGTGAACTCGTCACATGGGAGAGAATATACATAGAAAAACATAAAAACCAACTAATGAACTTTGAAATCCTGCCAGAAGAGAATCCCACATTTAAGTTCATCACTAAATAAACAGATGGCAGCAACTCCAGAACTACCCACACCACTGGATCAAGCTTTAGTCGCATAAGAGCCGAAGATGCAAACGATGGTTTGCGAAACATATCCTCAGAATAGGTACGTAAGTGAAGCCGATGTGTAATAAATACGACTCATCTGTAAATTAATTATATGTAGGTATATTTCATCTGTCATGAAAATATCTTAAACATATGGTATTTCAAGTAAATAAAGATAGTGGTGTCGCTTTACAAGTTCAAAAAGAATACCAAGACGGAAAAAGATGCCTTGGAGCAAAATAAAATGGTCTTTCATATAGAATGGAATGTTGAAAACTATAGCAATTGAATGTTATAAATTAAAACTCAGTTTCAATGTTTTTTCTTATACTTTATGTAGTAACATGGTTAACCTCTTTACTTATTAAAACCTCCCTTGATATACCTGTGCCATATACAGTCTTTGGTTTCAATTCTCTCCATTTGTAATGTATGTTATTTGGCCCACTGATACTCTCAACTCTTCAGATGTTTATTTTAATATTATTAGAACATATTAAGGTTATTTTTTGTTAAAAAGAGAGTTTTTTAAAGTGTATACTCTAACAGTGTTTAGGTGATCAACAATCTGCATTGTTGGGACAATTATGCTTCAAAAGAGGACAAGCAAAAAGCACCTATGGAACTGGATGTTTTCTACTGTATAACACAGGACTGTCAGTAAGTATGTATCAGCTATCTGATTTACAGATTATAGAAAAGTATTTGCCTATCTATGGATGGTGGAACACAGTATAATGTGTCAGTATGGAAATATATAATGTGAGGGTATCTACCAGGGCAGTCCATACAAAGTGAAGACCGAACGCCCTCTGATGATCAGGGAGTCACCGAGCTGTCCCAAAAGGGCACCTGGCGCCTCCGTGGGACTTTCCAAGACCTAGAGATTAACAGGCCCCCCCATTTGGTCCGAAAACACAAGACGGGATGGAAGTGGATATGCCACTTACGCGCGCCAACCCCAAAGCAGAAGGCTACCGATCAACCTCGGTGGAGACGCATGGTGATCTAGCACACCTTCTAGTAGCTATGCAGGCTACTGCATGGGAATATATGGCTTCCCTCAACCCCATCCAGAGACATACCTGATCTCCCACGGGTATCGGGAATCGCTGCCCCCTCAAGTCCAACCCAATCTGAACAGCTTCCCTACAGGAGGGGCTCGGTAGTTCAGCCCAAGGTTCCTCTAGTAACATCAGAGGTACTACGAGTGCTAGGGGTCTGCAGCGCTCGCACCACGGCAGCTGAAGGGGACGGATCCTCTCCCCTATGGGGGTGTCAATTTGGAAAGCAATATCTGAAACGTATGTGAATTATGTTACAGTATGACATCAGACCAGATCAGGAGACAGTAGTACACTAAAGCTAGAACATGCTGAGCTGATATTGGTTTGTTTATAGCAGGCTACAGGCCAGTGCAAGCAACCCCTGCTCTAAGTACAGAAATACATGCATTGCATTACGTCAGAAACGGTGGCACCATTGCCATTGCCATACAGCCATGTATTTCAGAAAGTATGAGATTTAGAAATATGAAACCAAGTGTGTTATCACTAGTACAAAAGTGAATCGAGAAGATATTGACACATTGCTTCACTCACACTGTTTATTCACAGGACATGTTTCAAGAGCTCTTGCTCTTATCATCAGCTGATACTCGACTCTGATAGCTGATACTCAAGAGTCGAGTATCAGCTGATGATAAGAGCAAGAGCTCTTGAAACATGTCCTGTGAATAAACAGTGTGAGTGAAGCAATGTGTCAATATCTTCTCGATTCACTTTTGTACTAATTTGTGCTTCACTGTCCCTACGCTTCTTCCAAGTTTATACTTTGTGTTATCACTAATTGTAGCTCTAGTTGTCATTTTGCTAAAATAAACATACATGTTCTATTTAAAAAAATGCAACTTGTGTTGGAAGTGTTATTTGTTTATCTTTATGGATTGTGCATACCTTCTCATTGTGTGAGCGCCTGACATAGGTACATTCCTGGCAAAATGGAATTTTCATATTTTGTTTCATTTCAGAAATATTTGAGGTCACCGGGTTAGTTGGGACACCCTGTATATTATAGCTTAGTGGATGAGACTATCTGAATATGTAATTTTGATGCTATTCAAAATTCTTAAATTCACCCATTTGGAGCTCTCTGAGGTGCTGACCTTTACACAGTTTGGAGGTCAACTAAGTCTCCTAAGAATAAAAAAATTCAGCTTTTAACTTGAGTGATCCATTTAAAAAATATGCTACTATTCTATTCTCTTTGTTCATCTTGTATAATTAAGATTGGTAATAATGCACAATAAATAATTTGTGATTATTAAAAAGTGTATACATTTTTTGTAGAACACAATATGAGTATTAAGATAACTGGATATAGTTTGCTAAGTTAAAAGGCCAAGAAATTGATTTTGAGTCGTAAAATCCTTCAATTTAATTCAGTTCAATTTATTTTCATCCTTTTAATTACAATTTAAGGGACACGTCATAATATAAGCTATTTACATTATATACAATAAATCTTAGTTACATATTCCATATTTAAATTCCTCTACACTATAAAATGCCTTTTCAGTTAAGTACTTTTTTATGGTTTTCATCATTCCTTTTACTTGGTTTATGTTTTTTATTTCATTTGGTAGCTTATTGAATAACTCCCTTCCTACCATTTCTACTGCTCGGTTATTCAGTGACCCTCTTAGTGTTGCTCTGTAGTAATCCTCATTATTTCTCAAACTGTGTGTATATTGCAATTCCTTTGGTATCTTTTATGTACGATGGTTTTTATGCTTTCATAGATATTATGACTTTGTGGGTTCATGAAATTAAAAGTCCAGGTTACAAACACCAAAACTTGCTCTTTATTTCCATAGAAACACACTTTGTCAACCTTTACAGCTGCTGAATTACGTCACATACACAATACAACTTGCAAGGTCAACGACCACAACACAGCTCACACAGCTATTCACGCAAGCAAGTTCAATTAATAATTGTCTCTGTGGCAGGCGGCGGCTACCTTTCTATAGATTACTCACTATCCGGAATGTTCTCAGACAATCAGTATGGTGCAAGAACAAAGACGAACTCTCGAGAAATCCGTCTCCTTCCCCCCACCATTTTGGCGAGCTTTTATCTCTGCTCTGCACTGCACATCTCTTTGAACTCGTTGCCTGCACCGCCTCGAATCAACAATGCGCTCGCAACAATATATATGCATGGAACTGTTAAAATCGTTAGTTCTTTAAATAGGTTTCTACATGTCTGTCTATTATTTACTTTTGCTATTATTCTAACAGCTTTCTTCTGTAGTTTCAGCACTTATCCCATTTCTCTTTGTGTAATATTTCCCCATAGTGTAATGCCATAACTTATATGCTTGAATATCAATGTGTAATAAACCTGCTTCATTGTGGTTAATTGATGGAAATTAATAATTTCTTCACACTAGCCGTATATAGGCTAAGGTTTTTGATGAATAGAGTCAACATGAAAAATTCAATGCCATGGCTGGGATTTGAACCACGGATCTCCTGGTTTCCAGTCAGTGACTGGACGGAAACCAGGAGATCCGTGGTTCAAATCCAGGCCATGGCATTGAACTTTTCATGTTGACTCTATCCATCTGCTTCATTGTTTTTCTGTCCATTGTATTCCTGATCTGTCTCATTATAAAGATGCCCTTATTTATTTTTTTTAGTAATGTGTACTACATGGGATTTCCAGTTTAGAATTTTATCAGTGATCATTCCAAGAAACTTTGTGGCATTTATTTCACATATACTTTCCCCCTCTATGGTTACTTTGATATTATCTGAGCTGTGAATTCTTATCTCAAAATTAATACAGGCTGTCTTTTTTATATTTATTACCATGTCTAGGTTAGAATAATATTGCTTTATGATTTCCAAAACAGAGTTTGCCCTATATTCTACATCTTCAACTGTTTGCCCCCTGATTATAACTGTCATATCATCAGCATACCCAAATGCTATTCCCACTTTTGTTTCTATCATTTCAAATATTTCATTTACACATTTTAAGAGTAAAAAGAGTCCTAGTTTTGAGCCTTGCAGATCTCCTTGGTGTACAGTTTTGAAATCGGAATTTATTTTTTCCACTATACCATCTGCATTTAGATGATTTATTTCCACACACTATGTTTGGTTTTCTAAATATGTCAATGACCACTTTTGCGGCAGACCTCTAATGCCATACATTTCTAGTTTGTTAATTAGTGTTTTTATGTTCATGCAGTCAAACGCTTTTGATAGATCTATAAAAATTGCAATTACGGATTCCTGGTTAGCCTACACTACTTCCCTTATTTAAAGTGGAAGTATTGATGTTTTCAGTTTTACTTTTTAAGTACGATTAAAAGCTTTAAAGAAGCTTGAAGGTATTTCAGAAACAGATTGCTTTGATTACCATGCATATTAAAATGAAGGTTTTCTTAAATTGCTAGAGAGTGGATTCAAACCATGGCTTAGTGACAACAGTAGCTTACCAAATGGGCAGAGACTCACCAGCAGTATATGCTCTGGAAGGTTCAGTAGCAGTAGCTGGGGCAGCTCTTGGTTGGTTGCGGGACAACATTAAACTTTTACAAGATGTTTCACAGAGTCAAGAACTGGCAAATGAGGTCAATTCATCTGGAGATTTATATTTTGTTCCAGCATTTGCAGGACTTTATGCACCATATTGGCAACCAGATGCAAGGGGGTAAGATGCCTGTACATTTCCTCACTTTTTTCACTGTACATAAATCACAATCAATAGAAGCTGTTAAAATATGTGAATTACCAGCTGAAATCCTAGTTTAACAATTGTATTTATCTTTAAGATAGCTTCCATGATTATAAATAGGGACAGGAACTTTATACTGTAACAATTCTGTTAATATAGACCATTTATGCATTGAAAACTTCTACACAGTACTGCTAAAAGTTCTGTCAGTAAAATCCAGACTTGCTCTAGAACGAGTGAAGAAACGTGGCAATGCTGTATGTCGTTGTCTACAATGTGATCTTCACCTCAACGTGAGTAACCAGCTGGCAGTGTGCCAGAAGGATGCACGAGAGAAAGATGATTTGGGGAGTATACAAGAACCATATCACTCTATTGGCATTATTTCACTGTGGAAAGTGAGATAAGGAAATTTTTTTGACACTGAAACTGCTCTGTAGCAATAAATGATATGTGTTTCAGACAATAGCATGGTTTAAACAAACAGGCCAAACTGTTGATCATTTCAAATCGGGCCATCCTAGGAGTGTACAAACAAAAGAAGTTGTGAATGCTGTTCGTGCAAGGATTCAGCGCAAGCCTTTGTGTAAACAAACAATTTTGTTTTGTGATATGAATATTTTTCTACGAACTATGTCATTCATTTTTGAAGGATGATTTACATTTTTCGTGCATATGAAAGGTGCATGCAGCATTTACTAACTGAAAAATTAAAGGAGATAAGCCGGGTTCGATCCCAGGATGTACGGGAAAGTCAGTTTCATGACATCCTTTTCACAGATGAAACAATGTTCACCATGGAAGAGTTGTTTAACAAGCAAAACGATCGCGTGTATGCATGGTTGTCTAAGGAAGCAAGAGACAAAGTTCCATATGTGCAGCGAGGACATCAACCCGTTTCTGTCATAGTATGGTGGTTGGTTTCTTGGCAGGGAGCTTCACAGGTGCATTCTCAGTCCATTGGATTATTCTCTATGGTAGAAGTTTAAGGTGATAGCATGTCAAAAATGGCACCATAATATTGAGATGTTAAAAAGATCAATCAGGTTAACTGTGAAAAAAGTTCCACTGGACACGATTCATGCAGCTATTGATGAGTAGCCTGAACGTCTTCGTCACTGTGATGCCGCAGGTGGTGATCATTCTGAATAAGAGTTGAATTAGTTATATGTATTGAAAGGACTGACAGAACATATAGCAGTACTGTGTATAATATGCTACAAAGATATGTTCATGTAAATATTAAGAAATCACATTGACATAAAATAAAAATTAAAGACAATTTTGTGTACTCTCTGCATGAATAAAAGTATTTATTTCATCAAACATTTTCTTTAATATTGAATAATTGTGATATATCCCTCTAACTTAGTTTGTAACTCAGTTTCACTTTTGAAAACAGGCCTTCTTGAAATTACAAGCATCATCTCATTGAGTCAAATGACTTGTAATTTCATCCATAGAACACTTGAAAATCTACTGGAGTATTTTCAGGATGAAATTTCTAAAGCTGTTTATGGTTATATACAGAGGCCGACATAAGTATTCAAACGTAAACATATTTATTACTTATATTATTTTAAAGCTACGCGAAGTAAGCATATGTAAATACAACTGGTACGAAATAAACTTGAGTCTTCCTTTAAACATAAACTCATACATAGCAACTGAAACTAATTTGCACTACAAGGAGAAACAAAATGGTTACTTTACATCTGGACATAAGTATTCGGACAGAGAACAACTAGTATTTAGTTATCATCCCCTTTCTTTGAATTAATTTTGATAATTGTTTGGGCATTGTCTGCATGTGTTGTTTAGTGACTGCAGAGTCCATATTTCTCCTCTCGGAAGTTCTTTTAGATGGTCCTTGCTTCTGATGTGATGCTTCCTCACACGCTCCTCGAGTTCCTTCCAGATGTTCTCTATAGGATTTAAATCTGGAGATTGGGGTGGGGTTTTCAAAGTGTGAGGAATGTTGTACACGATCCAAAGCCTTACAATTTCAGCAGTGTGCTTCAGATCATTGTCCATCTGGAAGTTATAATCATGCCCTAATCCCAGCTTCTCTGCATTCTTTTTAAGATTGTTTTCAAGAATCCCCTTGTATTAAAATTTTTCCATGATTCCATCTATGAACACCAGTTCCCCAAAGCCAGATGAAGCTATACAGCCCCATACCATCACACTACTGCCACCATGTTTCACTGTAGCTACCATGTTCTTAGGCTCCCATTCTGTATTTGGCAGTCTCCACACTTTAAGACGTCCATCACTCTTGTATAAGCAGAATTTGCTCTCATCCAACCAGAGAACCTTATCTCAGAATTCTGTTGGTTTCACCACATACTGTTTAGCAAATTATATACGCTTTTTGTTATTCACCTTATTAATATATGGTTTCTTCCTAGAAACATGGGCTTTGTACCCAGTACTATTTAAAACCCGTTCAACTGTTCTGGTGTGAACCTCAGTGCCAGAATATTGCTCAAGGCATACTCTAATCTCAGATGCAGTGACTCTCGGATTCTGCTTCACCATTATTATAATTTGCCTCCTGTCTTTGGTGGTGAGTTTAGAAGGAGCGCCATTTCTAGGTTTATTTACAACAGTATTTGTCTGTTTGTAGTGTTGAATTATGCAGAACACTGTGGCTTTGCTTCTGTTAATGGTTTTGGCAATTTCAGAGAGAGATTTGTTTTATTTGTACATATATATCACAATATTCCTCTCTGCCACCATTGTCTCCATACCTTTACGTACCATATTACCTATGAGTTCACAATCGGCTGAATAACTTTGAGCACACTGTCTCGAGACATAGCATAAACACAACTGCTATGTGGTAGGGGCGTGTAGGATACGTCCAACCACCCTTCTCTCTGTTCGATTGGTTACGTTCGAATACTTATGTCCTCCAATAAGAGGGGCAATAGAATAAATACAATACAGATTGTGTAATAAATACATGCAAAGTGATATTTTAAATATTGTTTCTAACATGTTTCATGTTTAACAATTCAACCCTGCCAAATAAATATTACAGTATTTATAGTACGTGCATTGTTACATGTTATATTATTTGAATACTTCTGTTGGCCTCTGTATTTTAAACTTCCTTTCATATTAGTAGGTTACTTTTTATAAATTTTAAGAAATGCTAAACAGTTACATTTAATATTATGTGTAAGTATAACCATTTACATCCTGCACTGTGGCATAGAGGGCTAGAGCATTGTGCTTTGGTTCCCTGCCACGGAATGCATCCAGGATTGATCCCACCACTGTGGGGTTTGAATTTTAAGTTCCAAGTTTAGGATCAGTGCTCACTCAGCATTGTGAGGAAATTGAGGAGCTACGCTAGGTAGCTGACTCTGGTCTAGAAAGTCAACTTTCCAGATGTGGGTGCTGAGATGCTGACCACATCTCCTCCCCATATGGTTGGATGATCGCCCACCTCTACCTTGTGTATGTGGGTGTGAAACTGGTAGTCGGGTTGGCAGGCTCAGACCCACTTCGGGCTGTTACGCCATTGTTTATGTTATAACTATTTACACTTGAATTCAATTCAGAGAACTTTTTAACATGCAGGTTCATATACTGTGAGAGAATAGCGAGGCCAGATAAGATAAAATTCACTGATGTGACATGATCTATTGATTATATTGCATATTGGCAAGTTTCAAGACAGACTCAATGGCATTTATTATTTGGAAATATAGTATTTGTAAATCAAACAGGAGATAAAATAAAAATAAATGTATAGATTTACATACAAAAGAAGCAAATATCCTGTATAATTTGCAAACTGCTGAAATATTATGCTTTTTAAGAAAGCAGGCTGAACATGCATTATATGCAACATAAAATATTATTTAAATTGTTGCAAACACAGAAATTAACTGCAATAATATAACTCGACCAAGGTCAGTGCAGTCCTGCACTGGAAGCGGCAAGTAGGCGAACTTACGCAATGACAACATGTATGCATCACAAAATGCTGTACAGTCCAATTTACTAATGTGCAGTGCAGTATTCACAGTGATCGTGCTAGTGATGGAACGTAAAGGAAATAAAGTTATTCACGAGCAAGCTTGGTGAGTTATTTATAATGTTATTAAGTTTTGTGATGAAGAGAAGCAGGAAGGTTAGAAAATACCCATTACAAATGCCACCAAATGTGCTGTCGCTTATACTGGCTACAGCAAGACAATGATTTGCAAGATTAGGAAGGAGAGCTGGTGCGAAGAAAGTAAGAGCGAGCAAAATAAAATTACCTCGCAAGATTGGTAAACCTCCTGCAAATAAAATCATTTTGGACGAAATGGATAAGTGCATCATTAGAAGAAAATATCAGGAGTATTACTAGGTTGAAAAAGAAATCCCTACACTGCGAAAATTATTGCACTTTTATAAAACAGAGGTGAATTTCACTGGGGGTAAAGAAACACTTAGAAAAATAGTGAAATCTACTGGATTTCGATTCAAAAAGTGTAAAAATAAAAGGAGTGTACTGAGCGAATGCCCTGACATAGTAGCTCAAAGAGCATCATTTCTTAGAGCACTCAGAAGAAATGAACGCGGGGAAAATAAGCCAGTGATATATATGGATGAAACCTGGATTCACACACATTACACAGTTTCCAAGTGTTGCCAGAGTGACGATGTTCCAAGAGTGTATGCAAATAACATTGATGGAGAGCGTCTTATTATCGTGTATGCTGGCTGGGAAATGGGATTTATTCCAGGTGCTTGCCTCATTTACGATTCTAAATCCAAAACCTCAGATTACCACAATGAAATGAATTACAAAAACTACTCCAAGTGGGTGCAAAACGAACTGATATCTGGACTACCAGAAAGCTGCATTGCTGTCAGTGACAATGCTCTGTATCACAATAAAGAAGACAATAAGATGCCCTCAATCAACAATTTAAAATCAGAAGAATAAGAATGGTTGCAGAGCAACAATATACCATTTGACTCGGAAATGACAAAAGCGGATTTTCACATGCAAAACAGTGCAGACCAAAGAAAACAGACTCCATTGACAAATTATTCACAGATGCTGGCTTTACAACACTTAGATTACCACCCTATCACCCGGACTTGAACCCTATCGAATTAGTCTAGAGTTTAATAAAAGCAAAAGTTGCCGACAACAATGTTGACCATATCGAAATTTAACTGTATTGGAAATCCACAGTGAAGCGAAATAATTATTAAATTATAGTTGAGTCGTATATATTACACATTGGCTTCACTTACGTACTTATATTGAGGACATGTTTCACAAACCATCATTCGCATCGTCAGCTCAAATACGACTAAAGCTTGATCCAGTGGTGTGGGTAGTTCTGGAGTTGTTGCTGCCATCTGTTGATTTTGTGATGAATTTAAATGTGGGGTTATCTTCTGGCAGGATTTCGAAGTACATTAGTTGGTTTTTATGTTTTTCTATGTATATTCTTTCCCATATGACAAGTTCACTATGTTTTTGTACGTATTTTAGTAATTCGGTGCTATCTTCAATTTCATGATTTTCAGACCAGAAATGAGCTGCTATTGCAGACTTACCAATATTTTTGTATCTTAAATGCCTAAAATGTTCTTTCTTTGTAGTGCCTTTGTTTCTCTTTGTCCTCCCAATGCAAATTTTTTCACAGTCTTTACACTTAATCTTGCAACTGCCTGACTTTTCTTCTAGTTTTATCTTATCAGTATTATTACTGTGAAGTAGGTTTTTAATGTTGTAATTGTTTTTTGGTGCCAATGTTATATTGTATTTCTTGAATATTTTTTGGAACTTTTTTGTGGCCCAAGGGTGGTAAGTAAGTCTCACACACAGATTAGTAAATCTACCCCTCAGCCAGCAAGAATATAAAAAAGAATACCGTCAAATCTTAAAAACTGCAATTAAAATTGGATATGGAAAAAGCCTTGTAGATAAAAAACTAAAATCATTCAAACTTCAAAAGAGATTAAAACAGATCACAGCTCTTTCACCAATAAAACAAGAAATTAGATTTGCTAAATTTACTTACCACCCCTGGGACACAAAAAAGTTCCAAAAAATATTCAAGATATACAATATAACATTGGCACCAAAAAACAATTACAACATTAAAAACTTATATTGAGATTTAACTGTATTGGAACACCACAGCGAAGGGAAATAATTATTAATTTTTAGATGAGTCGTATTTATTACACATCTGCTTCACTTTCGTACCTATTTTGAGGACATGTTTCGCAAATCATCGTTTGCATCTTCGGCTCTTATGCGACTAAAGCTTGATCCCACACCACTGGATCAAGCTTTAGTCGCATAAGAGCCGAAGATGCAAACGATGATTTGCGAAACATGTCCTCAAAATAGGTACGAAAGTGAAGCAGATGTGTAATAAATACGACTCATCTAAAAATTAAAAACCTACTTAACAGTAATAATACTGATAAGATAAAACCACAATAACAGTGAGGCATTTACAAGATTAAGTGTAAAGACTGTGAAAAAATTTACATAGGGAGGACAAAAAGAAACATAGGCACTAGAAAGAAAGAACACTTCAGGCACTTAAGATACAAAAATATTGATAAGTCTGCAATAACAGCTCATTTCTGGTCTGAAAATCATGAAATTGAAGATAGCACCAAATTACTAAAATACGTACAAAAACATAGTGAGCTCGTCATATGGGAGAGAATATACATAGAAAAACATAAAAATCAACTAATGAACTTTGAAATCCCACCAGAAGACAACCCCACATTTAAATTCATCACAGAATCAACAGATGGCAGCAGCAACTCCAGAATTACCCATACCACTGGATCAAGCTTTGGCATTAGAGCCGATGATGCGAATGATGGTTTGCAGAACATATTCTCAGTATAGGTACATAAGTGAAGCTGATGTGTAATAAATACGACTCATCTATAATTTAATAATGTTGACCATGTTTCTCTGTCAGCACTGAAATCTTTAACATATGATGTGATTAGAGCAATAACAGTAAATGACTGCAAAAACTCCGTTCAGAAGGTGGAGGATATTCAAGAAACATACTGGATAAGAGATGCACTTCTGGAAGAAGAAATGACCACCGGATCAGAGACCGACACTGCAAGTGAGAGAGACATCCCAGAATAAAGTCAATTTAAGGTATGTCAGAGAACGAATGTGTGTGTGTGTGTGTGTGTGTGTGTGTGTGTGTGTGTGTGTGTGTGTGTGTGTGTGTGTGTGTGTGTGTGTGTGTGTGTGCGTGCGCGTGGGCTTGCGCGTGCGCGTGCGTGTGTGAGATCAAATTGTATTGTATTTTAAAGCATTTGTTAAATATTTCATTGCTTATGATATGAGTATGCATATGATTATACAAACAGTGAAAATATCTGCATGAGATCTGTTATCGTTTGCATTTTGCCAAGCGGACTGTACTGGAGGTCAGGCTAGCGGTAACGCATACAAGTGGCGCACCCCTAAGCAGGACTGCACTGGCCTTGTTCGGGTAATAAGTGAGCATTTGTTCCAGCAGCAGGGAAAAAATATGCATTTGCATTAAATTCCTGTCACAAATTTATTTATAAGACTTGGCAAATCTATAGGTAGCTAGGGCTAATCTTAAGACATATAAGAATTGATGTACAAGTGTTTGTGTGTTTTATCCACACTATTGCATCAGTTTTGATCACATATAACCTTATATACAAGGCAGAGATTGCTTCTAGCTTAGAATTCAAGTATCTACTCCATTTCATGCAATTATTTAATTTTATATAATACCTACAAAAGCTTGATATAATGAGTCAACTGGAGAATTTAGTTTCACGACGGCACGTTGACCATGGTAGCTCAATGGGTAAGAGTGACTGGACGGAAACCAGGAGATCCGTGGTTCAAATCCCAGCCGTGGCATTGAATATTTCAGTTTCACTTTTAACTATCCAAAACCAAAGTCTATACACGGCTAGTGTCCAGTCCATTCTCCATCCCATGACTGTCTTCTTTACTGGCCAATGGATCTATTAATAAGATTTAGAGGAGCGGACTATTGGCGTAAGAAGAAGGACAGAGAGAAAGTAGCTGAAATAATAGGAGAGGAGTGTGAAACTAGATGGCAGATAAGAAGGAAACTTTTTAGGGACTGGCAGCACGAATGGGATAATATAGAAGAGGGCCGTAGAGTACATGAAATACTACCAGATATAAATGAAAGATTGAAAATGAAGCATTTCAACCCGTCCAAAGGAATTATACAATTTATAACCAGCCATGGACCATATGCCACCTATTTACATAGAATAGGAAGAAGAGAAACAAGGCTATGCACTATGTGAAATAGATGATACACCAGAACATCAAACTTTTGAGTGTGGAATACATGACAATCAAGTTGGCGAATTAAGACAGGAGCTTCAAGGCAAAAACACTTGGACAATTGTAAGAAATGAGGTGGATTTTAAGAAACTTGATGAACTAACGAACTATATATCATCAAACGCATGGAAAGAGTACACCCTATCTAGGGATCGCAGACATAGGGAATCTGAGAGAACTGCCACATTGGTACCAGTAAGAAGATCCATAAGGCTAATCGAAAGACAGGAGCAGTGAAGAGACCTAAGTCCTATATTTGAGCAAACATTGGCAGATTTAGATGACTTAGATGAGGAACTTGAGGAAAGGATCGGGCTACAAAATATCACAGGATAGGAAACATAAATAGAAGGAACTCCTTATAGAAGAGTATAAATTCGAGACTTGACAGCAATATATTAAAACATAAACAAACGCATAAATGTTCAATCTACACTTAGGTTAGGTTCAGTCATCAAGAAGCAATGATGACTGATAGGTTAGGCAACTGCAAAGTTAAGCAGTTAATTAGATATAATTTGTCTACAAAATTATAAACAAAGTTAAATTAAATGTAAAGATAAAAACAAAATGTTAGAATGTTAATTTAGGTTCCGATATAGATTCAAGTAATCGGAACATAAGAATGTAGAATTTATTTATTTATTTATTTATTTGTCTTCTTTACTATATTTTTACCATGATAATTTGAAGAAAAACTTCTTATAGCCAGTTATTGGTTTCCAGGGTGATATGTGGCCTGTCAGAAGATACCAAACATAGTCATATTATTCGTGCTGCACTGGAAGCTGTTTGTTTTCAAATAAGAGATATTCTGGAAGCAATGAACAGTGACTGTGGTCTAGAACTAACAAAGCTGCAAGTTGATGGTGGAATGACTGCCAATAATTTACTGATGCAGCTACAAGCTGATTTAGTTGGCATTTCAGTCAGTAAGTAATATGTTTCCAATTTGAAACCTAATAAAGCTAATGCAATTATTCACAAGTAGATCTCAAATCTCCTTCATTAAATGTAATTAGAAAAGCTATAAGAGTACAAAATAAATTGAGTAAAAGGTTAGTTTCATTTCTGTACATTTATTGTTTTGTTTTTGTTTTTTCCACTTTTTATTCATATCTCACTTCAATTACTTCTTGGGCACATTGTAATTGTTACTATGGTTCATCTGTTCACTTGAGTCAATCTGTCAGCCGGACAGATGGTCTTAGTTGTGTAAAATATGACATTTCATTTTGTATTTGTGCCAAGTTTGAAAAAGTTGTTTGAACTTACATTATTTCACATAGCCAACTCAATTTAGTAAATATGTTTCTTGATCTGCTTTAGAAATCTAGTTTGATAGATAATTTATTCATCTTGTAAATCATACATTGTACATGAGTACTATGATATAAGGCATGTCAAATTGTGAATTTACAGTGCAATTAACTATATTTGTAAATTAACAAGTCACATCCAATAAGGACGGTGTTTGTACAAAATAATGATTTATAAAGATATATCAAGAATTTTATAATATACACAATTAATTCAGAAATGTAACAATATTATAAACTTTCCATAAATTCACTAACAGAACAAAAACAGTGGTCTAGCAAGTATGCCAAAACTGGCTTTTTAAATGCTGAAAAATTGCAAGTGTTTCTATTGGCTATAGGCAATTTATTAAAAAAAGTGATTCCTAGGTTTATTACACTGTTTTGATGAGCTCTTATGTTACTGCTATTCACATGAATATCCATTCTCTGTCTAGTATTATGATTATGAACTGTGTCATTAAAGGTACAATGGCCATTTCCTTTCATTAAATTTGTCTTCGTAAATTTTAAAATTCCAAAAATTAAAATACTTGGCAGAGGTAATATTTTAAATTTTTTAATTAATGGTCTGCACGTAGATGTTGATTTAACTCCTCCAAGTATTCTTAGAATCTGTTTTTGTATTATGAATAATGATTTACAATGTGGTAAGTTTCACCATAATGTTATGCCATATTTTAAAATGGAGTGAGTACACGCAAAATACACACTTCTGAGAGTTTTTATGTGAACTATGTGTACCAGTTGTCTGAAATTATAAAAAATTGTACTGTTTTTTAATTGGATTATGATAATAATAATAATAATAATAATAATAATAATAATAATAATAATAATAATAATAATAATAATAATAATAATAATAATAATAATAATAATAATAATAATAATAATAATAATAATAATAACAACAACAACAATAACAATAACAACAACAACAACTTTATTCATCACAAACATTTACAAAGTGATCAACATGTGTCTCCCATTTTAGGTTACGCTGTATCCAAAGACCAAGAAATTTAGTAGTATTTACATAATTACTTTATTATTACATATTAATTGTGATTGTATGGAAGACATATTCTGAGAAAACTGAAAATGAATTACATCTGTCTTATCCAAGTTTACAATTAAATTATTATTGCTGAACCATTTAGAAATATTACTGAACATTCTGCTCGATAAGATTTGTAGCTCTTCAAGTGCATTGTTTTCAATTAATATATTTGTGTCGTCAGCTTATTGAACTATTGTTTTAGCTGTAATATTTGCCTGTAAATCATTTACAAACAATAAGGTAAGAACAGGACCCAAAATAGAACCTTGTGGTACACCAAACTTAATATACTTTGTGTCTGATCGGTATTCTTTGACGCAATCTTTTTTCTGTATGTGAAATTTCTACTATTTGCTTCCTGTCCGTTAGATATGATTTGATCCATTCTAATTTCATGCCCTCTAATACCCATATGATCTAATTTTTGGAATAGTAAATTGTGGTTTAGTACATTGAATGCTTTAGTTAGGTCGAAGAATGCGGCTAGTATTTTGCCTTTGTTGTCCAAAGTATTTATTACACTCACTTTCTTCTCGGGCAGCCAGCCAGGTGAAAAGATGATTAGATATCAACGTTTCGGGAGTGTACATCTGTCCCATCATCATATATCTATTCATCTTTTCACCTAGCTGGCTGCCCGAGAAGAAAGTGAGCGTATTCATCGCCAGGAAAGCTTCAGATCTTATTTTATTTATTACACTGTTTACAAAATCAGAAATTGCAGTTTCTGTTGATTTTTGTTCACAAAACCCATTCTGAGTTTTAGATATTAAACCATTCATCTCTATATATGCTATAAGTCTTTTATAAAATATCTTTTCCAGTACTTTAGAGAAGCTGGATAAGAGTGAAATTGGCCTGTAATTTAGTAAATGGGTTTTATCTCCTTTTTTGTATAGTGGCTTTACTTTAGAATACTTATTTTTATGTTCTGCTCGTACTTCAACAAATTATTCCAACTCCAAATTTTAGCTGGCTTCATTCAAACAACATTATTTATTTAATACTATTACACTGTGTATATCGATCAGTTCAGACAGTCCAAGCTGCATGCAACCAAACCATAAAAAAGAGACAGTGCTATGTAAAGAGACGTGTTTACTCCATTTTGTTGTTATTACATCCTCCAATGTTGTTATATTGGATGATGAATAAAATGGGTGAAGTGATGTTCAAATGAGCTCTGTGTCCATAGAGCTTAGAGTACCCGACATTCGCCTTTTAGGATAAGGAAAAAACCCAGAAAAATACTTTATCCAGGTAGCTCACCATCTCTGAGATTGGAACTTGGGACCTATTGAACATGAGGCAGACATGCTACCAGCTTCACTACAAGGTGGGCTTTACTCCATGTACTTGTAAAAAAGAAAGAGTGAGAGAGAAAATATTCTAAGTTAACATTGGGCTAACAATTTTATAAAGAGAGTTTAGTGCAACTTAGTCTTGTCACTTTTACCACACTTTTATGACAAAATGCTTAAGATTTTGGAAATTGTGCTCAATTGGGTACCCAAAAATTCTACTGATTAGCATCAGAACAAGTGATCTGATGTTACACTGGTTTTTCTCGCACAATAAGCTGATGAAGGGATGATTTGCTAAAGCATATCATTACATTTACCTCACTCCTGAAACAAAGCACAATCCATGGATGCATTGATACCCATACATTGCAGGTATCATTTTGTATAATAAACTTCCTTCATATATTAAATCAGCATAAGGCAATATATTTAAAAATCTCTTGAAAAAATACCTCATAGATAAATGTTTATACAGCCTAAGTGAATTATAATTGTCTTATATTCTTGTTGTAATTATTATACCTATTTCTTATATATAAATCTCTGTAAAGTTTAAGGGAATTAGAATTGTACTATATTATTATTACTCTATACTGATGTAGTTATTATATACTTACTAGTACTAGGAATATGTAAATATTGTAAAAAAAAAAGTGTAAATATTAGCTAAAATAACTCTGTATGCAATAGTTGTACTAATTATGTAACACAATAATTGTTAAGGTTAATGTAAATGGAAACTCCTCAAACAAAGCTAAATACTCATGTACATACTTTAGAATGTGACAATGTCTAATGCTTGTAACTCACAAGTTTACAGACAATAAAGATTATGGAGTGGAGGCATACAACATCACCCCCTGAAGAAGAAACTCACAGACGATATCTACTGCAAGATCATGTTCACGGTCTCCTGTGAAAGACAAGGTGTTTTGCTAGTCGAATTCTTGCCCAGGAATGAAGTAGTCAACAAAAGACATTATGTAGTAGTAGTAGTAGTTTATTCATCCGTTCAAGTCAATACAATGACATTGCATACGTCAATACAAATAAGATAAATTATAAAAAATAAATTACATCAAGTGTAATTAATAAGATCTAAGCATGAACTCATAGATATATACAGTTGCATGGCTCTAAAGCTACAGCATTTATAATGGTATCACAAATATATACAATTATATGGCCAGCTTCAGTGTATCTAGAAATTCACTTACGTCATAATATGAATCGCTTATTAAAATTTTTTTCAACGATAGCTTGAAACACCGCATGGATTTTACGTTTTTCAGATTGGGCGGTAGTTTGTTATACAGAGTGACTGCTGAATATCTAACTCCTTCGGAAAAAATGTAGTTCTCTGTGTTATTGCTCTTAAGTCTGTTTTACCTCTGGTGTTATGATGGTATATTTGATTCTTTGTGGTGAAATTTTCAAGATTTTGTTTTGTATAACAGTAAAACAGTATATATACAGACTGGGCAGAGTCAAGATTTTCAATTCCTTAAATACATAAGCTTTGTTGAGCAATAAAGAACAAAAGGCATGGAATCTTGTTGATTCGTGACAGTGCCCAGTCACTATAGCCGGAGAAATTCAGATTGGTGGCATGTTTTGGTAGGGAAAAATCTTACTACACAGAAAATGTAGAACTCATCAAGGCAACAAATTTTATCAAATAACATTCTTTGTGACATTAACCATTCAACGTTAATCGAGATATTCTTTTTAATTGCTTTGAATTTTCAAATATTTAAATTTTTCTCAGTGTAAACTACTATTCTCTTACTTTTCTCTATCTTTCTTTTTCATGCAAAGAGAACAGAATTTCAAAGCCAACATGTACGTAGCTTTGAAAAGATTTGACTACCACTTTTCCATATTTTATCCTTCTTATACCTACAGTAAAATGAATGAAGAATAATAAAGGTTTATCTATATTAACTAGACACACTAGAAGAATGAATGAAAGTAAATGGGTTGAGCCCTTTCAGTCCCTTGCACGTCGGCCGCATATTGGGCCCATTGTGCCCCTCTTACTGTAGTGCTTATTCAAGTCCTGTGGCCTCCAAAAGGGACAGGATAAGTCTTGGATGAGCACTCCTTATATCACCTGGTCTCAGTTTGTCTGAGCCCAGAATAAAGTGTCTAAGTGTAACAAGTGCTTCACATTCGCACAAAATATGTAGAGAAGACTCATTCTCTCCACCGCACTTCCTACATGTGGAGTCTGCACTAAGCTTCATCATATGCAGGTGCCTCTTTAGGGTTTTGTGTCCTGTCAACATTAAATTAAGTGCGAGGATCTACTCCCATTAGTCCTGGACCTGTAGGACCAGAACCCGGGCCTCTCAGGTATATTTACCGTAGGACAGTGCCTATTTTATAAACTACCCCCCCTCCCCCGCCTGCACACGGCAGACGGGACGGAAGTGGATACGCCACTTACGCGCCGGTCCGTAATGAACCAGCTACCAAAAAACCTTGGTAGGGCCGCCGGTGATCTAGCACACCAACTACTAGCTCTGCAGGCTAGCACCCGGGACTTATGAGGCAACCCTCTACCTCATCCGGGCGGCCGAGGCCTGGCCGGAGGTACCCAATTTCCCGTGGGTGGCGGGAACATACTGCCCCCTCGAGTCCAACCCAATCCGAACAACTCCCAGAGGGAGGGGCTCGAATATTCGGCCCGAAGTTCCTCTAGTAACGTCAGAGGTACCACGAGTGCTAGGGGTCCGCAGCGTCCTGTCAACAGGCCAACAACACTTCTAAGTTGTGCCCCATTAAAGATTAGCAGAATCCTGCTGTTCCTCTTGGTAGGTCCCTCAATCATACACCGAGCCTGCCTAGCTGTAGTAAGATTACGCCATGAAGTGATACCCAATCAAGGATCTCACATCTGGCCCTTCTTGGGGTAATGCCAAGGACAGGTTCCGGGCCAATAAACTCGTTGGCCGAGCTCTCCCTGGCTAGCCTATCAGCTAGTTCATTTCCTCTGATTCCAGCATGCCCAGGAACCCAGCAGAGCTGTACTGGTCAGCAAGAACAGAGAATATTCAAGGTCTCTTGGCACTCGTACCAACCTAGACCTTGTTGTGCTAGCACATAGTGCCTTCAGGGCAGCCTGGCTGTCAGAACAGATACTAATCCGACCATGCAGCCAGGGCATCCCTAAAATGTGATAAACACAGGCCAAAATAGCATATATTTCGGCCTGGAATACTGTAGAATAACCTCCCAGTGAGTACGGTAGTCTTAGGCCCATAAATGTCAGCCCCGGTCCCCGAGTCGGTCTTCGAGCTGTCTGTGTACCAGATGGACCCCTTGACACACTCAGGAACCCGTGGACCATGAGTCCATTCCTCTCTGGGCAGAAAACTGACTCTATATTCAGAGTCAGCCTATTCAATATCTCTCTGTGTCCTTTAACCAGATTTTTAAAAGACCAACAGCCCAGACTCCAGAGACGATGAGCAGTCACCCTGGCCTCTCCTTGGATAAACAAATCCAGAGGAGGTAAACCAAGCAGTGCCTCTAGGGCACTGAGTGGGGTGGTGCGCAGGACTCCAGTAACACTAGAAGAATAAGGTTTTGTAAGAATAGTTTATAGAAGAGTAAATAGTTAATCATGTGAATGCAACACATATTTTTCAAACTGTTTCTCTTTTACAGTGAGGCCAAAAATGGTGGAAACAACAGCTCTTGGAGCTGCTATGGTAGCAGGTAGTGCTGAAGGCATTGAAGTTTGGAAGTTGGAAGATATGCCTGCCATTCCTTGTGATGTATTTCATCCATCCATATCAGAAGAAGGTAAAATCAACTTCCTCCCTTTGTTAAATCCTAAATCATTATGCTGTAAATAAAGTGATATTAAATCATTAAATAAATCTAGCATCTTTAGCATCAAACTTATTTCTGGGGAAAAAAATAACTAGCAGAAAAGAACTAGCAGATAAACTGGCAAAGGAAGCAGCTGAAGACAAAGAAAAAGAAATCGTATACAACAGAATTCCAAAAACCTCAATTAAAACAATGTTTAATGACATAGGATTACAGAAATAGCAAGAAAGATGAAACAGTACTTCAGAAGGTGCATTAACTAAGTCCTTCTTTCCATCTGTCAAAGACAGGCTCAAATTAAAGCTTCCCATAATCCCAGAATTTACAGCAATAGTCTCAGGACGTGGTTATACAAAATCATACCTTCACCGATTTCACATCATTGATGACCCAACATGCCCATGCAACGGAGGAGAGGAAACAGTGAATCATATCATCTACCAATGCCCAAACACAAAACAACAGAGAATGCAGCTAATAAACAAAACAAGAAGGAAGGGAGACGTTTGGCCAATTAACAACCAACAACACATAACAAGACATCGTCAAGCATTTCAGCGGTTCATTCGAAGTATTAACATGCAACTTTGTAATAAACTATAAGAAACATTAGTGCCGGTGCACAGAACTCAAGAACGAGTGGAATAGATTCAATATACTATTGTAAATAATATATTCGCTTAATTAAATTTAAAGGGAGTCGATTAATGACACTAAACAACACTTTTAAATTTTTCCGAAACAAGTTTCAGAGACTTTGCCTCCATCCTCAACCGGCCATCAACTGGTTCTCATTGATGTAGTTGACGATATTTTGTCATAGGTCTCCTCTGGTGGCGGTTCAAGGAACTAGCTGAACAAATCTTTATGGGGGATGTCGAAATTGAATACTTTGTTCTATTTTTTGAAATGAAGATTTGTTCCCATGTGGATAGTTCTTGTTTTCCTGATGTATGTTTTAGTAGTTTTGGTTCTGGATTTATGTTGTGGTTTTTTTCCCAAAAATGCGTGGCAACTGCTGATTTTTCTACTTGTTTGTATTTTATGTTCCTAAAGCATTCCTTTGTTCTTGGTTCTAAATTTCTTTTGGTTTTTCCAATATAAATTTGACTACAGTTACTGCATTCAATTTGATATATACCAGATTTTTTGTTAGATGGAATGGCATCTTTGATGTTTGAGCAAATTAGGTTTTTTAACGAGAAATGGTTAACTGTGCTAGTTGAATGTTTTGTTTTTGGAAGACTTTTTTGAATTTATCAAAGGCCCATGGATGGTAAGTGAATTTTTTGAAAATCATATTAGTTTCTGTAGCCTCTCAGCCACAAACCAATTACACATAAACATGCAATAATGAACAGCCATACACACAGACTAGTCAACATACCCATGGAAAAAGAAGAATATTTCAAGGAACAAAAAACAATACTACACATAGCAGAAGAAAATGGATACTACAAAAGTTTGGTGTTGAAGAAAATTAGAAAAGCTAAACTAATGAAAACCATTAAGGAAGCAACCACATTTACAAAAGAAAAAGAAAGCAACAGCATATTCAGTTCATTCACATATCACCAAAAAGCATTTAATAAATTTAAAAAGATCTTCAAGGAACAAAATATCACCTTGGCACCTACTAATAGACACTCAATTTTAAAATTGCTAAATTCAAAAACAAAAGATGAAATCCCATCAGTTAACAGATATGGAATATACCAGATAAGTTGTAAGAATTGTGAAAAATGCTACATAGGTCAAACTAAAAGAAATCTAAAAATCAGAGTCGAAGAGCACTTTAGAAACATCAGATTGAAACAAGAAGATAAGTCAGCAGCAGCATTTCATTTTTGGAATGAAAATCATGATATTGATCCAAATCCAAAATTATTAAAAGGAGTGATAAACCAAAATAAATTGACAACATGGAAGAACATATTCATATGGAAAAATAAGGATCGCGTAATGAACTTTGAAATCCCACCAGTAGATAATTTGACAAAAAAGTTCATAGTTCCACCACCAGAGAGAGAGCAGACAAACGACAGATGCCAGTTGGAAAGAGATTGAAAATGGAGGCGATTGCCTTTGAAACTAGTCTCTCATTAATATAAAAAAATTAAAAAAATTAAGTGATGAGTATCAATAAACCAACTACAAATAGTTTTTGAGATTAACCTCATAGTTGTCTAACTATGAAGCCTGGGACTAACATAGTAAGTCGGCACAAAAGATGCATATCTCATTGTATATGAGAGGTCATAGAGGTTCACCGGGAAAAATATGGGTCAATTGGAAAATTTAATGTCATTCTGGCATGTTGGTCATGGTAGCTCAATGGTTAATAGCTACTGGACAGAGGTTGGGAGATCTGTAGTTCAAATCCTGCTGTGGCATTAATTTTTCAGTCTGACTCTACTTATCCAAAGAAATACCTTGCTTCCATAAATCAGATTATATTGGCAGATATCTAAATATCAACTACCAGCTAACACTCCTTGCTATTTGTTGGAACTCTGGAAAACTACTTGTAAAATAATGAATTCCTGCAAACTGTTTGAAAATTGTATTGCTAAATTTTCCACAGTGGCAACCTTAATGAAAATATAAAATTTAGTGTATTATTAACAATTAAAGTGGAAGTAGTACTTTCCTTGCTTTTATAGAATACATGCCCTTCATTACGGAAGGCACACATAACTCTAATTTCTTCTCTAAAGGATTTTATTTTGCGGTATATCAAATAAGTAGACTGAATGAGTAGAGCCAGATTGAAAAATTCAATGCCATAGCCTGGATTTGAACCACGGATCTCTGGCTCTCCATGTGGTTGCTCTAAGCCACTGAGCTACTATGGCCAACATGCCGACATGACATTAAATTCTCCAATTGACTAATATGTTTCCGTGTAGACCACTAGGGGTTCTCATATGCTATGAGACACGCACCTTTTGTGGCGATTTACTATGCTGTAAGTACTTAAGTCCCAGGCTTCATAGTTAAACCTCTATGTTATTCAGGTAAATTGTTGGAAATAATCATTTCTTCCACACTAGCTGTGTGTAGGCTAAGTTTTGAATGACTAGAGTTTTCCGGTAGACCACTAGGGTTTCTCATATGCTATGAGATATGCACCTTTTTGTGGCAACTTTCCCTGGCTTCATAGTTAAACCACTATGTTATTCAGGTAAATTTATGCAAATAATCATTGTGAATTGATAATATATATGAAATTATATATATGAAATAATCAATAATGATATGAGTCAGTTGGAGAATTTAATGTCATGTCGACATGTTGGCCATAGTAGCTCAGTGGGTTAGAGCAACCGCAAAGAGTGTGAGATCCGTGGTTCAAATCCAGGCTATGGCATTGAATTTTTCAGTCTGGCTCTACTCACACGGCTTAGCCTACACACGGCTAGTGTGGAAGAAATGATTATTTCCAAATAAGTAGACTGTTAAAATCACCAAGAGCTCATGTATGCCTAAGTTGTATAATTCCATGAAACATTATACTAATAGGGGTGAAACTCTTTAAAAGTATGCTTGAATTGTTACACTAGTGCCTGATTTCACCAACAGATGTTAAGACTTAACACGGGTTTAACAATAGTTATAACAAAAATTCCATTTCACCAACTCGTGTTAAATCTCTTGTTAAACTAACAAGTCAAATTTCTGATGTGAAGTCCTTAACAATTGTAAATAGTCAAGATGGCAAGCGTGAACGCAGCTGTTGTTGTCAATTTGCTATATTTAAGACCGTGTAAATGGCATTCGTAATAGAGTACGGCCTATGAGGAGAAATTATTTGAGTTGCTATCAGAAAGAAATTTCCTACAGAGGTATAGACTGTACAAACAAGTTGCTATGAAGGTTACTGCGGAAGTACAAGAGAGGTTAGAACATGCATCGGAAGGAATATGTCGATCTCGCCTTTGCTTCAAGTATTAATAACTTTGCGATTTTATAATTCACTGAATTATGTGGATAATACATTGTCTACCTCCCGTCTTAAAACGTTCAAGTCACTTGTCACTTGTCCTTCTTTGCACCTCGTTTTAAATTTATGTAATACTGAGTTAGGACATGCATCGAAAGGAATATGCCGATCTTGCCTTTGCTTCAACTATTAATAACTTTGTGATTTTATAATTCACTGAATTATGTGGATAATACACTGTCTACCACCTGTCTTGAAACGTTCAAGTCACTCGTCACTTGTCCTTCGCTCCTCATTTTAAATTTACTTAATACTGAGTTAGGACATGCATCGAAAGGAATATGCCGATCTTGCCTTTGCTTCAACTATTAATAACTTTAGGATTTTATAAATTGCTGAATTATGTGGATAATACACTGTCTACCTCCCGTCTTGAAATGTGCAAGTCACTCGTCACTTGTACTTCTTTGCACCTCGTTTTAAATTAACGTAATACTGAAGAAGATGTTTCGTAAATGACACATACATTTGAATTCAATTCGTTTCCAATTTTTTCCCAGGTATATAACAATAATTTTAACTGTAAGATAACATTTGTTTAAATTAACATAGTTCTAATGAGCATATGGCAGAACTGTTCTGCCCATAACAGCAAAGGGTTAAGGATCAATGAATATTTATTTCAAAAACCATGGTTAATAATAATTGTTATTGATATTATAATTATTGTTAACTAATTTTTGTTTCCAGAACGAAATGCTCGCTATGCAAAATGGAAGATGGCAGTAGAGAGAAGTTTTGGCTGGGAAAGTGCAGATGTTAGATGTGATGAAAGATAAGAGCTGTTTTACATTGTGGTAGTAGTATATGCACATATGTATAAGTGTTATGTATTGTAAATTCATTCTTAATTTTAGAATTTATATTGGATACAATTTTAGAAATATATTGTAATGGTGAAAATATTTTAAATATAATGATAATGGTACATAATGAAAATTGTATTTTAGTGTATTATATGATGTTATATTTTATTGTCTAAGTAAATGTTTTTTAAAACGAGCAAGGTTTTTAATTTTTGAGTGCATTATAAATAAGTTTCACATCCTCTTTACCACATATCCAGTACCCAGAGGATATACTCCATTCCATCCAAAAATTTCATACCAAGATTTCACCACAACTGCATATTTTGGGACTACCTGAGTCCCAAAACAGAAATTGTTAGATAAAGGTCCTGTATGGTTGCATACACTTTTTCTTATCTACTTCATTTTAATTCAAGTACAGCTTTCTGGAATTAGCTAAATTACACATTTAGTTAGAGATGTGTGATTCTCTAAGAAATGTGTCCCAGAACGTTCTAACCAACTTTACCCTCTATGTAGCCCAGCCATTTTGTGTTTGCAAGTGCGCATCATCCCCTGCTTTTATGGTGGTGGGGATTTTGGTAGCTTCATGATGCAATGTGTTCTAAGTGGTCAGTTGGCTATAATATATTTTAGCGAGACAGTATTTCTGTTGGAAATTAATTGTTCTTTCACACTGGCCGTGTGTAGGCTAAAGTATGGAAAGATAGAGTCAGACTGAAAAATTCAATGCCATAGCCGGAATTTGAACCATGGATCTTTTAGTTGCGGTCTAGCCGCTCTAACCCTTGAGCTACTATGGCCAACGTGCCGACAGACATTAAATTCTCCAACTGAATCAAGTTTTTTCCCAGTAAACCACTTAGGAGTTCTCATAAACACATGAGACAACTACCTTAATGGCGACTTACTACGTGTAAGGCCCGGGCTTTATAGTTAACCACTGTTAGGTGAATTAATGGAAATGAATTATTCTTTCACACTGGCTGTGTGTAGGCTAAAGTATGGAAAGATAGAGTCAGACTGAAAAATTCAGTGCCATAGCTGGGATTTGAACCACGGATCTTCTGGTTGCCATCCAGCCGCTCTAGCCCATGAGCTACTATGGCCAACGTGCCGGCATGACACTAAATTCTCCAACTGACTCGTGTTTTACATGTTAGAGACAATGCAGGCATGCTTTGTTGTTGTTGTTGCTGTAATTTACGTCCTCCAATGTTAAGTCATATCGGACGATGAATGGAACGGGTGAAATGATGCTCAAATGATCCCAGGGTCTACAGAGCTTAGAGGTACCTGACATTCGTCTTTAAGTATAAGGGAAAACCCCGGAAAAAATCTTATCCAGGTAACTCACCCCAACCGAGATTCGAACTCAGGACCTCTTGAACATGAGGCAGACATGTTACCACCACGCTACCGAGGCTGCTCCATGAAGTGATATCATTTCATATGTGATTGATTGTGGAAGCCAATCTTTAACACCAAACTATATTTTGAGCATGTGAAAGCTGATAATTTGTTAGCTGCTTAATGTTTTGGGTACTACAGTTAATATTGTACAGAATGGAAATACTTCCATTAACAAAGGTTTGGAAGTAAAACTAGTAAAATAATTTTTACTAGTAAAAGTAAGTATGAAATCCTTAAAACACAATTTTAAAACCTTCTTTAAAAGAAATTCATTTGTATATACTGTAGAAAAAATTGTTTGAAAATAGTTTTTACTATAGAGGCATTAAAGTGAGTGAGTGAGTGTGTGGTGTTTTAGGGCCCGTCGACAACAAGGTCATTTGGGCCCTTAGAGGCATTAAATTTTACAACAAATTGCCTATTGAAATAAAAGAATATAAATTCCTTTCCACACTTCAAAAAACATCTCAAGCAATCTTTAATTGAAAAATGTTATTATTCATCTGATGAGTTTTTGCATTATTGAAGTATTCACTTGTATTTAACAATATATAAATTTAATCTACATGTATAATATAATTTTTTTTATTACTATTGTTAACTCTCACAATTTTACAATTAACTGTTTAAAATACTGACGAATCCACATCATGTATATGTTAAATTGGATGAATAAATAAATAAATAAAAATAAATTTAACCTCTGATACAATAATGTTTATGGGTGGCACACAATTCCACGTTGGGACGCCAATTTGAAGCAACAATATATGTGGCGAACAATGTTCCACTTAACAATACAGTTTGAAGCACTTTTGTTTAGCTCAGGGTAAAACAATGAGGTTTCTCACAGGTTATGGGTGGATGTGTGTGAGAAGGATATTTAATGACACTGGAATGCCCGTTTCCAACTTATTTATTCACTGCTTCTTTTTTTAGAACATCGAAATTGAAGTTGCCGACCCAGGGTTACCCATATCCCTGTTTAGAGTTACTGACGGCAGAATGTTTATTACTCGATAAACTTTATTCGTTCCTCACATATATATGAACCGACAAATATCCAAGACAGAACAAGAGGACTGCCCTACTCTCCCTCACGCCTAGGACCGCTCTCATCGGCTCCACGCCGAAGACTCTTGTCCACAGCTGCGTGTGGGTGTATATGTCCCTTTCACTTTCTGAAAGCCCTCTTCATTCAACCAAAATCCCTTTGTGGCTGTTTGGTCGCCATTATGAATGATTCAAAGAATACCCTATTCATACAAGTCAAGTGAGCCCCTTTAGAAAACTGCTAAGGACACTGTTTCTTACATTGCTTTTGTTATAACAACTTTCCCCCAAAATGCTATTCGACTTAACTGGCCTTGCATGTATTGTCACAAAGAACCAACATTCCTTTGATATCCATCATGATTCTTTACTGATGGCAAACCTTAATTTCGGTATCACCTCACTTTAAAGCAGTTAAGCTTATCATTTAGGATATATATATACCACTTCTGAGAGACTCTTTACTTGATGAAAGTTAGAATACGATCACAAAGGTGAATTATTTGGATAATATTTTAGGTAAATTAAAATTTATAACTCATAAATCATTTGTATAATAACATTTATGCCCATATAGTTATTAACCTTCTGTTATGTATGCATCTTGGCAGAACATTGGTGATCACGTGGGGTTAGGGTGACCATATCCCATTGACAGAAAAAGAGGACACTTTTCAGTATCGCCCTATTCCAGTTGTAGCATGGAATTGTTTGATGTACATAATAGGGATTTGTAAGGTTTACATACAGACGTATAGTTCAATAGACATTATTAAGGTTTAAGAAAACAGCCAGCATTAGAGAGGTTAAGAAAGAAAATACAAGTAGGTACTTGTTTTATTTCATTTAAACAGTTATTATAATCTAGCACACAAACCTGTCACATTCTACAATGTACCCTGCTTCCCTTTTTACCTTTAGATATCTTCTAATTTAAGTGATTTGAAGTGCAGTGTTTATAATGCGCATTCCAAATTGGGAGGTGCATCTGCTACTGAGTTTGCTTTCACTTCTAGATCAGCAATATTTTTCTGAAAAACTGCCATAAAAAATAAGACCTGAGCACAAGGTATATTTCCACTATTCTATTAACACATGGAAATAATGATAGCCTTTGAATGGGAAAGCAATTGCTGATATGCTATGTCAACAAACTCACAAAAATATTTCAGCTCTTTAGTACGCACTGTTTAAATAGAAAACAAACTGTATATTTTCAGTGCGATGGATTCTATGTCAGCTGAAAGACCAAAATCAAGGCCATGTTGAACACAGTTATATAGAACATGTGCTGGACAACCCATTCCTACCAATTTTTTATTTTTGTTCTGTAAACGTGTTAACACATTGTTTCCCTGATTCCCTTTATACAGCAAAATTGAATAAATGACAGCAAATATGAAGCACTACGCACAGGCACACCATACAAATTAGTATTTAACTCTTAAATGGGGCTTTTCTGAGAAATAAAATTCCTAAAAATGTAGTCAGCATATATAATCTCGTATTAACAAAGCCGCATAATATGATTATATTTGTTTTTGCAACCAATCCCTTTTCTTACCAATTATAAAAAATTACCCTAATATGCGAGTAAAATTTCATGTCATTTTGTGTATCCGTTTTTTCACAAACGGTGTATCTCGGTTGCGAGAGCCCCTAGTGGTTTACCGGGGAAAAATACGAGTCAAATGAAGAATTTGATGTCAGGATGGCACGTTGGCCATGGTAGCTCAATGGGTTAAAGTGACTGGATGGAAACCAGGAGATCTGTGGTTCAAATCCCGGCCATGGCATTGAATTTTTCATGTTGACTCTATCTGTCTTTCTACATGTCACACTTCTAGTGACATTTTCTATAGTTACTGCATTGCATCATTTTTATAACAGTAAAATGTAGGGAACAACTTCAGCAAGCAGCTCTGAGCTTTTGGGTGTAACAAAAAGGAAAAGAGGGTACACTTATATTAATGAATATAAGTGTAATGTTATCAAATATTCCTGTCCAGGATGTATTTTATCTGAGACAACTCAGGGTTAATATGTTTTGAATAAAAAATATGACAAATAATTGTGTGATATATGTATATCACGAGGAAATAGCACAAAAGGGAGCAAACGAGGTGTGTTCATTTCTTTTAAACTACATAGAATAAAGTGATGTTAAAGAGTTAAGACTGTTTTCAGATGCATGTGTACAGCAAAACAAGTACCACTGCATGATAAGGCTGTGCGGTGCACTGGTAGATACAGGGAAATTTCAAAAAGTGAAACAGTTCTTTCCAATCAGGGGTCACTCTTTCAATGCTTGTGGAACAGATTTTTCTCTGATAAAACGTGCAATAAGAAGAGCTGATCATATATATATATACAGTGAAAGAATATTGTGAACTCATTGTTCAAGCTGCAAATCACTATCAGTTTATAGCGAAACTTGGAACAGACGATATCTATGACTTTTCCAAGTGGTGGCCAAAATACTGTATGAAAGGAGGATTACCTCTCAAGTCAAGAGGTAGAGCTGTTGTAATAGAAGCTAAAATGTCCTTTCGGTCAACCTTTTTCATGTATTTTGAGCACTATTCCACAAACCATCAAATTATAGCACAGGCTCTGCCAACTGATATGCACCGTGTGCCTATAGAGTTTGCACGGTGCTGGCATGCCTGGTCGTTGCTGGCGAGTGCTAGGGAGATATGCCAATCACTACCTCGCGCAATGGCATTCCGCAATCTGTACTTGCGTTACCATTGAATAATTAAGGACATGTCAGTAGTGAAGGAACAATCCATGTGTAGTGTTAAACGCCCACTTTTACTACATACGGCACCCCAGGCGATGACACTGATGATACATGAGATGATAATGGAGCACCGGTGGAATGAGACAGCGTGGGAAACCGGAGATCCCGGAGAAAACCCGCCCCAGCGCTGTGTTGTCCACCACAAATCTCACTTTGCAGTCGCCTGGGATCGAACCTGGGCCGCCTTGGTGAGAGCCAAGTGGTCTAACCACTGAGCCATGGCGTGGCCAGGAACAATCCAGAAACTGTATAGTACATGGTTTAATATCTCTGTGGTACTTGTTATTAAATTATAGATAAAATAACCCAATACCAGCCTACAATCCTTACAACCAAATGATGGCATATAAAAGCAATATTTTTAATTATAAGAACGAAACAGTACTTTGTGGAAATTAGCACAATTTTGATCCTAAGACAAATGAAAAATACAAAATAACAAAATAATAATACTATAAATAGAAGTATTTATAAACATTGGAGCTTCATCAATCAAAAGCTTTTTTAAACCATTTCTCGAACTGTAAAAACACTTAAGCTCCATTATTAAATTTTAGATGAGTCGTATTTTTTACACATCTGCTTCACTTTCGTACGTATTTTGAGGACATGTTTCGCAAATCTTCGTTTGCATCTACGGCTCTTGTGCGACTGGTAGAGAGTTGCACAAGAGCCGTAGATGCAAACGAAGATTTGCGAAACATGTCCTCAAAATAGGTACGAAAGTGAAGCAGATGTGTAAAAAATACGACTCATCTAAAATTTAATAATTTTTCGCTTCAATGTGGTGTTCCAATACAGTTAAATCTCGATATACTTAAGCTCCACTTACTTTTGAAATTAGGACATGTTTCAAGGATGCGGATTCCTTGAAACATGTCCTAATTTCAAAAGTAGCTTAAGTGTTTTTACAGTTCAAGAAGTGGTTTAAAAAAGTTTTTTGATTAACAAAATAATATTTACTATACAGTGATAATATTGCACAGAATATTTCATATTAAATGAACTTTTCTGGCTTGTGTGGCCCACCCATCACTACTACACATTCTTACTCCTAAATAGTCAAACTTCTTTACAACTTCTACCTTTTGATCTCCTATGAACCACTCCTCTCCTTTCCTCAGTATCGATCCTCTTTTAAATACCATTATTTTTTATTTTTTGCTGTTTATTCTTAGTCCCCAGTCAGTGCAAAATCTATGAATTGCCTCAATTGATCTTTGTAGACCTATTACAGAAATTGCTCCTACTGTTAAATCATCTGCATATAATAAACCAGGAATCTCTTTGTTCATTAATATTGGGCAATGGGCATTGCTTTCCTTAACCCTCCATAATATATCATCTATAAATAAATTGAATAAAATAGGACTCAATTTGCACCCTTGTCTCAAGCCTAACTTCTGTTCGGCCTCTTCCGATAGTACGTGATTTACATAGTGAAAGGCCTTTGAGTTGTCATGATCAGTGAAGCAGATAATTTTTCATCCACTCTTTGAGATATGTCATTTATTAGGTTTATTACTACTGATATAGTTGATTTGATTTGATTTATTGATTCATCCATTAAAACATGTACATGTTATAGGACACGTCAAGCGATTTTCCCTAAAACCATGTTGCAAGTCAGTTGGTTTGCTATAGAAATTTAAATATGTAATTAATTGAGAGTGTAGAACTTTTTAAAAAATTATTGCGAAAGCAAGAAGTATAGAGATGGGCCTAAGATTTTTAAATTCATTACATCAGCCTTTGTGAATGGGTTTCACAAGTGCATATTTCATCCTATTGGAAAATATGCCAGTTGCCATTGATAGTGTTTTTTTGGCAAAGTGGCTCACTAATTTCATGTTTGATTTCTTAAGAATGATGATAGCTCTTCCCACCCCTTGACTTTTTTTGGTTTTAATTTTGTTATTACTTTATTAATGTTATCAGGAGAGACCTTTTCAAAATTAAATGTGGGTGTGAGCATGAGGCAACTGTTGCTATTGCATTCTCTAGGGATGGGGAAACCTCCCAAATCTCCCTACCAAGGTTTACAAAGTACTCATTTAAAGCGGTGACATTTTTCTTAGCATCTCGGTAATTTGAATTAAGTGAGGATGGTCCAGTATTCATAGTTTTAATCAAACCTAATTAACCTTTCACTACAGTCCACGTAGCTCTGCTGGTATACAAAGGGCATAAGGATCTCTAGTGCACATAAAAAAGATGGCTACACAGTAAATACAAGTCAACCACTAATCCATACATAAAACAATATTACAAAACCTACAACAAAATCTATGATTAAATAAACTTTTCATACAAATAGGTATTATAGCATTAATATATGGTGGAGAAAGAGAAAAAGTTATATGAATGTAATTAGGGATGGGTCCTCGATATTCATGATACTTGCAAGGTATCAACACTGAGCTCAGAAAATTTGTTATATACTTTTTCAATATTTCAGTAGTGATTCTGCAATTTTTATTTTATTTTAAAATCACAAAATATTTGATTTATGAGTCACTATGTTTACACTCAACTTCTTCAAATGAAGAATACTTCACTGTTAATAATGCTTCTGCTTTTAATATTTATCACAAAATATTATTGCTACAAGTAGAAAAGCCCAAGAAACTGTCAGGAATGTGGAACCTACACAGTAATATTATGCAAGAAAATAATCATGTGTCAAATTCAGAATTCCCAAGAAGAAATCAATGCAAATCTTGATGGCAATTTGTCACCTCGTCTTTATAGTGCACTGGATTAATTTCCAGAACTAAAAAAATTAGCTTCTAAATATTTGTGCATTCCACCTGCATCAGTTTTCTTTTAAAGACTATTTAGCATAACACGACTCATATATGACAGAAAATGAAGTAGACTTGACCTTGAAAGAGTAAAAATGCTAGTATTTTTAAACAGAAACTTATAAAAGTGGACTGAACTGTCCTTATCATAACAATATCCATGACACCAACTCATGATCCGCAGACAATATGTTCCTGGAAGTTGGTGCCACTGTGTTGTTCGGTTGACAGAGCCATCTTGAACCACCACCTGTCTATGCCTACAAAGGCCATCCCTGATCTTGCAGCATCCGGGTACTCATCAGGGTCTGTCAGTTTTTCAAATACCTCCCCAAAGAAATCTTGCAACTGTAGCTCATCAAAGTCCAAAACAGTATTTATGGAGAGGGGTATGTGCAGCAAAATTTCTTCCCCATCTCGAATAAAAACTGCTGAAGTGTGTATAACCAGCTTGATCGACCGCTCGATTTCCATATAAGCTATTATGAAGTTCACACCATCGTCGTAGCTGGTGGTGGTCCAGTAACCTGCAGAGGGTGCAACTCCAGATGCGAGCTATTTCTGCGACTATGAAATTTATTCAAAAAATCTTCCTGTTTATATAGCACACATCAATGCTGGGAGTGTTGCCAAGTGCATTTCACTACAGGTCGTTTTCGCGACAAAAGTTCGGCCAGGCCCACGATGCTCACAGGTCACGAAACCGACCGAATACCTTCGAGACTGAAACACCCAATTGGGAATTTGTGGAAATAAAATAAGTGTAACGGATGAATGTGTTGTTGGACGGAGAAATTACATAGACGGGCGGTCTGGTTCATATCATCAGAGATGCTGGATGGTGCCTGAAAATACCTGTCCTATTTTTATTTCCATAATTTTTGTGGCTATGACAGTAAACACATTATTAGAAATATTGTGCACCGCTTCAGCACAGATGTCAAAATCTTGGTAAAAGTTTTCAAAAATTTGATGTTGTAAGAATCGATAATATAAGTTACAGAATTCGGTTTTTAGACACATTCAATTTTCTAAGCTCGTCGTTGGCACAGTTAACATCTACAGTTTAAATTTTTAAATATGCACCAACAGATGCTACACAAAAAGCTCCTTTTCCATATGAAGGTTTGATTCTAAGAGTAAGTTGGATGAACCGCTCCCAAGCAGCAATGATGTGTGGTACTGGAATTTGCAGAGGGCAATGCAGGATAAGGAGCAGGCTACTGCAATATGGCAGAAGAAAAAGTTTTTTAATTTGGGGAATTTCACAACTATTAACTAAGACTGGATGTATTGCTGTTAGCAGATACTTTGGAGTTGTTCGGGAAAAATGCTTTCTATGCATACCAAACTGATTCCATGTACTTTTAGGGAGCACCGAGCTTTACATGGCAATTAGCCGTAAAGCAAAGTCCAAATAACTTTAAAATTATAAGAGAGAAATTTTTATATACTTTGATTCAAAACCAAATCCGAGGAGGCATCTCACAATGCATTAAATGGTATGCTTTTAAATATCCAATATACATAGATTAAAACTAGTCAAATGAGTCAACCTTGTATACACTTTTCTCCACTTACAAGTTTTTTTATGGACTAGTTTCTGGGAACTTCTTCCCTATCCTCAGTTCAGTGGTCGACTCATTTGCCTCATTTTAATAACAATGGCACTCCACTTTCTGAAATACATTATATTCTGGATATCTAATGTAGAGTTTAAAAATGGGAACACTGAGATTTGAAGCTGATATTGCATATATGGACATATTAAGTAAACATGGCCATTTGTAATTCAACGTAAGTTAATAACCAAGCAGGCCATATAGATGATGCAACAAATGCTTAGGTTTATTGAAATTGTGAAGTGGGACCAATCAGAATTAAGTATTATGGTAACTTAGCAACCAAAACACAAAAAAGAACCAATGATGTTATTCTTGAATCTTTTCTTCTGGCTTTAACTCTCGAAGAGGATAGACTTGTTTTCCGTAAAAGACTTCTTGTAACTATAAGAAGTTATTGGGGTTCATCATTTATGAATGTTTAGTAAACGTTTAAAATATACATCGAAGATGCTACGATAAATAATTTAAGTAAAAAACCGTTGCATCATTTATAAATAAAAGGAGAAAATTAATATATAGTAAAGGGCTATATACATCAGTGGAAAAAGTCGCATGTAAAGAAGAAACTGATGTCGAGAAATATAATTCCAAGGAAAGTCAAACAGTATTAATTATTTTATTCCATAGTTGCCCAAAAGTGAAATCCCTTTTGTATCGATACCATGCCTGAGAAGTTTCACATCTCATCGCTCGCCACAGCTGCTGGAGAGAGGATTTATAGAAATCTTCGAGAACATCTTCACGGTTTTTAGATGAAAGGTTCATCGCTTCTACATCAAGGTAAGGTTTGGCTTCTACACGCGTTGCCACATTGAGGGAGTGCGAAACTTTTGCGCGTGTGGGGCGAAGACCTCACGACAGGGCGAATCCTACTTCAGATGTCACCACATCGTGTGATATAAATCCAACCCACAAGGAGGGGAACTGCTCCAGGTTTTAAGTTTTGTCTCATTAAACATGTGCTGCTATTTACATTTATTGGCATTACACAACTCTCCCAACATTCTATTTTGTATTGAAACTAGAAGTAGAAATGACGGTATCAAGTATTGTGGAAAATACTGGATATCAATATCAAGAACTGAGAAAAACTGTTATCAAGCCATCCCTAAATGTAATATATAACATTTTCATACACATTACTACCTCAAATATTCTAATAAGAATATAACGAGAATAGTTGCAAACAAACACATGACTACAACATCTACACAGATGGCTCACAATATTCTATCATCCACAGAATCCAGCTTGTGTGGAATGTGCTTTTGTGGTGTTTGATAAAAACAATGTGGAGTTGCTTTATAGAGGATACAGACTTGCACCTCTATATTCCAGGCCAAACTTTCTGCACTGAATTAAGCACTGGAGTGTTACTGCAGTAATACGAGGGTTATGCCGAAAGTTTTTAGTAGAGATTCAAAAATACATTTTATTCACAAACTATTACAACTTTTCAAAATATTCTCCATGAGAACTGATACACTTTTCCATCCTTTGAAACCACTTAGAAAATGTCTGAATCCAAGTTTCTCTAGAGACGTCACTTAGAGCACTGTTGTATGCTGCAATAGCCCCCTCATCGGAAGTAAAAAAGACTGCCCACGTAGTTTATCCTTTGTCTATGGAAACAGGAAAAAGTCACATGGGGCCAGGTCTGGTGAATAGGGTGGGTGAGGTAAGACTCACACTTTCTCCTCCTCCAGGAAGTCCATGGTTCTGGCAGCTGTGTGTGCTGAGGCATTCTCATGATGCAGAAGAAGATGCCCACTCTTCATCTTGGGATGCTTTGACCTCGATGTTGCAAAGACTTTTGGCAGACATTCAGTCACATATCACTCTGCAGTGACTGTACAGCATGTGTCCAAGGTCACAGAGGTGAGATGACCCATCTTGGTGAAGAAAGTGGCCACCATCTTCTTTCCAGAGCTCCTAGTTCTCTGAGTTTTCGTGGGTGGTTCCTGACCTGCAAAGCACCACACTGATGCCTCTTGGTTTCGGGGTCATAATGGTACACCCATGTTTCATCGCCTGTGACGATAATGTGTCTTTGGACCGTCCTTGGTAAACTTTTTCAAGCATAAATTTACACCAATCCACTCTTGTGTTCTTTTGGGCTTCTGTCAGGGAATGTGGCACCCAACGCGCACATCTCTTGGTTAGGCCTAAATAATCATGAAAAATGCTCTGTGCTGCAGTCGACGCAATATTTAGGGTACCTTCAATATCACAATATGTGAGATGAGGATCCTCTTCATTTTCTTGGGTCACTGCTGTTGCGGGGCGACCAGGACGAGGTTCATCTTCAAGAGACTCCTTGCCCCTTGAAAATTCACAGAACCAATTTCCAACAGTGGCCCTAGATGGGGCACACTCACCTAAAACACGTACTAGTGAAGAGTGGCATTCTTCTGCATTTAACTTCTTTTTGTAGTCATAATAAATCATTGATCGGAAATCATGGCATGACAGATCCATCTTCCACTGTGTCTGACTCATCACTAACTGCTTCTTCATTTGCTGTCCACGCATGGCCCTGTGATGGGGGGACCGCCACACACCTGCTCCAAGATCAGAAAACATCGCTCTTTCAAACTACAATAATGTCATGGTTGCCAGATTTTCCATCTTAGCATTGCTAAAAACTTTCGGCATGGCCCTCGTAACTATAGCACATGTATGTACAGTGATTCCCAGGCATATGTCAATATTATTGGGGACAAGTACACTACATATTCACTTGCTACCAAAATAAGGAACAATATTATAACAAACACCAATCACATGTGTATCAGATGGGTTAGTTAGAGGCCATATGGTTATACATGGAAATAAGAGGGCAAATGAAATTGCTAAACGTTATGCAATTATCCCAAAAGGAATTCAGTTTTAAAGAATCTACAATCACATTTGTTACAAAAATTGAAAAAATAAATTTGAAATGTGGAACAGCACATGGATAAAAGCGATAGAGGGCAAATTACTCAACATTTTTTAAATATTGAAAGCAGAAACATTATTAACAGCGAAGTTTTCTTCATTTTTTTGAGTTTGGTTTATGAGTCACTATGTTTATACTCAAACTTCACTTACTTGTTGTTTAGTTGGAAACGTTTTCAAGATCATTCGATCTCATCCTCAGCTGTTTGGTGACTAAGTGCCCCTAACACCAGATGGCAGAGTGATCAAAGCTCCATAGTAGTGGAAGAAGAGGTATGTTCATTTAGTCACCAAACAGCTGAGGATGAGATCGAATGATCTTGAAAACGTTTCCAATTAAACAACAACAAGTAAGTGAAGTTTGAGTGTAAACATAGTGACTCATAAACCATACTCAAAATTTATTTTTTCCTAATGATCGTGTAAACTGCAAGTACATTTCACCTAATTTTATTTTGACCCAGTTTACTACCGGACATGGGAAATTCAAAACTTACTTTCGAAGATTCCATATAAACTCTCCTGATGGATACCTCTGTAAATGTGAAAGCGTTGATGAAGGTGTTGAACACTTAATATTTAGATGTGATCTTCATTACAAAAAGAGATATAATCTTATTCAACATCTTTCATATTGTAATACAGATCTTCAAACACCATTGATTAATGCATTCTTTAAAAAATGTTGCACTTCAGCCTTTGAGCACTTTATTGGCCAAATTTCTAAAACGTTATAACTATTATCATGTTCAGTTATTTTGATCTTTGTATTTATGTATTGTTTAAGAAAGCCATGTAATATTGATAAGTTTTGTAATTCATCAGAATATGTGTAAGTGGTTTTGAAAAAGTGTAACCTAAGCATTTAAGCAATAATTCAAGTTCGTATCTTTCAAAACAGAAAAAAGGGCAATCAAATAAAATGTGAGGGACATCTTGAAGATGATTTTCACAAATACATCAGATGTGGATTTGATTTTGAATTGAAATAAGTAAGCTGAAAATTTGCCATGTCCAGTTAAGAATTGAGTCAGAACATAGGATTAATGAATTTACATTTATGTCTGTCAGAAACTGTTGAGAAATATAAATCCTTAGTCAAAGCACCACTAACACTTTTTAACCAGTATTCCTTCCAGTCATTGATGATAATCTCCTTTAATGTTTGCCTCACATAAGAAATAGGGCATAGAGTGTAAATTTCTGGAAGATCTGTAGTTGCAGCTCTCTTTGCAATCTCATCTGCACATTTATTTCCGACAATCCCCACGTGTCCTCTGACCCATTTAATACACAGATGAGAACCACATAATAATTGATTTCTTATTTCAGCTGCAATAGGACTGCTGTTTTTGGTATCTTTCGAAGCTGCAATTGCTGCTTGTGAGTCACTGTAAATGCGAGCGGTACATTGTAAGTTGTTGCACCATTTCACTGCTTCACGAATTGCTAATAATTCAGCTTGAAAAACTGAACACTCCTTGGCAAGTCAGAACATGGAAGAATGGCATTCTATGGAGCGAGAGAATACTACAAACGCACATCCTACTTTAGCATTTTTACTAAGCCCTTCAGCTATCAATAAAGGTATAAGATTATACAACAGGCTAGCAGAAAATATTAAACAAATGAAAGAGCCTTATACATTTTAAAAAGGGAGTAAAACTCTTTTTACTGCAACATTCATTTTATTCTGTAAATGCGTTTTTAAATGTTAATTAGTTTTAAGTGATTGTAAATAATGACAGTGGACATTAATGTAATTTTTATACTATGACTTGTCTGATATCAATCAAAAAGACAAAATAAATTGAATTAAATCATGAAGTAGAGCAAACTCCACATTTGTGAACAATTACTATTATATAGCATTTCTCTATGGTCTTTATATAGTTTATATTTATTTGCTTTTTCTACTTTAGACTTTTGTTGCATCCTGTATCTGTTACAGTTTTTAGTCTTATGTAACTTTTTATATTTATCTTTGTATCTTGAACTGACGTGTCCTATAACATATGTATTATGTTACAAAGGATGAAATAAATACAATACAATATCCGAGAGCCATCTGTGTAAATGGAGTATTGGTGATATTCTGCTGCACAATCTTCAAGGAGACTAGAGACACCAGTGGCTGGATGTGAAGCTTGTTTAACTGGTTGTTCAAGTTGCAGGTGTAAAATATATTGTGGCAAATTCTAATAAAGATTATTAGAGTCAATTCTGAGAAAACAAACAAATGAAAAATGCTCTTTTGGTGCTGCGGCAATTTCATAAAAATCTTAGTTGCATCCTTAAAAAGTATGAGCATAAATGAGTTCTGCTTCTCTTTCTTTTCCAGGCATGTGCACACATACACACACTTCAAAAGATCAGAAAGTATGCAATAATTAAAAGTATTACTCAAATTGACTTGTTTATTTCAAAAACCAGTAATCAAGATATTTCAAAATCAGGTTTTGGGAGAATTAGTATCTCAGACTATAAACACAAAAGAAAGCAAATAAAGATTAGGCTGACTGTTGATCTAAATTACTCTATGTAAATGATTTTTTTTTCAGACAAAATCTTCATTTATTTTAAAAATATGTTTTCTTTGTTTTCTCAAAAGTTGAAAATGTGCACTAGGCAGATTTCTAAAATAAATAATTGAATTCTGGGAAAGCCATTTTGGTAGGCAGACAAAAATATGCATCATTATCTTCTTAAATGCAGATAATTTGAATTTCATAGCTTGAATATATTTATTTCATTAACTTATTACAGTGATTCTAAGTTATATATTTAGTTGTGTGAGGATATACACAATTTTCTGATATTTATTTACCACTTAATTTCTATACTATTTGCTTTTTCAAGATACAGTACAAACAATACAAATTGGAAATATAGAAAATACAGAATTAATCAATTTCTGCATGCAATAATCAGATTAAATGGTATCAAGGTCAGCAAATATAGAAAGCTTACATGAATTGACAACCATTAGATATATATGATAGTAAAATAAAATTATTCTCATGTAATCATTCACTCTACTTAATCTGGTGTCTAAAATATTTGATCTCTTGAGTACTATAGAAGCTCTGATTTATTAAAAATGATTTCACATCTCTTCTCAATCTTTTCTTATCATTGTTTTTAATTTTCTTTGTGATTAAGTTATACATGTGTACCCCTTTATGTAGTACTGAGTTAAGTTTTTTATTTGATCATGATCTCAGTATATGTAATTTAGTACTATTCCTAGTATAATGTTCATGAATAGTGTTATTTGTTTTAAAGTATTGCATGTTGTTATTTATAAAGCATACAGTTTCTAAGATATACAGACATGGCAGAGTTAGTATATTATTTCCTATATTACAACTTTAAATACTTCTAAAGACTACTAATAGAACATCTAAATAATATGAATGGTAGGAGGAAGGGGGAGAAAAAGAAGGGGGAGAAAGGAGAGATGGAAGAGAAGGAATAATAACAAAGGAACAGGAAAATGAAAGAAGAGAAGGAAGGAATAAGAAGAAAGTGGTAAGTATGCTGACTTTTCTTTGTTTCCTACTACTTTTCCATGAGGTTCTTTAATCCCTTGTCCTATTAAAGCCTGAGACATTGAAGACATTTTTAAATGCAGTGAAAAGAAATATGACAGTTGTAAAGATTCTGACACAGTATGTGGGCTTTAGGAAAGTGATATAAATAGAATATGTCCTCAGCATGGTGATTTGGCTCTGATCCAGACTCAGCCAGCCAGTGCATTAATACGACAGAGGTAAGAACACACATTACACTGTTTGTCAGCCTACCACAAAAGCATGCAGAATAATAAGCCTTTTAAACAATAACTTTCTACAAGACATAACTTGCCTTTAGACTTACCTCTTTACTCATCTTATCATAATATGGTTTTCAAGCAGAGACTAATAGTAATTTAAGATTTAGCTAAAGAAGGAAAACTTGTCATGTCATCAAATAACTTTCAAATACTGCAGAAGAAAATGTATTGTATGGTAGATATATGATTATAATAGAGCTGTCCATTGACTTCTTTTTACCATTATTAAGACTTTTTGATTTAGAATGTTTAATTATGATCTTGATAAATATAAACATTTTCTCCAGTACAAATGAAAATAAAGTAATTTCATATAATCAGGAAAGATCTTACAACTAATTGCAAGGTGTTATTTTTATACTACTTACCTCTATGAAGTAAAGTAGTACTGCATTCCACCCAAAAACTGGATACTAAGATTTCACCTATACATTTTGTGGTTCCCTAAGAAACTGTGTTTGTAAATAGCTTAGTTCTAAAAACAAAGTAGGTACCTATTTAAAACTAAATATAATTCTAGAAATTGATAACAGTGTTATTGGAATCATGTTAAAATAGAAAATTATTAATCAACTCATTTTCTATTTTAACCTAATATTTAACTTCAACATCTCCAAGGAATGACTTGTAGATTTTTAAATAAACTCTTCCCAATTCAAACTATAATTTACATGGAGAAAGATTACTTTAATAAAAAGGACTTTTATGATTTTCATTAAAATACCCTACATTTAAGACATTTGCACGATAAATGTACCTCTTACTTTTTCTGCAAACAGCCTATGAAGTACTGCTTGTTCTAAATGGCTGTTATATAATTTGCACACCGTAAGAGATGACAAAATCTTACTGCACAAAAAATGTAGATTTTCTTAAGGATACAGTTTATATTAAATGATTTTTCCTCTGATGCATTCCTTTTTAATTGGTTTAAATGCTTATATTTTCAACTACTAAGCTCACATTTTATTTTTCCAGAGTAATTTCAGGAGAAATAATTTTTGATACAATAATTTAAAATTGACCTACTTCTTAAAAATCTATCTCTGCATCTGCATTATAACAATAAAATGTATATACAGAATTTCCATTCATGGAAGTGTTGTAATAAATTACATTTAAGGGTGAGTTGATTTATGACACTAAAAGACACTTACTTTTAATTTTTCCGAAACATGTTCAGGAAAATTTAAAAGTGTTGTTTATTGTCATTAATTGACTCACCCTTAAATTTAACTTATACAGAAGATTATCTCAACACCTATATGACATTTTACTTCATTGCAAAACATTGCTAGTTTCCTGATTCCGTATTTGTATTAGAACATTGTATTTGACCCTAAAATTTCACATTCAGAAATTACTTGGAACATATCCCAATTCTTCCCTGAATTTGTGGTGGAATGGAGCTTTTCTAACATAGTATGCAAGTGATTAGGAAGGGAGATAGAACAGAATAGCTCAGGTGAACACCAAACTTGGTACTCTTGAAGGAGGGCAAGTGATTCTCTCCAACACACGATAAAAATGTTTTATGAAAATAGGCCTTTAATTTTTATTTATACAGAGTTGGCAGTACTCACAATTTGGAAATTTGTTCTTCACTCCAAGATTACTGTCCACCCAACACAAGAAGGCAAGATAGAATGTATAACATGATCACTTTTGCTATCAGCATCACGTTTATGCTTGCTGTCCGGATAAGATAAGGATGCTAGGTTCATGTAAAATACACAGTGTTGTCACATAATTCACCCATGCATAATACTATCACTGTAGTTACTGAAAGGAGCATTAGATCTGGCAGCATGGGTGACTCATATGCACTCTTATACATTTACTCATTTCATAGTAAACACATACATTACCAGAGCAGATAAAGTTCAAACCCCCCTCCTTCATGCCCTGCTTGCCTTCTGGTGCATAGACAGTATAACCAATAACTTGCTGTTTTGCCTTCAAATCTATATGTTAAAATTTTCTCCACTTAAGTCTATTTTATTACACCATCTATATAATATATTTAAAAAGTAGCAACTGTTTCACTTGAGCTCAGGACTATTTTTATTTTGAGCCAGTTGCCATTTATATTTAGTTTTTTTTTTTTTTTTTTTTTTTTCTACAACTGTAGTGTAGCATTAGTGTTTAGGACAGAAACAAATGATTCTTGAGCAAGTTCAACAAACTTAAGGTAATGCATGTGTAAATTTTGGTTTAAGAATTATGAATGGAGTAGGGGGTTGGAAGTCTGCATTTTAGGGAAGGTGAACAATCTTATATAGAATAAAAAGAAGTATTTCAGAAAGTGGAGTGCCATTGTTACTAAAATTAGGCAAATGAGTCAACCTTGTACATACTTTTCTACACTTACAAGTTTTTTGATAAAGAAGTTCCCAGAAACTAGTCTTCATCAAAAAACTTGTAAGTGGAGAAAAGTATATATAAGGTTGTACAAAATTGAATCGAGAATATATTGACACATTGCTTCACTCACACTGTTTATTCACAGGACATGTTTCAAGAGCTCTTGCTCCTATCCTCAGCTGATACTCGACTAGTGCAAGTTGTAGTGGTTTCTTATTTCTCCGTATTGTCAATAGATGGCGTGATGTACTTGTCAAAGATGTCCGGTGGTGGAGTTTCAAAATTCATGACTCTATGACTCTATTTACTTGCACTAGTCGAGTATCAGCAGAGGATAGGAGCAAGAGCTCTTGAAACATGTCCTGTGAATAAACAGTGTGAGTGATACTTGCACTAGTCGAGTATCAGCTGAGGATAGGAGCAAGAGCTCTTGAAACATGTCCTGTGAATAAACAGTGTGAGTGATATACTTGCACTAGTCGAGTATCAGCTGAGGATAGGAGCAAGAGCTCTTGAAACATGTCCTGTGAATAAACAGTGTGAGTGAAGCAATGTGTCAATATATTCTCGATTCAATTTTGTACTAATTTGTGCTTCACTGTCCCTATGCTTCTTTCAAGTTTATACTTTGATATATAAGGTTGACTCATTTGCCTAATTTTATGAACAATCTTGTTTTGCTGCTTTGGTTTGTTCTGGTCTCAAGTCACAAGTGAACAAGAAATTTCTTCCTTAAAAAAAAAAAAAAAAAAAAAAAAAAAAAAAAAAAGAAGAAGAAAAAAAAAACATTTACATCCTTCAATGCTGAGTCATATTGGATGATGAATGAAATGGATAAAATGATGCTCAGATGAGTCCAGGATTCGTAGAGCTCAGAGTTATCATTCATCTTTCAGGATAAAGAAACCCTCTCCCCCAAACAAAACTTAACCAGATAACTCATCCCAACTAAGATAGATACAAACTCTGGACCTCTTGAACATGCAGCAGACATGCTACCATTTACGCTACCAAGGTGGGCAGGTTTCTTTGTATGTCATGCTATGTTTTATTATGAAGTTTCTAGCCAATGAAGGGATTAAACCCTCTTTTGAAGGCCTTTGGGGATCCTACAGTGTTACAAAACCAAGTGTTTACCTGGGCCAGACAATTTAAGTGGCCAAGTACTGTAGAAAATTAAGCTCAAGTTATGCCCAAAGTCAAGCCTCATAGAAATTACATATGCGCCATTAGAAACCTTATTGAAGGCAATTGCCAGTGCATTGTTACAAAATATGTTCATACCATGATCAGTGAACATCTTGGTTTCAGTAAAATTACTGCTCAATTGAATTCAAACTTAACTAGTTGACAAGCTGGACATCGTGAAACTTCTAAAGTGAATTCAGCAAGAAGGGGAGGAATTTCTGAAGTACATTATCACAAGTAATGAGATTTTGGACTTATACTTTTGAATCCAAAATGTGGGAGTGGTAAAAAAAGAATGAAGCCTGCCCAACAAAGGGAAACTCATCTCTGAGCCAGTTCTCATGATCATGTTGACTACAGAGGAGTTTTACTCATTGATTTTCTTCATGATCGACAAATGGCAAGTGCAGCTTACTATTACCGGTAGTTAATGTCAGCAAGTCACCTAAAACAAAACATGTATGCCTATTTGAGATGTCATTCTTCACAATGCTAAGCCTCACAACACAAATTTGACACAGAATGCACTGGAGAAGTACTAAAAATCCCTGAACATCTTCCTTATGTCCAGATTTGTTCTCTTTTATTTTTTGTTTGCACCCATGAAATAATTGCTTGGAGGGGAACAATTAAAATGATTAAAGATGTACGGAGCATGCTTGCAAGTAATTTAACAATGCACCTCAAAATGTTTTGAACAAGGAGTGTTCAAGCTTCAAATTGTTGGCTAAAATGTGTGGAGTGTAAAAAAGGCTATAATACAGAAAAATATTGAAGGTGTCTTTTCTATGTAGGACTAATCAATAAATGTATTAAAAAATTACCATTTATATTTGAATCACCTTTGGATAAGCATATTTCACTCAGGAAAGTAAGAGGTTATACAGAATGAATTACCTAAAACTTGTACCGCCAATATTTCCAAAATGGAAAGTGCTATAGATGTGTGGTTTTCACAGCACTATTTGGTAGTTAGGGGTTCGTAGTTTTAGCCTATAAATAGATTTTAATAACACTTAAAAGGTGTATTTTTGGAGCAAACATACGCTTTTTTTTTTTTAAACGGAACAATGCCTGATTAATAAAAAAATCAAAAGTACTCTAAATTAGAATGTTAATGGTGTTTTCCGCAGGATTCTAGTGCCAGTAGTCCATGAGATATTTTATTTTGAAACTTTTACAGATCAACAATTATGTGTTCCATTCAATCTGCTTAGTCGCTAGATACGATGTTGTTATGGTTTGTTTACACGTGCTTGCGGTTCATTTGTGCAAGGCGAAGTTCTAGTCAGTTATAGTTCAAGCAGTAGGTTGTAAATGAAGATGGGATTTACCAATGCAGAAAATGCCCGCCTCGGCAGCATGGTGGTAGAGTGTGTGCCTCACGTTCAAGAGGTCCCGAGTTTGAATCTTGGTCAGGTTGAGCTACCTGGATAAGGTTTTTTCCAGGGTTTTCCCTTATTCTGAAAGATGAATGTCGGGTAACTCTAAGCTCTATGGACCCTGGGCTCATTTAAGCATCATTTCACCCATTCCATTCATTGTCCGATGACTTAATGTTGGAGGACATAAATTAAAAAAAAAATGCAGAAAACGCTGACATGCTCATGGTGTACGGGGAATGTAGGAAGAATGCAGTTCGTTCTTGTATGGTGTATACGGAAAGATATTCCAATAGATGTTAACCATCTCTGCAATTATTCATCAATCTCTTCAACTAGTTACGTGTAAGTGGTAGTGTAACACCAAGAAAACATAACAGAACCAAACAGGTGACTGGAGATATAAGAGAAATTAATGTTTTGGCTGCTGTTGCTGCAGATCCGCAAATTAGTTCCTGCACAGTCACACATGGAAGTGGAATGAGTTAGGCAAGTATACTTTGCATTCTCCATCGACATAAGTTCCATCCAAATCACATCTCTCTCCATTAAGAGCAGCATGGGAACGATTTTGACAATTGTGTTAACTTTTGTACATGAGCATTAAGACATGATACTCCAGATTCATGTATTTTGTTTACTGATGAAGCAACATTTACTAATCATGGCCAGGTAAACCACTGAAACATCCGCTATTGATATGTTGACAAACCCTGTTGGCTTCATCAGGTGGAACGTCAGTGTCCATGGAGTTTAAACATGTGGTGTGGGACAGTGAATCATTAGCTCATAGGCCCCTATTTTCATAGAAGGAACATTAGACTTGCACAGGTATCTCAGCCTCTTAACAGACCATCTTCCGCAGATACTAGAAGACGTTCCCCTGCAGACTAGGAGGAACCTGTGGTTCCAGCATGATGGCTGGAAGTGCACGAATTACTACAGCTGATCTTCATGGATTGTTTCCAAATCAATGGATTGGAATCCCCATTGACTTTGTCAGGTGGAACGTCAGTGTCCATGGAGTTTAAATGTGTGGTGTGGGATAGTGAACCATTAGCTCGTAGGTCCTTTTTTCATAGAAGGAACACTAAACTTGCACAAGTATCTCAGCCTCCTTACAGATCATCTTCCACAGATGCTAGAAGATGTTCCCCTGCAGACTATGAGGAACCTGATTCCAGCATAAGGGCTGTCCAGTCCATAGTGCACAAATTACTACAGCTGGTTTTCACAGATTGTTTCCAAATCGATGGATTGGATGAAGGGGACCTGTACCTTGGCCAGCCCGTTCATCAGATTTGACTCTGTTACATTTTCTTCTATAGGAAAAACTGAAAGACACTGTCTACAAGGACATACCAACTACACCAGGTGATACATATTACTATTGTCTGCTCTGAAATTTCAGTTGAAATGCTAGGTGTGCAGCTGTCTTTCCAAAGGAGACTGGAAGCTTGTGTTGAGGCTGCAGGGGGTCATTTTGAAAACAAGCTTTGAAGGTCAAATTTCTCTTTACTTGTCAGAATCCACAGAGGCAGTGCACTCTTTTGTTTTTCTTTAGTTTGCGCTACCACAGGTAGTACAAGTGTCGGTGTGTAAAAGTTTCAAAATAAGATATCTCGGGCTGGCCCTGTAGCTGTCAGTAGAGCACCTGCCTGCCATGCTAGGGGTCCCAGGTTCAATGCCCGGCTGTGGGGATGGGGATTTTTCTCTGACCCAGATAATTCCTCTTTTCCCCAGTCTGGAAGTATGAATGAGAGCTCGAATGTGTGCATGACCTACCAATTAAAACTCAATGTATATACGAGTTAACACCTTCGATATGTTCCAAAGGAGAACAGTCACTGATATGACCATTGTAGTTAAAGGCAGGGTATAAATGGAGCAAATAAAAAAAAATATCTCGTGAACTACTGGCACTAGAATCATGCGCAGAACACCATTAATATTCTAATTTAGCATACTTTTGATATAATTAGGCATTGTTCCATTTAAAAAGGTGTATATTTGCTCCAAAAATACACCTAAGTGTTATTAAAATATATTTATAGGTTAAAACTATGAGCCCCTAACTACCAAACAATGCTGTGAAAACTGCACATCAATAGCACTTTCCATTTTGGAAATATTGGCAGTGCAAGTTTTAGGTGATTCATCCTGTACATTACTGCAACCATACTTACCATGACATTCATATAGAAATGGAAATGGGAAAGGATACAAAAAAACAATCTTAAGATTTTCTCTCAATATAATTGGACCATAGATTTCATTTACAATACATGTTTGAATTTTAATTCCAAAGAAGTTCAAGAATTATATTAAAATCAGTTATATTATGAGAGCATTTATATACAAATTATTATGACTGCACATTTCTGAGTAATCATGTTTATGGAATCTGATCTGTACAGAGAATTATGGCAATAAGTAAGTTATGACTTTGGTAGATAAAATATAACTTAATGAGTGGGAGTTTGTACAGCTAAAGGGGTAACTATTATATGCAGCTCTCTTCTTTTTTCAGTACTACTTAACTTTTAGTTAAGAGAAACTAATATTATAAATATTAAATACCAAATATACAATACAAAACTATCTACATTTCTTAAAATAGAGCAGTATAAAAATAATTAAAAGTGGCAGTTCAAACTTTGACCTTATTTATGCAAGCACTACAATCATAAATATCTCTGTATTAAAAACGTTTTATTTTAATATCATGTTTACTACCAATACTTTGTAAGAACAAATTTAAGAATTTGGTGACCATTTGATACACTTTACTGCTGTTCAGTCTCTACATACTGTCTCTGTTTACAGTAAACCTTGATAATACATTCACTCAGTTAACTGTTTGGCTCATTAAGTCATGCTGTTTCTTTAATATTATAGTATTTTAAAATGAAAATATCATCAATTGGTTTCAGTATCCTGAAAATTTTCAATGAACATAACATTATGGAATGAACATACAGTCTAGTCAAGAGATTATTCTGATACCTTCAGCTGTGTAATACTAAGTATTAAATTAAATCAAGCAACACTAATGATCCTGGTGAAGTACCTAACAAACTGATGAAAAATGGATCTAATAAGTGCACACTTGTACTGGTTTCAGAGAACAATACTCATCTTGATCACATCCTGTTGCATAGACAACACCTTTATTGCCATTTTAATATACAAAAAATATCAGAGATCTCATGTAGTTAGTGAATTTTTTGTGTGATTTCTTATTAAATCTGTTTATATTACAATGGAATATCCATCATTTTCAGATCAACATCATGCCTTACATTACACATTTTATGTATAGTTGCATGTTTATGTTGGATATTAGGTCACTTAGTGAAAAGATTCAAGTTTAGAATATTGCACCATACACAATTCACAAGTTTGAGAAGAATCACATATTTCTTAGGCTTGTAAAATTCTCAAAATGGCACCATTCTAAGCCAACCACATAAACTTATATTCTTATACATATAGAAACATGTGTCACAGCATATTCTACACAGTCTGTGACTATTTAAAAATGGCAATTATTTTACTATGTTATCCAGGTCCCTGTTCGTAAAATAATTTCCGCCTTTGACTAGTCAAACGTATAAATTTATTTAATTTAATATTGCTAATGGATTTCAGTATGATTTTTATTCTAGTTTAACTTCAGCAAAACCTTTTATTTCATTAATAGCTCAGTTCATAATTAAGAGAATGGACACAGGATAGATCATTATAGTACTCTGCAACTTGTGGTCTCTTATTTTTTTTATTTATGTAATGGTTTCTTTTATTGTTTACTGTGTACAAAACCTGGGATTTTTACCATGATTTGCATTCATTTGCAGAAATACATAAACAACACCTAATTTATGGAAAGATACAGTCAGACTGAAAAATTCAATGCTATAGCCGGGATTTGAACCATGGATCTTCTGGTTGCCATCCAGCCGCTCTAACCATAGAGCTACTATGGCCAACGTGCCAATGACATTAAATTCTCCAACTGACTCATGTTTTTCCCGGTAAACCACTTAGGAGTTCTCATAAACACATGAGACAACTACCTTAATGGCGACTTACAACGTATGAAGTACTTTAAGGCCCGGGCTTTTTATACTTAACCACTATTAGGTGAATTAATGGAAGTTAATTGTTCTTTCACACTGGCTGTGTGTAGGCCCAAGTATGGAAAGATAGAGTCAGACTGAAAAATTCAATGCCATAGCCGGGATTTGAACAACGGCCAGTGTGAATTAACAATTTACTTCCATTAATTGACCTAATAGTGGTTAACTATAAAGCCCGGGCCTTAAAGTACTTATACATTGTAAGTCCCCATTAAGATAGTTGTCTCATGTGTTTATAACTCCTAAGTGGTTTACCGGGAAAAACATGAGTCAGTTGGAGAATTTAATGTCATATAAGCACGTTGGCCATAGAAGTGGAATGGTTAGAGCGGCTGGACGGCAACCAGAAGATCCGTGGTTCAAATCCCAGCTATTGCATTCTATCTTTCCATACTTTAGCCTGCACACAGCCAGTGTGAAAGAACAATTAACTTCCAAAACCTAATTTATGTTAGTAAAACTATGCTAACTGTATAACTAGATGGAATATGGAGCTTTACTGTGTGATATTTTGGAATTGAGTTTGTTTTTCAATATCTTGAGTGTAATATGATTTTAAATGTGTTTAGTTCAATTAACTTGTGTTAATTCTTCTACTAAGTAATGTGTGAGGAAGTAATACAGCTTTGCATTCCAATGATAAATGAAATTATTGTGCATTTTAAAGATTCAAGTTTTTGTAATCACTTTATTGCCAGTTTCCCTGTTTCTTTATAGAAGCTGATGCAATGACTCACTATTCATGATTATTTTTGGAGGTTATCCATGGCTATTTTAAGATCTCTTGTTCTTTCAATTTCATTATCAGCTTATATGGTTTGATTACAAAGTAATTCCTTAACACTATATATTTTCAATTTTTTGTTTGTTTGTTTGTAATTTATGTCCTTTAACTTTTTAAGTCATATCGGACGATGAGTGGAATGGGTGAAATGATGCTCAAATGGGCCCAGGGTCCATGGAGCTTAGAGTTACCCAACATTTGTCTTTTAGGATAAGGGAAAACCCCGGAGAAACCTTATCCAGGTAATTCATCCTGACCGAGATTCGAACTCGGGACCTCCTGAACATGAGACAGGCATGCTACCATCTACGCTACCAAGGCAGGCATGTATTTTCAAGATTTATTTCCTAAAGACATAGTCGCTACTGTGAATAAGCTCTTACTTTTATGGTACTTTGCTACTCTCTGTGCATTCACACTTCAAATAGGAATCCCTTGGTCAGAATATGTAATCCTCATGGTCTAAATTTAAAGTTGCACCTAGCTACGAAAACATGCATGTTTAACAGTTGGCTGATGTTGCCAGTTAGTGGCCTTAACTGATGAAATTTTGATGCATGCTGCACAGGCAAGGATGATTTAGAGGAACTGATGATAATACTCTATTCATCTCAGAAAAGCATGTCATTTAGCAGCTTTTGAGAGGAGAGACAATTTTTTCGTCATATCAGATGAATAATGTTCAAATATGCCAGGGCTTCATAGAATTGAAGTTACTTGAAATTTGTCCCTGTAAGTAACCTTATCTGGAGAACTTGCATTAACCAAGATTTAAATTTGGGACTTCTTGAAGCTACACCATATCATACAGGCAAGCCAGAGGGACAATTTGCTAGATAATCCAGAACAAGGATTCTTTGCTGTCTGACAAATAAGCTTTATAAAGAAATGAAATAAGAAAAAAAGAATCTCATTCTTTAATGCAAAAGTCAATAACAAGACTTTTTCAGAAGGATTTGAGTCAGTGAGAGTGTGTGCAGGGTTTAAGGGCCTGTTGTCACGTCACGTGGAACCAAAAGGATTTGAAAGACATGTGTTGTATATTAATATAGCAGAATACATACTGTCCACCAACGTAAAGTAAATCCCTGTGAGGAATGCGCCACCCAGTGCCAACCTTACTCAGTGGGACAAGGACAGCAAATGTGTGGTACAAGGAGCAGAACCGTTAAAAAAACTTGCACCCTATTCCCTCTGTACACTAAAACCGAGAAGATTCATTCACAAAAGCAGAAGCTGTCAGAATGCTTTTGAATGGTCTGAAACGGAACTGAAATGGGGTGTCAAACTACCGAGGGAGGGTGTAGGAACATTTTCCAATCCCTCTGCGTCTCATTCCCCAGAGACTTTCTTTCCTGTGGTATACTATAGTTTTATGAAGATTAAATATAGCTTATTTTTGACAAGAAAGAATTACAATACTATTGAAACACTGGACTGCAAAATGGATTAATAAAGGATGCTTACTAAACAGATTGCACCAACAGATATCTACAAAATGGCAAGTTAAATAATTTTTGCATTGCAACCATCTTAATGTGTATGCAGTTTCCTTAGAACAAACCGCAAATGTTATGACAATATTTTAATTATCTGCTATTTTGATTTATCTGCAATATTACTTTCTTCCATTTCTGTGGATAACAGTGTGTCTGGGAAGATTACTGATTGCCCAAGACAAGAAGGCAAGCTAGAGGAATGTGCAACTTAATTACTTTTGCTGTCTCCTCGGGTTGTATGCTCGCCTTCCGAGTATCACAAGGATGGAAGGTTTGTTTAAAATAAACAAGTGTTGTCACATAGTTCTCCTATACATAATACCTATCGCTGCAACAAACGTTAGATCTGGCAGCATGGGTGACTCATACGCACTCTCATTCACTCATTTCCTAGTAAACAGATCTGCTACCGGAGCAGATACAGTTCAAGCTCCTCTGCGCTTCATACCCCTTTAGCCTTCTTGTCGTGGGCATACAGTACACAGAATTTACACTAAAAATGTTTATTAAATACTGAATCACAGTTAAACACTTGCTGTCTTAGGCATTACTGTAGTTGCTTTGTTTCCGAGATACCAAAACAAAACAGTATGCCATTTAGTTTAATTCAGTATTACAAGTAAATCTCAATTACTCCTAATTATCATGCATTAAAGGCAACTTAAATTTTACCTTATATTTTTGGGCTTGTAGGTTTAATGTGCTAGGGTCATAGGAAGGCGGATCCTTTGGTTTAAATCTGTTTCAGAATGATAAAAGCATACACATCTATCACGAGTGTTTATCATATGACCTGGAACTGCACAGGGCTTATCATACATCTCCAATTAGAAGAAAAAGGAGTGCAGAAGAATACATGTAACAGTGCAAGTTTATAAGAAACAATTAGTATGCATATTCCCAAACTAATAGTACTACTTAAATGTAAAGACTGGTAAATAAATTTAGAGAAATTAAAAATGGTGAATTTGGTACCAGAAAAAAGTAGTGGGAATCAACAATTTGGGAAAATATACATATTTTTAAGAATAGAAAGAGCCATGAATTTCTAAATACCAATAGTGGACATCATTCAACTCGTTGAACAACGCCAGGAGAGGGAGGTGGTCACCTGAAGAACTAGGCAAACATCAGCTGATGATGGGGACGCATGGTCCTTGAAACATGTCCTAATTTTAAATGTAAGTGGAGCTTAAGTGTTTTTATAGTTTGACAAGTGGTTTAAAAAGATTTTACTGCATTTGTATTTATACAATCAGCAGTAGAGCTGTTCTAAGAAATTTCAGTTTATATTTGAATGACTCATATATTAATATGAAGTTACTACCGTGAGGTGAATTTTTATATTATTTTCTCGTAAAGTTATATTGACAAATGGTTTGTATTCTAAGGCATGAATATTTACGTTTACTAAATTGTGAGAACTAGTCAGCTATAGATAGACCGCGAACAAACTGCAGTCGGTGTGCGCATAGCCTTCTCCCCTCTGCACCATCCAAGCATCATGTGACTTACATCCGTCCCTTCCTGCATGTGACAGAGCACAAACTACACGAAACACGTGTATTTTAATGCCATTTTGATTTCCAGTGTATTAAAAACGTCCAGGAAAATGAACTGTCAGCCTTCACAGTCTTCTTGCATTTCTGATAGGCCAATCACACGTGGCCCTTGTGAAATAGTATATGTTGCCCAGTATATGTGACACAGTTGACCAGTGCAGCCTGTGCACTGGGAGAGGCAACCTAAAATGACGGTAGAGGGGGAAGCTGGAGGGCTTCAGTTTTGTTAAGTCATGCCTCCAAATGCATTTTGTTTATGGTTGACTTATGGAAAATAATGTTTCATTCTTAAACTGTATATTTTTAACAGCACAATGTTGGTTTGAGTATTTTCCAGAGAAGAAATGTATATCCAGTTTTTCTCATTTTACTCAACATGTAAATCATGTGCTTCTAGCCTCTCTCATTGGCTGCTGAGTGCTTCTATCAGTTACTTAATTTCAAATAAGTTCTGTAATTATAACACACAATTTTTCCTTACATTAGAATATTCAGATCATATTTTTCACAAGCTGTTGTAAGAAATAAACATGGTTATCCTGTACTAGAGTCGCCACATCCTGTATCATCTGCAGATATTAAAATATTAACAAACCATATATGTACTAATTGTTTTTGTTTTACTCTTATTCACTTAAAGGCACATCATAAATGCTTGAAAGTTTGCATAAGTTACTCTAGTGCTTTAATAGTTTACGGGATGAAGAAAAGATATAGAATGTTGACCATAACTTTTAAATCGATCAACTGTTTTGAGTGGCAACTTTTTTGATTAGATATGTTAAATAAAACTGAAGTGCCAATTTTCTTTTTATTATTTCATGCTTGTTCATGCACTATCAGTATGGCTAATTTTGTTATGGAGTTAGTATTTTCAGCACGTGCAGTTTCTATAGTTGGCAACACTCATCACCTAGGTCATGCCTCAATTCTTCTAGCTGCTTTAATAAGCAACAAATGAACATGTGGATTTAAGGGCTCATCGTCAAGTCATTTGGGTCCACTTTAATAAGGGTGACCAATATACTCCTTTATATAGTGACAGTGATTGCTGCTAACATTTAAACTTGCATCATTATGACAATTGATTTCATGGTTGATTAATGTATTGTCTATAACTTAGAAGGTCAGCCACAGAGCTGTACTGCATCAGGAATATTAGGGTTTTGTTCCAAGACTATCTTCCATAATTAATTCACACTTTGTGGCTGTGCTTTTCATACAGAAGTTGATATTGAAATTTAGTTGGTTTCATTAGTGCTTATTCAATGCCAATTTCTTCCATGTATACACACAAGTTAGAAGATGGAGTATTTTGTTGACATTTAACAGTTTATTTTGTATGTGTCTTAATAAAGGTGAGGTAGGGTGGTGGCTTTGCCATTTACATTTCCTTTTAAACTGTGTAATATATTATTTTGCTTTTTTATATCTTTCTTCTGGTTTTCAAATGGAAGGTACATATGGAACTATTACCAAATATTATTTAAAGATTCTGGAATGCAAGAGAGTGAATGGCTTCATTCCCAAGTGCTTAACATTAGCTACCAACCAACTGTACTGATATATGATAGAATCTGCAGGTACCTCTGATAGAGAGAATGCAGGTGTAAAGTCAATTATGATACTAAGTAAGTATGAGACTTAGAGGCCTGTTAACAGCTGGGACATTTGGGTCCAATGTTAAATGATTTAAGGAACGGAAATGCATAAAACAGTAGCTTTAATCGGAGAGTGAACATTTTAAGATAGCCTAACTCATCTACCTTCCTTAAGACACTGTACCATTAAATCGGTCAACCCAACATCATGGAGGAATTTGAAAAAGAAAATTGGAATAACAATGTGAAGTAATGCTATAGTTGAAAATCATACAGTCAACTGAGACACACTGTACTTCACATACCTCAACTTTTGACACATTTTGCCTCCACTTGGAGGCATTATCAAGAAGTTGCCGACTGGTGGAACCTTTGGGCTCATGTGGATGATGGTTCTCCAGAGATGATACATCTGGTGGCAATTCAATGAGGCTGAGTAAAACATTTACTTCCGAGGAATGTGGAAATTCATTAAATGTGTTTCGAATTTCTTCATATAAATATTCTCTGAGATGTTTTAAGTCATAATTCATGTGAACCAGTATCTCTCCTCTCTGGAGAACTATCATCTGCATGAGCACCAAAGTTCCAGCCAATCGACAACTTCTTCATAATGTTTCCAAGTAGAGGAAAAGCACATTGAAAGAAAATTGAGGTAAGTCAAGTACACTGTCTCAGTCGACTCATATAATTTTTTTTATCAGAGGAAATTGCTCACTTGCAAACCTTTATAACTTTAGCTGAATATTCAGAAAGCTACTGCACCCAGTGGTAGAAAATGAAGTGTAATAGAAGTAATATTTATAACAGTACCATAGAAATTGTGTCAGAATAAGATGAAATCACTTCAGAATCTTTCAAAACACCTGCTCACGTTACTTGTTTCCTTTATAGCAAAATAATTAAGACAAACAATGCCAATTTTTCACTCTTTTTGGACCCTATATGAGTAATTTGCATAAGGATGGTGATGTTTATTAGTCAAAAAAAGATAATTCGGATAATGACTCAATCAAGACCAAAAGTTTCATGCAGAAACCTGTTCAAAAACCTGAAGATATTAACCTTACCATCCCAATACCTGTATGAAATAAATAAATACATCCATTCAAATTTTGATACAATTTATAATTCACAAATGCAACATAATCATGGAACGAGAAATAAAAATAATCTAAAACCACCCATGCACAGATTAGCACTGTATGAAAAAAGCCCACAATATGCAGGAATAAAAATATATAATAAATTACCTGTAAGAATCCGTGAAATGAAAAACCTCAAATGCTTTAATAAAGCAATAAATAACCTACTAATGGACAAAGCCTACTACTCGATTATTGAATATATGGATGATAAAATTGAATTATAATGAAATTTTTTGTCATTTTGTAATTCTAATATTCTGACAATATTATTCCAAGGGCATGTCATAATTATAACAATATTTGTATATAGTTGTATTGATATTATTAGTAATTATATTATTTGTATTATTAGTATTTATATTATTAGTGTTATTGTTATTTTGTGTAATTATTATTATTATTTTAAATTTTCTACTGTTGACGAGTCACCTGTTTACTGAGTTTTTACTCACTATCTGTAAGCGTATGTGACAATAAAGCATCTTATCTTATCTCATGTTGGCAACACTGCCTGATGAGTGACAACTTGATAATGAGCGGTACAAACAAAATAACAGAACAAGCACTTCATTTTCTGCCACTGGGTACTACAGCTTGTTGGAATATCCTTTAGTAATATAGAACTGCACAAGTCTGACACTTCATCTCCATGAATAGAGCTATATGGGTTTGTTTCATTTCTTCTCAGCTTGTCCTATCAATTCATTGATTCAATCTTTCAAGTGCTACGAAAAGATGAACTTGAGTTAAATTTTGAGCCGATCAGAGAGAAGGGAAGATGGAAGAACATAATTTTGCATTTACATGTAGAGTAATACTAAGAAAATAGCATAGTTTGCTTTTATATTCAACATTTTCTCTTCTGTGAATGATTGCTTATCAAAAGTAAAAGTTATCAAAGCATTTAATTTCTATTAACACATAAATAAAATAAATAAATGAACCCAATGAGCACAGGAATAATCAAGACTACTAAAAGTTTGTGCAAAATTGAAGTATAAACTTGATGCTCGAATGAAAGTATACTTAGCTTAGAAGTGCATATTGCCTATTTCCAGAATCATCAGTATCAACATATTTTTAAATATGGAAGATAGCAACATATTAATGGTCACCAAATTCTTAAATTTTGTTCTGAAAGCATGTAAGAGTACGTTTTTGGTGTACAGTAATGTTTAATGCTCACCATTACGTTCATACATGTGTTCACATTTCTCAAGCAACCTGAGTACTGGATTAATATTGTACGGAAAAAGAGCTTTTGATACCAGCCTGTCTATAGCAAGACGTAATCTGATCAAGACAGTCATAGTATCATCAAGTTCACGGCCACAACAAGCCTTAAATTCCTCCCAGTTTCGGCGGACGAATTTTAAGAATCGTAACAGGTACAGAAGAAAACATGTCTCATTGGATACTAACAGATCCAACAGTACATCTGGATCATGAGATACTGCTCGCAGAAACTGCACGAATGTTGTTGCTGGACTCAATGTATGCCTGAGATCTAGCTGAGCTGTATTTCGATAGAATAATCCTACAGCTACATCCAAACAGCAAACCATGCCTTCGATAAGAGCATCATCTTGATCTGCAAACAACTGGACTACCCACTGTGCTAATGGAGTTTCTGGATGGAAAGGCAGTAAAGTCTTAACACAGTTATCAAGCTGCCTGAGCACCTCACGTATACTGCGTTCTATCATTGCCATGTCAGCATCTACGTCATCTGCCTCTGAACCAAGAGAACTATCACTTGAACTATCACACCGTGTTTCCTTCACTGTCACTGCCACACTTTTTAAAACTAATAAAGTTATTTTCTGCAGAAGAGGACGATCTCCATCTCCAGCACCACCTCCAAACCTCCCACTACCACCCCTGTATGGAAGCGTGTCCAGAAGATGCCAATCTTTTACACTGCGCACAACCAAATGAGCTAGAGCACAAGGTTCTTCTGCCAAAATATCTTGTAATGCTAACGTGCTACCATAGCAGAGAACCTCATTAAATAATCCCAGCAAATGTTTCCAAATGCCTGGAGGAACAGTAGAATTTAATAGCACCACAAAATTATCAAGATGTGCATAAAATGGCTTTGTATCAACTACAGAAAGATTTGCCTTCACTGAAATTATAGCTTCCCATAGACCTAGAAATGTTACAATGGTTGATTCATGTTCATTGGAGTATGCACCTATCATTCCATCAAATTTCTTTACAATAGCTGGCCATTTTGCCTCTAAAGCTTTGATGCACAGACATTTAACCTGGCTAGTGTCTAAACCTTCAGGATCTTGCAAGCTGATCACCATACACGTATTCGGAGGCCTATCTTCTGCACTATCTTCCAATGGATGACTGTCTAGGTCTTTCCATTCCACTACATGTTTTATAACCTCTAATGAAAACGAAATTTTTTGTGGATGTGTCGTCACTAAGGTATTTTCAGTTAAACTTTCCAACCAACTTGGATTCACATGTGACTTTGATACAATGAGAAACGCTGAAAGAGCTCTGCTTGCAGTAAAACATATAAAAGGGTCTGTGTGTGACGAAAATTCAATAAGTTGCTCAATAAGTCCGTACTCATTTCGGACAAGTGCATCACATGTTTCGCTGATTCTGGTGCACATTAGCCCTTTTGCATTTTGTTTTACTGCAACTTCACACAATAGCTGTAGTGTACTGACAAACAACAGTATGTGATCACGACTCCACTCTGCAAGAGTTGGTACATGATAGTCTCCATGATTATCTGATATCAATCTAACACCCTGAAATGGTTTCCTCAGACTACTTTCTGACACTGGACACAAGCACTGGTTTAATAAATGCTGCTGTATTGTCACCAATTCTTGATCTATGCCGTCTGTATCACCATCATTGCCGAGACCATTTTCATTAACTTTCAGCTTCTTCTTTACCGGCTCATCCATGATTGGCACCGGTGGTACAGATCTTTTAAGTACCATGAACACTACTTTTATGATCAACAAAATTGAGAAACCATGTCATGTTATATTTCTGGAAATATTAGGAACCAAAGTCAGCAGCCAAAATTGGTGTTGCGCTTTGGCTATCATTTTACCCGTTAGCAATTGCTTCATATACTTTCTCCATTGTAAACTGTTGAATCTGAAACAAATAACAATAATTAATACTTTGATGTGAATAATTCATTGCACTTACCTGCATCATCGCTTATTTATAGTAAAATACTCTGGTTTACCAAACCAGCTTAAAAAGACATGATTATAGATTATTAAATTTAGTTTACTTAATGGCTTTAGCCTACTTTTTCGTTCCATGAACGAAATTAACAAGGCGGGTAAGCTTCATTGTGCAGATTTGCAAATTTATTGTTTAATTCAATGAAGCTAATAATTTATAAACCTAAAATAAGCTAATTTTAATTTCAATATAGAAAAACAAGAGGAAACTTACATATCACCCATTTTATACCCTAATTATAACGTATCTCATACACTTTCCCATACATTCACGTAAAACAACCATCTTGAACAATATGACGCTGTTATCAAACTAACATCAGTTCTGTTGGTTTTCATGATAAGCTGTATAATCACAAATGGAGGTCAGAACTTATATTGAGATACGGTTTGCCAGACAGTGTTAATTAAAATTTCAATAACAGTAGGTTAGGAATGAACATAAATTAATTGATGTACAGTTTTCTTAATTTTGATTGGGGTAGTATATTTGGCATCCGGGTTTAAAGTGGAGAATTCAGGGTTGCCAAATATATATCTTCCTGTTCCACTTTACTGCGGAGATTTGACAATTGAAATTTTTACATTAGGGGACGATTAAGTAAGTTTTGAGTCTTATTAGGGTATTAATTATCAGAGATTTTGTAAAAATCTAAAAAATTTGCGTTATTCTATAATTGCACGGTATCGTTTAATGTAGTAATTAATAGTCCTAATCTGTAATGTACATTTGACAAATAAGCAGCGGATTTTTAAGGTAGTGATGAGAGCAGTCGAGTTTTAAAGCTATCGTTTGGGTAGCAATTCTCTTGTCCGTAATAAACTTCAATGTACATTTAAAGCCGACTTGGCAATATTGTTCTTGATCCTGCATTTCGCACTCCCAGAATTCCTCTGGTGGCTAGGTGTGGCAGCCATATTTTGATGTGGGGTCAGGGGGATAGAAGTGCTGTTGTGTAGCGATGAAGTGGCTTCAAAATTAACATTAAGCATAAATAGGTAAGATAAAATGGAAAGTTGCCTGTAGTTCACGCTGCACATCAAGCGTGTGTTTTGAACTGCAACCAAGATAAAAATATATGCTCGTGTGAGGCTTTTTCATGATAGGTTAACCAAAAAATTGGTATATTTATGCAGAAAATATATCTTGATATCGATCTGAATTCAGAATTTGAAATCATCAAATGTGTAATATTGCTGTACACGATACAGCGCAGTAAATGCAGGTTATTGTACCTGATTTCTAGTTGGGAGATGCATATTTGACGTAATGACGTACAAAATTCACACCAGGCAGGATGCAGTACCAAAATGTCAATTACGCCAATGTCCTCTGGTGAACAACTTGGTAGGTAAGTAAAAGAGCACGCGGCAAAGATAATATAAGAACATAACTGATGTTCAATTGAACACCTTCATATTACAAGTTAAGATACATTTATTTGAAATTACATATATACAAACATATTAATATTCAGCTAGATAACCTTGTCACACATCACTCTAATTATTAAATAAGGGAACTCTTATTTACTGAAAATACAAGAATTCATTCTTATGAGTTGCCAAAAGCCCACTCTTATTGGACCCAGTAATCTTTAATTTTGTCTTTATCTCTCCACCAGGATCATCTACTTTGGTTAATGTTTACATCACAGTCTTTTTACCTTTCTTACCTTTTACCTTTCTCTCTAATATTCTTATCCAATTTTGGTAATTATACTATTCATTCCAACATGATTCTGAATATATTTGAATGTGCAGATTAGTTAACTGGTGCTTCAACATGATGTTCAGAACTGGTTCTGAATTTAAACTTACTATTGCAACATATTTGAAAACTAATTTGAAACCATTCGGAAATCACTTAATTAGAATTAGGAACTGAAAATTCTGGACATGCGCAAATTCAGAATCTCTTGGAATGTGTGCTAAAGATCTGTACAATCAATTTGCTTTCCAGAATTAAGAAACTGGAAGTTAAAAGAAACTAAAGTGTATCTGAGAAGAAATGTATTTTACTCAGTAGAAGAATTAAAACATGTGGGTTTCATGGAATAATGCTTCATTAATTAGTGTTACTATTGTATCATGTTGCACCGGTAATTATTGTACATACCATTTCCATACTGTAATTTAGATGAAAATAATTAACATGATGAAGCTATGTACAATTTATACAACAGGTGAATAAGTGATTGAGTATGAATAAAGAGTATAGGAAATGAGATACACTTCCTGTATTCATAAATTCAGAAATGGTGGAAGCAAGAAAGCCATAAAACAATGGTTCAATTAGCGTCCCAACCTCTAACAATAATTTTGAAACCGTTCATAGGCCATACTAGACTTATGTATGTGCATAACAAACAGTTGATATTAGCTTGGAACAGTTCAGAATGTGTTTGTATACTTGTTGGAATTAACCTATTGTATTCCACAATCCCCAACTGAAATGCAACTCTCCAACTCTCATTGAACTTGCAACTTCTCCCCTTCTTTAATTATTTAGTTACTTTAATGTCTGTGCATGTCCAGCACCAATTGCATCATCTTGCGATGCACATGTTGGAATAATTTATGCGTGTCTTACAAAGGAGGAGGTCACAAAAATCTGAATCAAATTTGTGAAAAACTTGTTACTGTTTGACTTCTCTTGGTTAGTGTGGTATTTATAGATTTATTTTTCATAGTTTCAAAAAGTTGGCCAATCTAAAGTTAAGCAGTTGGCTATGAAGCCATTTGCTCTCTTGCACTCCAGTGTTTGGAATGTTATGTTGGTATGTTGACTAAAGGTTGGGCAGTGGGTTAGGTGACTTCCACCCATATCTTCTTTAAGTGTACAGAAAGGACATAAGATCTCACTATACCAATCCTTAATAAATGTTTATTGAGATAGTCATGGCCTGTTAGAAGTCTAAAAGTTGCTACAGATGATTTTCTTAGTAGTGTATCAATTCTAGTCGTGCTGTTATATAAATTTTCCCATAGGTTTCCTTTTGTTTGTATTATATTATCTTATTTAATTTTTTGATTATATATTCATGTAATTATTCTTTTTATAGAGTGATAACTCAGTGGCTCAAATGAATTTGACTTAATTTTATTGCCTTTTTTGGTTAAAAAGTCGGCTGTTTCATTACCATGTATTATGCAGAATGCCAAAATTTCTCCATCAAAATTTGTAGCATTTAACCTTAATCTTTTGTAGAAAGAGAAAAGTGGGCATATTGCACCAGTGCCAGTACCACCATCATTTGGTGAGCTGGAACCGTCATTGTGAACATGTAGCCATTCATTGGCAGGTTATTATAAGTTAATTATTTATGTTATTTAGACTTTGTTACTAACAGGGAGCAGAACTTCAAATTCCTTTAATGATTAATTGAAGGCTTAAAGGAATTGACTTGGATAAAAGCATAATGTCTGATCCCTCCCATGCAGATGCAGCTGTTAGTAATCATTAGAGCTCAGATTTTTACATATTTTATTCTGTGATAGCTAAACATATGCATGTAAATAATAAATGCATTTCACATTATAAGGTGTGTATTATGGAAGTTTTATAGTGCATATGAATGTGCATTTAAGGGGTTAGTGCATATTTAACTAATTTATGCATATATTTTACTTTAACAGCAATGATTTGTACAAATATTTCACCGTATTACTTTAAAAAGAGGATACAAGCAAATTTCTCTTTTACTGCACTGTTTGTGTAGGACTTAGGTGTAATGTTTCTAAATCGATTAAAGGTTGTGGAAAATGAGAACGTAACTATTAACAATTAGCATTTCCTAATATAAAAAATATGCTGTTCAAAAACTTAAAATAGCAATCAAAATCATGCGATAAATCTTTAAAGTTTAGTGCGGCCATCGCATCATAAAGCTTGATACAGTTTGTATTAATGTTGAAAACGAAGCTGCAACGATAACATCTCCAAGAATTAAAAAGTGTTATTTTTACTTAACTGTTAAACTTGTACTAATGTGCTGCTAATCGTAATTTCTGAAATGGGGCAGTAGGAAAGGGAATATTATAATGCTAAAGTAGAAGAGCAGTAAAGGTTATTTGGTTTGATGGAAATTGATGGAAATCCTACTTTTAACTGATGGAAATAGTACTGTGCAAGTGTGTTAAAATGCTTGCTTTATTTTTGTATTTTGTTTTGTATTGATTTTAAAAATCAATGCAATTTTCAAGATACTATTGTTGGTTTTATTTAACTAAAATAAACCCATATTTTTTTATACCATTGTTATAGGTGCTCTGTGACAAGAAATTATAGATTATGCAACATCTATAAATGCTGCTCATAGAAATATAAAAACATTTTAAGTGACAGAAGAAAATAGTTTCCTCCAGAAAATTGGTGAAAAATATTTAATTGGAAAAACTATTTGTAGTCGGTTTTTCAGTTAATTTTGATGTCACTGTTACTAAATTCCTCCAAGCATAAATATTAAATTGTTTATTGCAATAAACACTACTAATACTTAAAATAGATAATGAGAGAGTAATGAATATTTAGTGCCTGGGTTTAAGATTTACTATAAATGTGAGAAAAAGGAAATAATGCATTTCACTTCAAATGCATGTGTTATAAAGTTTTTAAAGCATATTTTGCAGATTCTTACTGCATAGATGCATGCATATATTCATATTTTATAGTGCATATAAATCTGAGCTCTAGTAGTCACATATCTATTTTGTTATCTATAATGAAATATATAAATTTTAGCTTACTGAAGATGAATAAGCGCTGGTCCAGGTTGGGCAGTACTGTGAGGAACCAAGAGTTTATTAATAATTTGAAGTATCATCATCCACTGCTACCCCCTTTTAATTTACGTCCTCCAACGTTGTCATATCGGACGGTGAATGGAATGGGTGAAATGATGCTCAAATGAGCCCAGGGTACATAGAGCTTAGAGTTACCCGACATTCAGCTTTCAGGATAAGGGAAAACCCTGGAAAAACCTTATCCAGGTAACTCACCCTGACCGAGATTCGAACTCGGGACCTCTGGAACGCTACCGAGGCGGGCACTGCTGCCTCTTGCTCTCCCTCTGGTGTGCGATTCATATTTTCTTGTTCAGCAAAAATGGTATTTAAGTATGCATGATGACTTGTAGGAATGTAGGGAAGAAATGAGTGAAGAGCTGCAAGTTTTTCTGGAGAAATAAGTACAGGCTAGACTGGTAGACTGACTGCCAAAAGGTTGAAATTACGATCATCCCTTTTGTAGGCTTACCTGGCAAGCTATGGGATGTACCAATGATAGCCAACTACTGTTGGTGTTTGAAAAGAGATGCAGTAGCCCGACACTTACCAGCCAAACTGTCATTCAAAGGGGACATCTAGGGCTGTTCACATTAAAAGAGACTGCAACTTTTTCCTGTAATAACACCTTCTGGTGTTGTTTAACATATAAATTGCCTTCTTCAGGATTCTTTGATCACATTTAACTGCTAGAGCAGAGAAATCATGAATTCATGCATTTCAGCAATATGTGAACTAAGAGACTCGTTGGCACATATATAGATGAAACTTTCATTTATTTGCCCCCCTCTCACACAAAATAGTGGAATAGACATGTCATGAGCTGTTTACAAAATATTTTTTATTCCTATCTTTTATTTAGGAGTATCTATTGCAAGAAATCCTGACGTGATACATATAAATGAATTACAGATTCGTGTTCAGTGACCCAAAATTAGTTAAGATTACATGTCACATACCTTGCTGCAAGAAAAAGGTTTGAGTTCTGGGTGGTGTAATTGATGCACATTTTTGTGACTTTCTTCTCTGTAAGATATACATAAATTCTTCCTTGAGCAATGGGTAGCAAGCAGAGGGAAAATGCTATACATGAAATTATTACACATTACCAGGGAGAAGAGATGTTTGTGTGTGATGAGAGAAGAGTTGCGCTGTGGCCTGGGAACTGTGAATACAGTGATTATCCTAATGTTAATTTTAACAATTTACCTGCTTTAAATAAATTGGTAAGTTAGCCCAAATTTCAAAATTCTTGTATCTAAAATCTGCATGTTTCGTTTATATAATGCACTATTCAGGTTTTAGTATAGTAATGATTTAACCATGGATTGTAATGGATAATTACAGTACGCGCAAGATAAGTTGAGTGCTGGATTTAGGGTGTGGTGCAGGCAGACTCATTGGTACATATATAGATGAAACTTTCATTTATTTGCCCCCCTCTCACAGGTTGCTATTGGTCCTCAACGACAGTATTCCATTTCTGAAGTGTGGAGATAGATTTATGACGGTCATTAGTGGGCAGGAGGGTCAGTTTCCTTTGAGTCCGAACTGTACACAAGTTGACTAGACAGACTTTACCTTAGGGTTGGCACTGTTGGAATTCCACTTCTGTCCATATTGAAGATCCTGGAAGATGGAACTGGTATTTCATAATCAGATATAGTTAGATTTAAAAAATAGTGTCACATGAACTTGGTTGAATCCCAAATGGCATCTTTAGATTCTTCATGAAGACAGCTCAATCATAACCAGCCATCTGTGTGCTGTTGTTCAACCTGTGGTACTATTGTATTTTACAGCATACTGATATTCTAATTGACGAATCTTGTTGAACCTTAAATCTAAATCTGCAATACTTAGCCAGTTCTGTTTCTTGATTCTCGTTAAATGTGGACTTGAAAATCCCTAGAGAAGAAATCCTATCTTCAGTCTTTTTCTAATGTTAAGCACTTCTACATGCAATATTTCAGCTGCTTTTCATTTAGAAACCCTGCTTTCAGTGTGTTGTTTTGTTCTTGTTAATGTTTCCTCTGATAGAGGCTTTGAGTCTATTTTCCTTTTTTAGTTTCTGCGAAGTAATAAGGGAAAGGGATAATAAAATGAGCGAGCTTGGATTGTGTCCCACTATTACCCTAAGCAATAACAGAGCCCAGGAAAGTTATCACGCATTGTTGGGGAAGGTGAAGTTCCGTTTTATGGACCATTGCCCCATCTATTGGATAGATATTTGCCACACAGTGTATTCACTACACTTTTTAGTGTGTCCTGTGCTCATTGAGAAAATAATGAAACTCATGTTCTCACGCAAGGTTAACCACTAACTAATATTTGAGTACACATGCAAAAAATGGACGTTGCCCATACCAGCACCGCTATTTGCATGCTGGTTAGAATTTATAATGAGATTGAGTAAAACTTTAAATACCTTATAGTTTTCAGAAGAGGCATTGGAGAAGCACAGAATTTTGTTGGCAGCTTGCATCCGTTACATTCTATCACTGGTTTAATACTGTAACCAACCACACAAATACTATTTCATATAGAATCTTTACCCCTTGTTACTCCATCAAAAATAATAATTGGTTTAAATGTTAATGCTGAAAGTTCCTGAGGTTACGGATTTGGACCTGGCACAGGACAATGAATTTTTTCATGACTTCCTTTAGAAGGAAAGTAAAGTGGTGGATGCGTGACAGACATAGATTTACAGCACTTAAAGGAACTTTAAGTCTGATAGAGGTGTCTGAACAAAAGTGATTTTTCATATATAAACTGGGATATTGAGAAGCATTGCAGTTAAACTGTGATGTTCATAAGAGCTGCCAATCAGCTTATAGTTAATGGTATGGCGGATGTATGGATAGGAAGAGAGAATATGATGGTAGGATTCTGGAAAGTAGTTGGATGTCATTTGGAGGATATGGATAGACAAATTTTATGGGCCATGGGGGAGAAAAGAAGTTCATTAAAATTTTATAAAGAATTTGGAAGTAATGATGGGAAGAACATGTATATTGAGAGGTGTAGTAAGGAGCAAATATAAGATATTGCATGGTTTAAATTAGGAATCTGAAGATTGAAAGGTTACCGAGGAGGGATAGAGGAAGGTGTCTGTCCTATATGTAAGGGCAGGGAGGATACAATCCATATTTTATTAGAATGTATGGGGTTGGACATATGGAGGAAAGAGTTGATCCAGAATAGATGGCTAAAACTGGCAAAATCATTAGTAGTAAGAAGAATATTGTGACTTTGTGGGTTCGTAGAATTAAAAGTCCAAGTTGCAGAAATTCCAAATGTTCTTTATTTCCGTAGAAATACACTTACAGTAGCAGCATTCCGTCACATACACAATTGCAATCTACCAAGGTCATTGACCACAACCAAACACACCAGTTTCAATTACAAGTCTCGTTCTGCCTCTGTTTACAACTGTGTTTACGACCACTCTGCTGGCGTGTTGCCTCTTATATATACCACTACTGATATCACTAGACATTTCTGGAATATTCTGTAACAAACAAGAAATCGACTGTTCTCTGTCAATCAAGGTATCGCTAGAATGTTCCATTTACCTCACTTTATCTGTATTGGTATGCCTTTATCTCTGCGCTATGTTTATCTTATGCAAGCTGTTTATCTCCATGATACACTAACCGTCCATTATCTCTCTGCAGCAAACGTTTTGTGTGCGTCACTGCGACAATATTCTCTAATTGATCCCAGATTAGTAACTTACGTGAGATTTTGTTTAGAGTGAAGAAGAAATGGGTATGGTCAGTTAAATGAATAAGAGTATGTAGCAGATATTGGCTGAGTTGTGTAATAGATCAGGTGGTAGGAATGATGTATTGGTTATCGGTTGTTTGTTGATTGTTAAGTACCAATTATTGTATAGTGTTTGTGACTGGATATGACTGGCAAAGAGCCTGGGCTCAATGTCCAGTTATATCTATGATTGTAAGTTCTTGGCACTAATAAATAAATAAGAGCTGCCAATAAAATCCTGTGCTTCTCCAATGCCTCTTCTGAAAACGGTGAGGGATTTAAAGTTTTACTCAATTTCATTGTAAATTCTAACCATCATGTAAATAGCGACACATTCTGAAGATGGGAATGCATGTTCCCAAAACGCGTAAACATAAATTTAAAAAAAGTTATGTTAGTGTTATTAATACTGACTCGTATAAAACTTAAAAACCAGTACACGTATTGTTTCTAGCTTCTTCCATATATCAATTATCTTATCATTGTCAATTTTTGTAGAGTTTTGGTTGGACAATTTAATTAAGATTTCATCTGGATCAAATATCAACAACTGATTGAAAGGACAAAGGAGTCCAACTATTTACTGAAATTCCATCTGCAATTACCTGGATTAGAGAAAAGAAGGCTGCAATACTGCCTACCACCAGAGGAAGACTTGTACTTAAACATTTCGTACTATCTCCATCATGTATGTAAAATACAGTGTTTTAAGATAAATGTGTAATGGACTGAACTGGACTATGCTACGAAGGGGATTTGGCAATGAATTCCAAACTTGGTCTATTATACGTATACCCCCAAGTGGGGGCACCTCTGGAAGGAAGGATGAGGCAAGAGGAGACAAAGGGTGACCATCCCAAGGAGCCACGACTGCAGAAGACAGGCCCTCTACACTTAATTTGTTGGAAACTCCCTGGCAGATCAGAACAACTGGCATCCTGCCCTACCATGGTCTGGAAACGACCCACCAGGTTTGGAGACTGTCCTTCCTGAGGAGGAAGTTTTACCAAGAGCATATCATCCTGCCTTGCTATGCCGACACTTCTTCTATGAAAGAGACCACAGATGAGAGATGATGTGAAATGATAATGGAGATGAAATGGATGGACAGGAAATTTGGGGGATGAAATTAACCTATCCAGGAAAACTCCTGAAAAAGCCATGGGCCAGGGAGGCTGTCCACGAGAATCGAACTCGGACCTCCCGATTGCAGGCCACAGATGAAACTGCCTGAGCCATCCCATTCCGTTAAATGTGTAATACTTATCAAAGTTGTTACATTCAAGAATTAGATGTGGCGGCATAAATGTTATATATACACACATTAGACAAATCAACATGAGCAGATTAACAGATCAAGCTCCCTCTCACACTTCAGATCCTTCTTGCCTTCTTCTGGTGGTTATATGGAACTCCTGAATTGAAATATATAACCAAGATAACAGCAATGGCTGCTTTGGTATAAGTCAGCCTGGATATTCATCCAGCACGTCCCACTGCAGGTACTGTAGTGTATACGTAACTATAATTTATGTATTAAGTAATTGTCCGTAAAATTGTGTGAACCATAGTTCCACTGCATGGAAAAGGCAAGAAAGTGTATTATCTATCGACAAAGGAAGCATAAGGGGGATAGATATAATTGTATAAACAGTTCAAAGTCTACAGCTGAAGCAATTGATGCAAGTGGAAGATCTGTATTAGAAATTGAACAACCCCAAGAAGAGAAGTTTATGGGCCCGCTTTGTCTGTTTTATAGAATTTCTGTAAGTTGAAATCCATAAATGTTACTGGTCTTTATTGGTTCCTGTGGGACAGTTCCCACATTTGTTTTTTAAATATTGCAGATCAAAATATAAAATTAATGCAAATGTTCAAGACTAATATTCAACATTCTGTTGTGGATTTAGAGCAATCTCTAAACATGATTTCTGGTGAAATCTTGGGAACAAATTTTTGGGTGGATAAATATGTAGAATAAAAAGAAGTATTTCACACAGTGGAGTTTACTCATTTGCATAATTTTAATAAAGATACGTGTTTAAGGACACTGAAGTGCAAGATCATCAATACCTTCTTAATTGAGTAATTGTAGAGAAAGTAAAATAATGTTCAGTCTCTGTGTTCATATACATTTTGCATTAGTTAAGTATATATTTTGTTAACAAATGTAGGCTTTCACGGCCGGCGTCTTGTTCAGTAGAAGATTCCAGGCTGTAAGGCCGTGCTCCACTGGGTTTCATCTCTCTCCCATACAATTTGCTTACAACTGTGGCAAGCATTATCGGTGGCATAGAAAAGTCCTCCTTGTACTCTTTGTAGCTACAAAGAATAAGTGAAACGTCTGGGAGAGAGATGAAACCCAGTGGACCACGGCCTTACAGCCCGGAATCTTCTACTGAACATACATGTTTTGTGATTCAATACTGAAAAAAAAAAATTGTTTTTATTAAAAATTTAAGTTAATCTACCTAAATTCTCAAAAAAGAATGAAAAACAAACTGTGTGCACATTTATTTATTAAAAAATATATTCTGTACTGCAATTGCTTTTTAGATTGAATATATTGAAACTAGTGTCTTTATGGTATTTGAAATGTAGACATATATAGCTCCACCTTCCTTTTTATACAATTGTCTTTACATTGCCTTTCCATTTGTTTCAGACTCGAACGAAAAAAATGAGTTTGGACCTTAGAAGCATGTTAGGTTTTCTGACTGTTGCTCCTTATGTTACAAGAGCAATTGATCAGCCACATGAAGTGTTGTAATGCCTTCCAATGTCTGAGACAGCAGCGAAACCAGTGGCACAACAGGACTCCGGGGTGGTTGTTTCTCAAGGTACTTGCTTCATTATTACTTTCTTTGCAATGCTGTTTGCTAAGATCATATTATTACTTAACTGAAGAAGTGTTACATGTAATATATTTTTTTTTAAAAATAACACTGAAATGTTTCTAGAATGCCATGTTTCTAAAACCAAATTAAATTTTTTATTATATTTACGAGGGCCATGCCAAAAGTTGTTAGCAGCGCTAAGACTGAAAATCTGACAACCATGACATTATTGTAGTTTGAAAGAGCAATGTTTTTTGTCCTTGGAGCATGCGTGTGGCAGTCCCTCCACCACAGCGCAATACGTGGACAGCGAGTGAAGAAGCAGTTAGTGGTGAGTGAGACACAGTGGAAGATGGATCTGTTGCGCCGTGATTTCCGAGCAATGATTTATTATGACTACAAAAAGAAGTTAAATGCCGAAGAATGCCACTCTTCACTAGTACGTATTTTTGGTGAGTGTGCCCCATCTAGGGCCACTGTTGGAAATTGGTTCTGTGAATTTTCAAGGAGCAGGGAGCCTCTTGAAGTTTAACCTTGTCCTGGTCGCCCCGCAACAGCAGTGACTCAAGAAAATGCTGATGCTACGAGGAAAATGATCCAAGAAGATCATCTCACATATTGTGATATTGAAGGTATCCTAAATATTAGGTCGACTGCAGCACAGACCATTGTTCATGATTATTTAGGCCTAACCATGAGATGTGCACGTTGGGTGCCATTTTTCCTGACAGAAGCCCAAAAGAATGCAAGAGTGGATTGGTGTAAATTTATGCTTGAAAAATTTGACTAAGAATGGTCCAAAGACACTTACATTATCGTCACAGGCGATGAAACATGGGTGTACCATTATGACCCCGAAACCAAGAGGCATCAGTGTGGTGCTTTCCAGGTCAGGACCATCCACGAAAACTCAGAGATCTAGTAGCTCTGGAAAGAAGATGGTGGCCACTTTCTTCACCAAGATGGGTCATCTCCTCACCTCTGTGACCTTGGACACATGCCGTATAGTCACTGCAGAGTGGTATGTGACTGAATGTCTGCCGAAAGTCTTTGCAACATAGGGGTCAAAGCATCCCAAGATGAAGAGTGGGCATCTTCTTCTGCATCATGAGAATGCCTCAGCACACACGGCTACCAGAACCATGGACTTCCTGGAGAAGGAGAAAGTGTGAGTCTTACCTCAGCCACCCTGTTCACCAGACCTGGCCCCATGTGACTTTTTCCAGTTCCCAAAGACAAAGGAAAAACTATGTGGGCAGTTTTTTTCATCCTATGAAGAGGCTATTGCAGCATACAACAGTGCTCTAAGTGATGTCTCTACAGAAGCTGGGATTGACACATTTTCTAAGTGATGTCAAAGGATGGAAAAGTGTATCATTTCTCATGGAGAGTGTTTTGAAAAGTTGTAACAGTTTGTGAATAAAATGTATTTCTGATTCTCTACTAAAAACTTTTGGCATAAAACTTCGTACAGCTATTTTGTAATACTTTGTGAGTTGATTGCCATGTAGTTTGATTTACTCTAATAGTTTAATTACCATTATTTAAAAATTTTGTGATCATCCAAAAATAAATTTGACTACAGAACATTTTTGGGCCATGATTGTGTATGATTTTCAGTTGCCATTAATGCTTAAACAACGTGAAATACATTTGATGAAAAAGTCCCATCTAAGGTAATAACATAACTCATTGGTACAGCAAATTCAAAAGAGATAAGTTTTTTGTTAGTGATTTTCATGAGCCCATCCAAGAGCTGCTGTTACTCATTCTGGCTGTGCCCTGGCTGAGTGGCTAGACTGCTCAACTTTCTCCAAAGCTGGGTTTGATCCCCGGTGGCCACAAAGTGAGGTTTATGGTGGACAACGGCACTGGGATGAGTTTTCTCCAGGATCTCCAGTTTCTCCTGCCATCTCATTCTACCATCTTCATTTCGTTTATCATCAGTGTCACCGTCTGTCTTGCCGCATGTAGTAAAAGCTGGTGTTAAACACTATGCAAGTTACTGATGAAAAAATTGCCACTGTTCAAGCAATGCTTGAAGATCATTGAACATCTAATAAATTTATCAAAATTTAACTGTATTGGAACACCACAGTGAAGCAAAATAATTGTTAAATTATAAATGAGTCGTATTTATTACACATCAGCTTCACTTATATTGAGGACATTTTCGCGAACTATCGTTCGCATCGTTGGCTCTAATGCAACTGAGCTCTAATGTTCGCGAAACATGTCTTCTATATAGGTACGTAAGTGAAGCTGATGTGTAATAAATATGACTCATCTATAATTTAATAATCTAATGAATTTCTTCAGTTAACATTGAGCATTAGTATGGGTCAAATCTGAAAGTTTTTACAGTAACATTTAGAAATGAGAAAACCTTGTTGATGGGTTTCACATAAACTGACTTTTGATAAAAACAAAACATTGATTGGTGAAGATAGATTTGGAAAATTGCAAGGTGGTACTTCATATTGGCTTGGAATATCATTACCAATTAGGAGTTACGGACTTATTGTTATGATCCTGAAAAAAAAAAAAAGCTCTTTTGAGTAGAATCTAGGCCCACAAAAGTCAGATAAATTTTCTATGCTGGTTAGAAGATGGTTGCTAGCTTTTTTTCTAAAATTGGCTATAGTGCTACTATAGCATTTACTGCTAATTAGTATACAAATATCTGCTTTAAAATTTTTAAAAATTTGTGAATCACTTTCAAAAGGAAAAATAATTTTACCTCATGATATAGCACATCGTTACATACAGCAGAACTAATCTGGATATCCTGAAAGTTAGTATCTTGGAGTCTACCATACAACCCTGACTAGCACCTTGTGATTTCTTTTTGTTCCCAAAAATTAAGGGAGAGCAGCATCATTGCTTTGAGGACTGATTTCATCAAATGAAAAATGTGCAGATGTTAAAGGGGAATGGATATTTTTAAGGGGGAGGGGACACATGGTTTAGAAATTTTAAAACTAATCCTTGTTTGATCATATAAAAATGTGCAGTGTTGCCTGAATAGTTACTATTAATGTTTTTAGTCAAGACAAGAGTAAACATTTCAGAAATAATTGTAGCTGTGAATAATGATTACTTTGTATTTGTTTCCCCTTGTCCTATGTAGGGCTGACAGGAGAGCAGCGTTTGCGGCAATTGGAAGCCCTGTTCCTGGGTGGACCTATCCAGGGACAGGGCCAGTGTTTCAGCATCGAAACCCTCCTGGATGTCTTGTTGGTGCTTTATGACGAATGCTGTAACTCTTCGTTAAGAAGAGAAAAGACAGTATCCGACTTTATTGAATTTGGTAAGGTTTTCAGAGTTCAGATTGGTTACTTTAGCTAATCTTACATTTCTCTTATTGCAGTCTTACTACCCCTACTACCACACAGTTGAAGTGATTGCCCAGTTATAGATGGGCATGTTTTATTTAATCATACATGCCTAACAATCAGGTTCATGGTTGTAGTCCATGAGTTTAAATTGTTGTTGGACATACAAAATAAATTCAAGCATATAGGTAGTCTTATAGGGCTGCTACTGTTCATTCCAAACCAGAGTTTCCACTGATGTAAGTTAAAACACGTGCTCCTGCATGTCAGAACCTAAACAAACACACTTATGTCAATGTAAATAGTTCCTTAATAAATATATAATGAAATAGAGTCAACATGAAAAATTCAATGCCATGGCTGGGATTTGAACCACGGATCTTTTGGTTTCTGTCCAGTCATTCTAACACTCTCCATTTGTATATAGAATAAAAAGAAGTATTTCAGAAAGTGGAGTGCCATTGTTACTAAAATTAGGCAAGTGAGTCAACCTTGTATATACTTTTCTCCACTTACAAGTTTTTTTATGAAAACTTGTAAGTGGAGAAAAGTATATACAAGGTTGACTCACTTGCCTAATTTTAGTAACTCTCCATTTGACCCGTATATTTCCCCAGTATACCACTAGGGGCTCTCGCATTTGAGATATGCCGTTTGTGGCGACTCCTATCATAAGTACTTGAGCCCCAGGCTTCATCATTTAACCAGGAGATCCGTGGTTCAAATCCTGGCCATGGCATTGAATTTTTTATGTTGACTCTATCAAAAACCTTAGCCTATACACGGCTAGTGTGAAGAAATGATTAATTTCCATCAATTAACTTATATAATGTGATTTTCGTAAAAACTCGTTGCCAAAGGTAGTGAATACATGCCAAATGTTACAATATTACAAAGTTCACTTTTGTTAATGCTGTCTGCTATTGCGCCAATGCTTACGAATTACCAACTATATGCAAAATTGTCATTCTCTTGTATATAAGAAAAATGCAGCAGTGAATTTTCTGAGTGCTATCTGAGCACTCATACATCCAATGTATGTTCCTGAAGTGCAGTGAATCATGTTCAATTAATATATAATACAGATAGGTGCAGTTCAAAACAACTCTTCATAAATGTTTGACCGTTGCTTAATGAAACAAAACAACACATGAGCAAAGTTGAAAGTTGGAACATACTGTAAATATAAATACAAGAGTCACCATTGCTTATTCGTAGAATGACAACTTTAGAAGTATACAGAATAGAAATATGGCCTTTGAACAGGCTGCTTCAAAAATGTTTGCCACATGTACCAAGGTACATTAGAATGTCAAATTTTCATTAGTAATTTTGAGCCCACGAAAAAGAAGAAACTCTTGTTCATGCTTGTGCCATGTGTTGCACTAGGCAACACTGCATTACTATGATAGACTAGTTGCTCTAGGTGAGCACCTCCTAGTACTGCCTCATAAGCCTTTTAATACTGTACACCACATAGTTTCATAAGAAATTTATGTTGGAATTTGGACCCATGAGAAAGGACTGAACAAAAGGTGATTTAATGTTGGATAATGCCCCTTCACATCCTGGCAAGAGTAACTTGCACAGGTGCTCAACCTGTTCTCTTATGAGCTACTGACATCACCTGGTCACGTTAAGCTTCCTGCTTAGTTTTGGATATAGTCTTGGCATAAAGTATTTCCCATTCATTCATTCAGCATGGTTTTGTCCTTACAAACTGTATGACTTTTTCGAATCTAATTTCCAAGATTTAAAAGCAATACAGGAGAAACTGTCTTATTAGCAACCCTTTTACTTTTCCTTGCAAAGATGCTCTTCACAATCTCCAAATGTAACTAGTTGCTTTCCAGAATTCAACAGCCATGAAATATTCTCAGAAAAAAGATTTAAATCTCTTCCCAATGAAACATTTCCCAGATTGTGAAATTTTTCTGCAGAGTTCTTTTAATATTTAGTTCTACATATATTTGTGAACAGATGTTCTCGAAAATTAATCAAGTAAAAAGCAAGTATCATACCAGGATTGGACAGGAACATTTGGTATGCCTTTTAAGCTTCTGTTATTCAATGCTGTTGGCAAATATTGATTATCTGGTTGCAAGTAAACAGTGTAATCAAGTAAGAAGCCCTTTTGACATGCTTTCAATAATACGAGGGCGTTACAGAAAGTAACCTCCATTTGGAAATAAAAATTAAACCAGTTAAAATATAAAAATGTTATTAGTAGATCTGAAAACTACAAATTTTTTTCTATTTTTCCACATCTTCTCCAAACAAATTCCAGCACCTGTCATACCTTTTAACAGTCTTGTAAATACCCTCTGCATGAAACTCTACCGCCTCTGAACGTAACCAATCAGTCATGGCGTGATGAAGCTCTTCGTCTTTGGCAAAGCGCTGAGATGTAAGCCACCGTTTCATGTAGAGGAACAGATGAAAATCACTGGGAGCCAAGTACGGGCTGTAGGGGAGAACTTGAAACTGGCCAAAGGTTCATTTCTTCTTCGAGCTGTGTTTGAACAAGTGTTGTCATGCAGAAACACAACAACAGATGTCTGAAAGTTTCACAGTAGGCTTCAGAATTGACAGTCATGCCACGTTCCATAAAATTAAGTAAGATGTCCTGGCATCCCAAAAAGCCATAGTCATGACTTTCTTTGCAGACAAAGTTTGATGGGCTTTCTTTGGCTTGCTTGGAGAAGCAGTATGTCCCCAGTGCATTGACTGCCATTTTGTCTCAGCATTCATGTAGGCCACCCAAGTCTTATCACCAAATCTGTTAAAAAAAGCTTTTCAGTGTTATACCGAGAAAAAAGGTCTATGGTCTATTGTTTTGGTCATCAGTCAGCCGTTTCGGTACCTAAACGAGCACAAAAATTGTGATAGCCTAGGTGTTTGGCAACTATCTCGTTCAAAAGACTACGAAAAATTTTGGGTTCCTTTATTGTGAACCAATGGTTCTCATGAGTTTTTCCATCCACTTTGTTCACCAGGACATCTTTGACAACAGTAGGCTTTCCACTCCTGTTTTCTTCATGAATGTTTGTTCTGCCATTTTTAAAAAATGCTAGCTATTGACGGACGACACCTCTGATAATGTTAGTACCACATACTGCACACAATTCGTGATGAATTTCGGCTGCTGAGTGATGTTTTGCCAAAAGAAATCTTATAACACCACGCACCTCACAGTTGGCAGGATTTTCTATTGTAGCGTTTTGATGTTATATCTAGCAAATGTGCGACAATACGAGCTCTCCTTTGGACAGCTAAAGGCGCATTGAGGACTGCACATGCTGATGTGTAAATGACGGTGCTACCTCCACAATTTCTTGTACTAGGCACAAATGGCAGTTACTTTCTGGACTGCCCTCGTATGCAACAGTAACATTACTGAAGTCACTGCCACTAATCAAAGTGACAGGGATAGAATGGTCTTTGTCTGCCATCCTGCAAAACAGTGGGTGAAGGTAATCTGTCCTCCCCTCTTCCACAAAGGTTGGGTACCATTGGTAACGTGGATCCAACAATGGTGTCATTTTCAGGGCCATATAAATAAAACCATGCTTCATCTATAAGCAAACTTAATGTAGGTCATAGAATGATAATTGATATTATTCATCATCCAATTTTAGAAACTATGTATAGCTGCTTCTCCTGAACTATAGTAAAGTTACGGGTTTTAAATTTGGAAGTTTAGTGACGTTCATAGCCATCATTTGCAAAATTCTGATTTCTGAGCAAGTTTTCTCACAGATTTCTTTGGTTTTCTTTCTAGCTTTCGTCTGAAGTCATTTTGTTTTTCTTGGTGATTTATTTTATTATTATTTTTTTTTTTAAATCAACATATATATGTATCCCTTAAACTTCACAAGATAGACTATTTCTCTATTAAGGGAATGGACAGCAGAGAATCTGTCTATAAATTTGCCATCTCAGTTCTCGCTGCAAAAGTTTGTCACATAGGAATCATGCATGAAGATTTTGTATTAAAATATATGGACATTTTGGCATTATAACAGATAACACACTGTAACACGTAAACCTTTGGTCTCTCAATGTGTCAACCTCTATACCTTTTTTTTTTTTTCTTTTTAATTTACATCCTTTAACTTTTAAGTAATATCGGACAATGAATGGAATGTGTGAAATGATGCTCAAATGGACTCAGGGTCCATGAGGCTTAGAGCTATCCATCATTCGTCTTTTAGGATAAGGGAAAACCCCGGTAAAACCTTATTCAGGTAACTCACTCTGACCGAGATTCGAACTTGGGACCTCTTGAACGTGAGGCAGACATGCTACCATCTACGCTACCGAGGCAGGCTAACCTCTGTACATTACAGGCTTCTCATCCACTGATTAGCTAGCACAGAGAGAGGATGGAATTGGAGCGGGAACAGAAGTGAGAAACAGGGACTGCAGGGCAAGCAGTTTGTATAATATCCATATAGGGCAAAATAAAATATGTTACACTTTTGTCCAGCGAGTGTAGGTGTTCTACCTCATTTAATGACATTTAATTGCAGCATACAAACTGTACTCCTCAGAGAGTACTCATTTCTTTCTTTTTTCATCTTCAAGATTCCAGAGAAAATGTTCTTTATAAAAAGGTTATTTTGTTTTTGCTGTCCTCATATTTGATTTATAGCTGTTTGTTGTGACTTAAACATCCAAAATATCTGAAACTGTCCATTTATTCTACTAAAGCTTATCGACTTTGGAAATCATGGTTTCCATGTGTAATGTAAATTGCATATTATAATATTCTAATAATTGGCAGTGGTATGAAGATGTTAAATTGCCATTTGCTATACCATTAATGTTCTTACAGCAGTTTTGTATTGTGTGGAAAATCATAATTTAAAAGCCAGGGATTCCATTATTCTCAGTTCATTTGGCAATATAATTAGTCCAAAATATCATTTGAATTAAGTTTGACTGTTAATTAAAGAGTGTGCATTTGTGTGGATATTCTCATCAAACAACACCTGGAAGCTTCTTAGGCTGAACCTATTGCTTGAGGAATTTGTTTATGGGGTTTTATGGTTTCAATTAGTGATATTTATATAGAAATTTTACTTTATTGGAACACCACAGTGAAGCAAAACATAATTAAATTCTAAATGAGTCATATTTTTTGCACATAAGCTTCACTTTTGTACCTATATTGAGGACATGTTTCGCAAACTATTGTTTGCATCATCAGCTCTGTTAGTCATGTATTAATTACGAGTAGCTGGCATGCTTTAATTTGTATAAGAGTTCTCACTCAGACTTTAGATTGTTCACATTTCCTCCAAAACATGTTTTCTACCAAATCTTACCAAGTCTTGGTAGAAAACATGTTTTGGAGCAAATGTGAACATCTAAAGTCTGAGTGAGTACTCTTATACAAATTAAAGCATGCCAGCTACTTGTAATTAACACAACAGATGTCTCACTTTAAATTTGACAATACTTTATAATAATAGCCTTTGTTATGCACTTATTTTAACTTTCATTTGTCTATGTTGCAGTGAAACCAGTAGCAACATGTGTAAAAAGCCTTCGTCTTACTCGTGATGATTTTGAAATAATAAAAGTTATTGGAAGAGGAGCGTTTGGTGAAGTATGTGTTGTAAAAATGAAAGGCTCAGAAAAGGTGTTTGCAATGAAGATTCTAAACAAATGGGAAATGTTAAAACGTGCTGAGACAGCTTGTTTTCAAGAGGAACGAGATGTCTTAGTGTATGGAGATCGACGTTGGATTACAAATTTACATTATGCTTTCCAGGACGAAAACAATTTGGTGAGTAATTTTCAGGATTAGTATTTACTACCTTCTGTATGCAATTTGAGCTGTCTTGTATGTTGAAATTAAAATTCAATTTATTAGGCTTAATAATTTGATGCTACTGTATATACCTAGTCTTATCATAAGTTCTGTCAAAATTTCCCCTTATCTCTTTTGACTGACACAGCTGCACAGCAATTCGAGCAGTTTGATCTTGTGTCAGCATCCTTCCTTGAAATGTTGACCCATTCAGATATGATATATGATACGATTTATTGAGTACCAAAACAAATACATCTTGGGCTACCCCTGGGTTGGGGCATAGCCCTTTTGCTAACAGGGCAGCCCTTCAACACAATTACATACTTTACACATGTTTGTCCATTTTAAAAGTCATTGCTTTTCATTTAATTTCTGTGCAGTGCTAGATTTTTCATTCCAGTGCGTAAGGAATACAGTGAAGCACAAAATGTAATTTTGAGTCGAACTAGTACTCAATGCTCCACTTGTTGCTAGTATTTACCTAGTAAATACCCAAGATACCGGCAGAGATACCCCTATCACCTCCAAGGAGTTCACCAAACCAACGCCCATTAGTTGACAACAGCTGATGATGTTAGGAAGATCCTAACGAAATGTGTTCTAGGTAAATACTAGCAATAAGTGGAGCATTAAGTACTAGTTTGATTCAAAATTGTATTAGATTTTTCATATTTGCCAAATTTTGTTCCTCTCTGTAAATTCTTACACTCATTTCTGCTAAATATTATTATTGTTTCACTGACTTGCATTCCGTAATCTCACTTTTCAATGCTTTTCACACATCACCCCATTTGCATCCTCTTTCCCTATTACTAGTTATTTAACTTCACTAGCAGCTTGCTGCACTTTGTACAGACGTATCACATCTGTTCAGAGCTGTTCCTGTACCTCTCAGGACACCATTCTATTTATATCAAGATTTAACTGTATTGGAACACCACAGTGAAGCGAAATAATTATTAATTTATAGATGAGTCATATTTATTATACATCTGCTTCACTTACTTTTGAAGACATGTTTCGCAAATCATTGTTTGCATCTTCGGCTCTTATGCGACTCTTGTACGTAAGTGAAGCAGATGTATAATAAATACGACTCATGTATAAATTAATAACCATTCTATTTGTTACTTTCTACAATTTACCCATATTTATGCCTTGCTGATATGTTCCTACATCTTGATATCTCCTGCCTAAATTACACCACTTTTCTAATCCCTTGGATCCCCACACTTGTTTCACACTGATTTTCCCTGATCCCTTGCACCTCCACACTTGTTTCACTCTGCTTTTCCCTGATTACTTGTATCCCCACACTTTTTTCACTCATTTTTTTAATCACCTTAATTCCCATACTTGTTTCACTCTGTACTCAACATAATGCAATTACATTCTTTATTTTCTTCTTTGCTCCACCAACTGCCATATCTGAGATTTCCCCCCTCTTCATTTACGTTGTTCATCACTTTCCTTCTGTCAGTGCATACTTCATTTACTCCAGGTGCATTCTGGACTCACTCAGATTAAGTTTGCTGCATCAACAACATTCGTATACTCTGCATCTAGGATGTTCCTTATGCTGCTTCTCTGCTCAGTCACTTGCCCATCAATCCACAGTTTGCCTCATTTGTTGCTTAATGCGCACAGTCAACTAACCCAGTGATGTAACACTGCTGTATGCAATTATAAAATTCATTCCACAATTGTTGATTGGACATTTTGGGGAAAATGGACTCTTTTATATTTTGTAGCATACAAATAAGCTGCAATGTATAGTGTGCATGTGCATGCAAATTTTTTACCAGATTCAGCTTTCTCCAAATGGAGGACGTCATAAATAAAACATATTAAACAGCAAAAGGGTTGTAAATACATGATGGAAATGTGAACATTACAAATAACTATTAACCAAGTCCCAACATCTAAAACCACCTGAAAGTAATTAGATATAATTTGTAAATTATATTAATTTGTCACATTAGAAAAAATTAGTTTACCATGCACCGTATTTTGCAATATATCTCCTTAAATAACAAACACTGCATTTATAAATTAATTGTTAATTTAATTAATTTAAATAAGGATCGCGTAGTGAAATCCCACCAGTAGATAATTTGACAAAAAAGTTCATAGTTCCACCACCAGAGAGAGAGAGCAGGCAACAACAGATGCCAGTTGGAAAGAGATTGAAAATGGAGGGGAATGCCTTTGAAACTAGTCTCTCATTAATATAAACAAGTGACGAGTATCATAAACCAACTAAAAATAGTTTTTGAGATTAAGATAATATTTAATTAACTTTGGAGAACATTGCTCAAGTTCTCGGGAAACAAGCCAGGTGAAAAGACGATTAGAAATCGGTGTTTCGGGAGTGTGCATCTCTCCCATCATCAGGATATTTATTTTTCTATTTATTTTTTTTGTAATTTATGTCCTTTAACTTTTTAAGTCATATCGGACATGAATGGAATGGGGAAAGTGATGCTCAAATGAGCCCAGGGTCCATGGAGCTTACGTTACCTGACATTCGTCTTTTAGGATAAGAGAAAACCCCAGAAAAACCTTATTCAGGTAACTCACCCTGACCGAGATTCGAACTCGGGACCTCTTGAATGTGAGGCAGACATGCTGTCATCTATGCTACCGAGGCAGGCCGAGATATTTATTAAATTTATAACCACAAATGAATCACTGGATATAACACAAATATAAACAAAGACAGAACACTATCAAAATTTGCATTATTGAACAAAAGACTGTTTTCAGTAAATTTAATTCCAGGTCAGGAGATGGTGTGAGTATAGAAAATTAATTGGGTCAATGGAATGTAACTACTTAACTTTATTATCAAGCTGTATTGATCTGTGCTTCTTATATATATGGATTTCCATTTTTAAGGCCGGTTTCCAATAGGAGCTGAACTGAAATCCAGCATCACGATTAAGTGTGCTCCTCTCGGAGGAAATGGCCAAAGTTTCCTTAATTCTCCGCTCCCAGTAACTGTTGCATTTTGCCAAGATGGTTGTCTCTCGAAAGTTGACCAGGAAAGCTTCAGGTCTTATTTGGACATCATTATTACTAAATTGCTCCAAAGATCACTGAATTTTTCATTTTGACCCTGTCTATCCAGAAGTTTAGCCTAGTGTAAAGAAATGATTCATTTCCATAGTTAACTTAAATCACTTATGCTATTTGTTTACTGTAAAAGTTGAAAGTATTGACTAATAAACTATAATTACTGACTAAACTCCATTTATCTTCGATTATAGCATACAGACTGTAAGTGAAATAACTGTACAGATTTTAAGAGCAAATTTATTTTATTTGGAGAACAAGAAAATCTAATACTGAAAAGTATTTATAGTTTTGTATGAAAAAAAAAAAAACTTTTATCCAAAAAATGTATTACCTTGCTGGAATTACTGTTAGACGTTCTTTATTTATGAATATATTCACAGAAAATTGAATCAACAACTTTTTCCATCGGTGCATTTCAATAGAAAGACCTTTTTGTGTAAATTAAGTATAAAATGGTCTATAATTTTTTGCCTTCTTAATTCTCTTAGAACTGGCAGCATTTTATCAGCTGTAGATTGCCAGAAATGTTTACTTAATTGGATGCATTTTTTTGTGTCAGAGTCACAATTTAAGACCAGGGCAGTTAAAGGAGGCATGTGTAAGAAGGGGGAGGGACAAAAGGTCTTATAGAACATACACAGTGTCATGATGTTCATTTATTTAGAAACAATGTAAATCATCTGCTCAATAGGTTTTGCTATTGCAAGTGTAAGTAGATTTGTTGTCATTTACTGGCGAATCTATGATGCAAGTAATTTAATTTTGAATTGTCGTAATTGGTGGGGACAATTACCTGACAAAATCAACATGGAAGAGGAAGTGTTAAATTGGTTAATGGAAAATCCTGATTGGAGCAGGCATGAGGTTGTGGAGTCACACTGGACTGTACAGGAACCTTTAAAGAATAGTTATATTAACCTTTTGAGAGATTAGAGAAATCTTTATAAAATCCTAATGAATGAAACTTAATATGGCTAGAGAAATTGGAAATAGTAGTGAATTTGATTTGGAAAATGTTTTGATGTTGACTAAGCTGCATTAAGTTGGCAGAACTAAAAGCAGATGAAAGAATATCATTAGTGACAAACAAATAATAACCTAATGTACACCTAATGACTTAATTACAGTGTGTAATTCCAGAAATTGCATCTAACTTATTGTATCTGTTTAACATTTTTTTTACATGAATATAATTTTTGTTGCAGTATTTAGTGATGGATTACTATTGTGGTGGAGATCTCCTAACATTACTCAGCAAGTTTGAGGATCGTCTTCCGGAAGACATGGCACGCTTCTACATTGCAGAGATGGTTTTAGCTATTGGTTCCATTCACGATCTGCGATATGTGCATAGAGACATAAAGCCTGACAACGTTCTTCTAGATGCTAATGGGCACATCCGCCTAGCAGATTTTGGTTCCTGTTTAAAACTGTTTGAAGATGGCACTGTTCAAAGCAATGTAGCTGTAGGAACTCCAGACTATATATCTCCAGAAATTTTGCGGGTAAGTACAGCTTTTTGTGGATGTAATTCCCTTATTCATAATTAGACCCTTTGCTACTTCCATTTAAAGCATTAGTGCATGGCGGAAATAATGGCAGCATAGACAACTACCACAAGAGAAATAACATCAGTCAGTCGGACACATTCTGAAGATTCCAATATAAATTTGACTATTTAAATTTTCCCGGAACATGTTTCAGAGACTTTGCCTCCAACATCAACCGGACATCGACTGGTTCTCAGTGGTATAGCTGGCGATATTTAGGAAAAACCAAAAGAAATTTAGAAAGAAGAGCAAAGGAACACTTAAGGAACATAAAATATAAACAATTAGAAAAATCTGCAGTTGCCATGCATTTTTGGGAAAAAAAACAACATAAATCCAGAACCAAAACTACTAAAACATACATCAGGAAAACAAGAACTGTCCACATGGGAACAAATCTTCATTTCAAAAAATAGAAACAAAGTATTCAATTTCAACATCGCCCAGAAAGATTTGTTCAGCAAGTTCCTTGAACCGCCACCAGAGGAGATCTATGACAAAATATTTTCAACTGCACCAATGAGAACCAGTCGATGGCCGGTTGAGGATGGAGGCAAAGTCTCTGAAACATGTTCTGGGAAAATTTAAAAGTAAGTGTTGTTTAGTGTCATTAATTGACTCCCTTTAAATTTAATTTATAGCAACACCACTGTTTTCAACACTTCTAAGAAAGAAATCGTAAGTTTACAGAGATTAAAAAAAAGTGATGCTAAGCTTACTAATGTCGACTCATCTTAACGTATCACTGTTTCTAACCTCTTCCATATATAAATACATGAACTTAATATCTTTGCTTGATTACATTTTTTTATCAAAAACTTTTATTGTTAATCATTTTCAAAAACATTAAAAGTTACTAAAATCTAGATCAGATTTGGAAGTAACCTGTTGCATACATTAAACTAGAATTATAGTAGAATATAATTGATTATATAGTATTTAACCCCAAAATAGCATGCACAAATTTATACGAAATAATTTACCATTCCTATAATAAGCTATATTAACATTTTATTTCAAAATACTAGGCAGACATTTCAGTTTTTTTATTTTTTTTTTATTTTTGAAGTAAAATACAATTTAAGCTGAGTTCTATATATCATGCCCAGTTACTTTATTTTGGTGGCACTTACGGAACGGCAACCAGTACTTTAATGTATAATAAAAATTTCACACTGTCTGAAGTGGCTTCTGAAAAATAGGAAACTAAAAATTGTTCGCAAAAACTATTTTTAGTTGTTAATCTTTAGACGAGTCGTATTTATTACACATCTGCTTCACTTTCGTACCTATTTTGAGGACATGTTTCGCAAATCATCGTTTGCATCTTTGGCTCTTATGCGACTAAAGCTTGATCCAGTGGTGTGGGTAATTCTGGGGTTGCTGCTGCCATCTGTTGATTTAGTGATGAACTTAAATGTGGGATTCTCTTCTGGCGGGATTTCAAAGTTCATTAGTTGGTTTTTATGTTTTTCTATGTATATTCTCTCCCATATGACGAGTTCACTATGTTTTTGTGCGTATTTTAGTAATTCTGTGCTATCTTCAATTTCATGATTTTCAGACCAGAAATGAGCTGCTATTGCGGACTTATCAATATTTTTGTATCTTAAGTGCCTGAAGTGTTCTTTCTTTCTAGTGCCTATGTTTCTATTTGTCCTCCCTATGTAAATTTTTTCACAGTCTTTACACTTAATCTTGTAAATGCCTGACTTTTCCTCTGGTTTTATCTTATCAGTATTATTACTGTGAAGTAGGTTTTTAATGTTGTAATTGTTTTTTGGTGCCAATGTTATATTGTATTTATTGAATATTTTTTGGAACTTTTTTGTGGCCCAGGGATGGTAAGTAAATTTAGCAAATCTAATTTCTTGTTTTATTGGTGTGAGAGCTGTGATCTGCTTTAATCTCTTTTGAAGTTTGAATGATTTTAGTTTAGTTCATACGGTTTAAAAATGGCTAGATGATAGTTACAGATGACCCTTATTTAGGTCATCCTTTGACATCTACAGACAATGCTCATGTTAGGAACAATAATGAAATTATGCATGCCAATTGAAGACAGATTGACTGACTGAGAGATTGCAGAAGAGTATAAAATTTCAGTTGGATCATGTCATGATATACTGACGCAACATCTTAGAATGCATCATGTTATCACCAAGTTCGTCCCATGGCTCATGAGTTCAAAACTGGAAAGACTGGCTTAAGATTCTTTAAAGAACTTTTGGGTCATGCAGATGAGAACAAGATGTTTATTAAGAGAATCATAACTGGTGATGGGTCAACGGTTATGATGTTGAGACCAAGGTTTAACCTTTACAGTGGATCAGGGAAGGTTTTCCAAGACCAAGAAATGCTTGTCAGGTCAAATGTGAAAATCATGCTGATAGTTTTCTTTGACTTTGAAGGATTAGTTCATTATGAATTCATGCCACATGGAGAAAACTGTTAATTGGTGGTGCTATTGGGACATGTGATGCCTGTGAGAAGGAAACAATATGAAATTTGGTGAGCCAATTTACGGCTCTTGCATTATGATAACACACCCATACATTTGTTCTGTTGATGCGTGACTATTGCACAGAAAACAAAATCACTGTGCTGTCTCATCTCCACGTTCTCCAGACCTGGCTCCTGCAAACTTTTTTCCCCCCTCCAAGGTTTAAAACCCTGTTGAAAGGACAAAGATTTTCAACAATAGACAAGATAAAAGAAAATTTGCAGATGGCACTTTGCGTGATCTAGAATGAGGTGTACCAAGACTACTTTTGGAAGTGGAAACAGAGTATTTCGAAGGAGAGCATGTACAATAAGTAAAAGTAAAAGGTAAGAGAAGAAAAATTTCGTAGACAAAGTTCTAGAATGTTTTGAACAGAGCTCTTATTTCTTGGGTTTAGTACACATTCAGAAATAAAATTCTTTCCAAGTCTCTAAAACTGCTTTCATGATATGTGCTTTCTCTGCTTTAACATTTGATGATTGTTTAATCTGTTACTCAGGCAATGGAAGATGGACAAGGAAGGTATGGACCTGAATGTGATTGGTGGTCGCTTGGTGTGTGTATGTATGAAATGTTATATGGTGAAACTCCTTTCTACGCAGAATCTCTTGTGGAAACATATGGAAAGATCATGAATCATAAAGTAAGTAATAATTGCACAAAATTTTAGCTGTAGCAAACTTAGCGTTTATACAGTATTTGACTTTTGCTCAGATGCCTCAGGGCAGTTCTCAGCTGGACAAGTACTGATTGACCAAGTGAGCTGTTCAAAAATAAACTTACATAGTTTTTATATCAGTACAGTGTGGAACTGGATTTATGTCGAATCGTATAGAAGGATGGCGAATTATGCCCCTCGTTGAGGTGATCATTTGGAACAGGGTTGGAATTGATGATTCTTGAAGTACCAGCTTACCTCGGCGTGGCTTCAGTCGGTTGAGCTAGATATCTTCTTTTACAGGGGTGGTACGGCGGAAGGAAATTTTACGTAAAATGAGTAATCATTTTCCTCTGTATTAAATAATGTAGAAACTTTTATTTCCTTACTTCAATTAACACCAGTTCGAACAAGATGTATGATACAACATTTATAACACTATTCTTACACAAGATTCACTTGATGTGACGCGTTTATCTGGATGCGTGCAAGAATCAAAAGTTTTATACGTTTTTTCACTACCGTGTATAATAATTAAATTGTGTGTCTTCTAGCGATGATATTTAATGTAAAGATTATCTAGTTATACTCGATGATGGTTACGAGAATAAACTTATACTCTTCCGCACACAATGGCGTTTAAGAAGAGAACCTTACATCCGTTCTCGGCGACTGTTAGGAGAAGAATGACCGGTTCCGCTTCTTCTACACATTAGCATTTCGCTAATAGTTCGATCCCTCTAGAGGAATATTGAATATCCTCCATGGCAACGTAAAATCTTCTATATCTGATTGGTCCACGTTTTACGATATACGCGTCACACCAATCACAAATAAGTTTGTTATTCCACACTTTTGTGACGTCATTTCCACTTACATAGTTTCTCTGTGCGTGACTCACTCTACATAACCTCACATAATAGAATATTTGAAACTCTTTGGGGACAACATAAAATAACTGTTTCAAGTGTTAGGCCACATATGTCAACAAAGTTGAATAGTAAAACCTTTTTGAGCAACTTGACTATAAAAACACTTTAGCTCCACTTACATTTAAAATTAGGACATGTTTCGAGGAACATGCGTCCTTATCATCAGCTGATGTTCGACTGGTTCTTCAGGTTCTGGTTTCTTCTGGTCAAAAAATCATATTTCCAAAGACTTCAAACTTTTGGTACCGGCAAAAACGTATTGAGAATTAACAGTTTGGGAAAATATACACATTTTTAGGAATAAAAAGAGGACTATGAACTTTGAAATACCAATAGTGTATGACATCATTCAACTCGTTGAACAGCATCAGGAGAGGAAGGCGATCACCTGAAGAACCAGCTGATGATGAGGATGCATGTTCCTCGAATTATGTCCTAATTTAAATGTAAGTGGAGCTAAAGTGTTTTAATAGTTTGACAGTTGGTTTAAAAAGGTTTTATTGATGAAGCTCTACTGTTTCTAAATACTTCTAAAGTTTGAATAGTACTGCAGTGTTGTGTGGGCACTGCTTGTGTTGTCAGTTGGAGTGAGGTCCTTGTTACATTATCAGTTTACCAATTGTTATGGTGATGTTTAAATCTGTTAGGCCTATTGTAGACAAATAGAACAGTATGAATGGCAATTAGAAAGCTCTGTGATTTCTTTGGCAACAAAATTTAACACAGTGAAAAGGTTGCTGTTGGGTGTGTTCTGTTGACACAGTCACAATCCTGAAAAGCAGCAATGGATTAGACTACACCAGAGCCATCCTAAATTTATATGATGTAAACAAAACAGGAAAATGTATTACTCCACAGGCGACTGTGTTTGGAGGGAATAGTTGCGCCATTTTATCAACCCATGTCAAGCATATGCGCTGTTAACGAACTTGAAAAAGTTTTGCTTTGCTATTTTCAGTGTTTGGGTAGCTTATGTGGTAGCACTTTTACGTTAAGATTAAATGCAAAGGAGTGTCTATTGTGTAATACAGTTTTCCTTTTGTACACTAAAAAGTGACTGAATATCTACAACAGTTATTCAAAATATTTGATTTTATCACATAACCTCACCTCATTTAAGGCATGGGCCTTTCTGCAGAATAACAGTGCTAAGTAACTGCGTGTAGCCACTTTGTCAATGACTTGGAAGTTCTGCTGGCATGAATTGAAAACAAGTTACATACCTGATTGGAATCTGACAGCAGACGAATTCCTTAAACAATTTCAACTTCTGAACTTTCCTTTGATAATTCCTTCGCCGCAACAACATATCTTCATGCTCAACAATTATTTGTTCTGTTTTTGTTCACAAATTCAAAACCTATGTTGCGAAGAATGGTGTAGAAGTTTGTTTTTCAAAGCTTGGCTAAATGGAATCATTGTTTACTGCTTGAAACACTATTGTAATTGCGGTGGTTCATTTCTTTCAGAGAAGCTATAAAGCTTGCAATGAATAACACTTTAAACAAATTCATCACATTCACCGTCCACAACGGGCTTCATTCTTTTTTGGTGTTTTCCTGGCGTGGAAAGCCCGCCGGTTTTTACAACCTCTTTTTGAGCAGCATTGATACTTGGTGCTGAAACACTGGTTAATTCTGCTGACAAATTAACGTCCTTAATTGCTCAGGTTGGCTATTTTTCACACAACTTGCAAAACATGTTCACACGGCTAGTGTGAAGGTACAATTAATTTAAGATGAATATCATTTAACTTAAATAATGTTCAATATAATTTGCTTTTTGCCACTTTTTAAAGGAATCCCTTGTGATGTTTTATGTACATATTGCACGGAAGCCGCCATGTTTAAACTGATTGTCTTCCTACTTCCTGCACTCTGATTAATATATACAAATTACGCTTATATGTACCAAATAAAATACTAATTAATTACTGTTTGACTGTTGTATTTTAATAATGTGATGTTGTTTATTTTGCATTAGACATAAAGTCCTTAGAATTGATATGCAAACTATATTTTTCATTTGGAGAGTTACAAGGCTAAACAGCCATTGATGTCACACACGTACACATTCTTTTATTTACATTGATATATAAATTTAGGATGGCTCCAGTATATCTGAAAAAAATCTCACATTCGAAGAGGTTGAAGTGATCAAAGCACTACATCCTACTTTGAATTAGAGGAATAGTCTACACCACTTGATATACAATATTGGTGTTATGTTACAGAGTCCAAGAGAGGAGGAGGAAACCCAAAAGTTTATAAGACTCTTTGAAAAAGTTATCTTCTCATTTAAAATTGTAATATGTTTATCTTTTAAATTTGTCATTCTTTTGTTTTTCTTTTTTGTCGTTGAAGATCTATTGGCACACATCCATATTCAAGATTTTCCCCATCTGTTGTAATCTTGGTGCCCATTAGATCAATAATCATACTTTAACCTGCAGACTTAAGGTGTAAAAAGAAAACACCTGAGGCAAAGCTAGATGGAAGCTGTGCAAGTACAATACTGTTAAGGTACTGCTGTTGCCTAATTCATTAACTGCACTACCTATGGCAGTAGTTGCTTTCTACTTATCTCATTGTGCTGATCAAATCTAATAGCTGCTCATTATTATAAGCTATTCTAAGCAAAGAAACTGACAAATGGACATGCACATCAACAGGGATCTAGGTTTGGTACGACGGGCACTATTTATATTTTGAGCCTTGGCAACCCTAAATGTTGTAGGTGCCATCGGACGTTTCCAATTGGAAGTCACATTGTTGACCATAATCTACTTCAAACATTTTGTCAATATTTATTTTATTTATTTATTTATTTTAGTGCCAAGCTATTACATAATTTGTATCTACTTGAATTGACCCTAGTCACTTATCCAGTAGATGTCTCAAATGCTTCTAGTCCTTCAAAACCTTTTTCCTAATACATCCTATGATCTAAAATACAAGGGGCATCCAGAAAGTAAGTTCTGTTTCAATTTATCTCCGCTGCAATCACTGTTCTGTACATGCACGGTAGACGCTCTGTATCAAGGAGAAGAAACGTGCGCCATTGTGAGATCGCTGTCTGCCACGTACGCTTTGTTGTGCGTGTTTACAATGTCGGTGTTGATTGAAAATTCTGCCGCTTGTGAAATCAGATCTGTGATTCGTTTTCTGAATGCTAGGAAAGTGAAACCAATTGAACTTTATCGGCAAATTTGCGATGTTTACGGACAAAATGCGATGAGTGATACACACTGCAAATGCAACGAAAAACATCCTACAGGGATTTGGCTGGGACGTGTTTGACCACCCCCCGTACAGCCCTGACCTATCTCTAGCGACTTTCATCTGTTTTTGCATCTCAAATCTTTCCTTGGCGGTCAACACTTGCACAATGACGAAGAGCTGAAAGAAAATATTTCCAACTGGTTGAAGACACAGGCGGCAAACTTCTATGAAGAAGGTATACAAAAACTTGTGCTTCGCTATGACAAATGCCTGGAAAATTTTGACAGTTATGTGGAAAAGTAGCTTAAGAGTTGTAGAATTTTGTGCAATAAATAATTTTTTTGTATCTGTACACAATTTAATTTTATTACCAAACAGAACTTACTTTCTGGACGTACCTCGTATATGTTGTAGACTCTTACTCATAACATCTGTCAATCATTTCCATTTGGATCTCTGACTGATCAGAAAACATTTTCTTTATGGTTACAGTACTTTTATTTCTCAGCCAGTTCTCGCTAATTAATTTTTTCTTCCATTCAGCTGTATCGATGTATTTTTTAGACATGGTATGTAACCTTGCTCGGATGTGTGTGAGTGAGTGACATGCAAATCAGTGGTAGGGGTAAGATCTCTGCTTTCACCAGAAGGTTGCTCATGGGTTAGATGTCAGATGACTAACCTGACAGCCCTTTTTCCTTCAAATAAACAAGTGGACTCGACCATAAACTAATGTGCAACATTACGTCATATGCCATTTCTAAAAAATACCTTTGTACCTCTACATTACCATATAATATACTCTATATCCTCTTTGTCCCCACATATCGGACAATAGCCTTGCAGTATACTACCCCTTAGTCCTCTCAGTTTCCAAAACCCTAACCCCATGTTATCACTTCTCTTTCCCTTTTATTACAGATTTCTTAATACGTTTCTGACGTTGATTCTGTTCCAAACATCCTGAAAAGAACCAGTGACCTTTTCTCTTCCCATGCTCTTCCACTTAAATAGGAAGTTTGTATGACTTGTGGATATCAATAACTGAAATTGATATTAAACACGACTAACTTTTGTCCCTTAAAGTACATCTGCCCTCTTAAGGGCTTTGCAAATCATAGCTGTATGCAGTGCTTCCAGTTTAGTGCTAATCAAGTGAAAATGTTTTATTTATTTCCAGAATTGTTTTGATTTTCCAAATGATCCAGGATATGAAGTATCTCAGGAAGCCAAAGATCTTATGAAAAGACTAATATGTAGTTCAGATTTCCGATTAGGTCAGCATGGTATCGAAGACTTCAAAGTAAGTATTTAATTTTGTTATAGTTGTATATTAAGTTAATAATTGGATATATGAAACCTAGTTTGACAAGCAAAATGAGACATAAATAAACATTGAATGTAGTGACCTTGAAGCATTACAAATATTTTAATAAAATAGTTTGTGACACTTCTGTACTTATATGTTAAAAAAAAATTAATGCAAAATGTCAGTTTCAAGAAAAGTTAGTAGCATTTTTAGCTTCTTTTTTTAATTGCTTGTAATTGGAAGTTTTTGAACATTGATTATGTTTACACTACCTCATTTACTTTTGTAAAATCAAAACATGTTTCAGGAACATTCGCTCCCACCCTTAGTTGACAAACGACTCACTAACAGTGGACCAACTGGTTCCATTTAAATGCTTTACTAATTTAACCTCAGGATGTATTTCATGATTAAATGACCAAAAATTATCTGCAACAGCTAATTTATGAAACTGTTCATATTATTCCTAAAATGTTTTTTCTTACTCTGTTTTCCAAATGATGTCTTTCTTATGTAAGCCTGGCTGTATACCTGCAACTGAGTTGAAATAACATGCAGTTGTACTATTGAAGCTTTGGAATCATGCAGTTTTAAAGTATTGTTAAATAGTATTTAAGTTACATTGTGGAGTAATGTAATCGTGCTATTGCAGTCTATTCTATAATGTCAGATTCACTTTTAAAAAATTAAAATGTGGGCCAGATTTGAACCTTTCATCTTGGAATTAATAAACCACTACCAAATCAACTGAACCATTTAAGACTGACTCATTTGTCAGTAACAGTCAGTGTTAATACAGTATGAGGTTTATACTTAACTGAGATGTTACTCCCTAGTTGAGCAGCAAACATTAAACGACCTGTGGTAATGTATAAAGACTAAAATTGAGTCATACGTTTTAAAAACTTGTAACTTCACTCACATCCTTTTACAAAATCAGGAACATTTTCGAAACTATCCCACCAGAACAAAAATCAGGTATATAGGTAGGTTAAATTGTGAAGACTGTGACAAATTTTATATTGGTTTGACAAAGAGAAATTTAAAAACTAGATTAACAGAACACCGTAGGAACATAAAATATAAACAAACAGAAAAATCGGCAGTTGCTTTTCATTTCTGGAGTGATAACCACCACATCGGAGAGGAAATCAAACTACTAAAACCATTGTCAACAAAACTTGAACTTACAACATGGGAAAAATTTTTATTATTAAAAGCATTCCACATATTCTAAATTTTGATGTGCCATCAGTGAGTGGTCTACTGAACTTATGTAAAGAATCTGCCGAGAGAGGGTGCCAATTACAGGAGATCCAGACAACAACCAACTGTGATGAGTCGCTAATCAGCTGAGGATGAGACTGCAACAGTTTCAAAAATGTTTAAATTTGAATTTATGAGTCACTATGTTTACACTCAGTCTTCACTTACTTGTTGTTGTATAATTGAAACGTTTTCAAGATCATTCGATCTCATCATCAGCTGTTTGGTGACTAGATGAACCTTCCTCTTCTTCCACTACTACGGAGTTCCGATCACTCTGCCATCTGGTGTTAGGGGCACTAAGTTTTAATACTTCATTTAATGCCGGGATTTCAAAATTTATAACTTTATCACGGTTTTTGTTTATGAAATTTTTTTCCCAAATATCCAATTCTATGGGTGTACTTAAAGATTTTAACAGTTTAATGTTGTGGCCAATGTTGTGGTTTTCTGTCCAAAAATGGTGTGAAACTGCAGATTTTTCTGTTTGTTTCAACTTAATGTTCCTTTGGTGTTCTTTTTGCCTGGTTAACATGTTTCTCTTAGTTTTTCCTATGTAGCTTTTTTCACAGGTTTCACAATTAATCTGATATATTCCTGATTTCAAATTGTTGGGGATTGTATTTTTCAGTGGTTTATTTAGCAGGTTCCTCAGAGTGAATTTGTTTTGGGGTGCTAGTTTTAAGTTTAGTCTTTTGAAGATTCGTTCAAATTTTCTAAAAGCCCATGGATGGTAGGTGAATTTTCTATATTGCCAATTTGTGTTATTAAGTGGTGTGAGAGTGGTATTTTTTGATCTTATCTTCAGTTTTTCTTTCCTCTTCATCATATTCCTTATGATGGCTGGGTTGAATCCATTTAATACCGCTATGTCTTTTATGTGTTGTTGTTCTTTCAAAAATTCATCCTTACTCAGTGGGACGTTGTATAGCCGGTGAATTAGACTTCTAAAGGCAGCTAGTTGATGTGAAACTGGGTTGTATTCATTTTTCTTTATGTAATTATCTATGTGTGTGGGCTTCCTGTATATTCCAAAATCTACACCATGATGATTTCTAGTTATCCTGAGGTCCAGAAAGGGTAGGGTGTTGTCTCTTTCTACTTCCATAGTAAATTGGATGTGATTATCTTGCAGGTTTAGTAATTTTAGAGAATCTTCTCTAAGTTTTTCTGGAATGATAGCAAAAATATCATCAACATATCTCTGCCAAAATTTATAAATCTGTGGGAAGGCCTTTACTATGTGTGTTTCAAAATAGCTCATGTATAGGTCTGCTAAAATAGGCGAAAGTGGGCTCCCCATTGCTAAACCTTTTGATTGTCTGTAGAATTTTTGGTTAAACATGAAGTAATTATTCCTTATGCATAAATCTGTAAGATTGATAATATCATCTATTTCTCTGGGGTCCGTTGTAGTCTGGGTTAGCCATTTTTTGAGGAATGTAGGTATTTCTTCTACTGGAATGCTTGTAAAAAGTGCCTTAACGTCAAAAGAAACAAGTATGTGATTTTCCGGGATGTTGTATTTCTGTAGGTGGTTTATCAATTCTAAGGAGTTTTTTATTCCCAAACTTTGAAATTTGTCATATGATTTTAATTTTCTTACTAACCATTTTGCTATGTGGTATGTAGGTGAATTGATGCCATTGATGATGGGCCTCATGCTGTTGTCTTGTTTGTGGATTTTTGGCAGACAGTACAACCTTGGTAGTGTGGGGTTGGACGATTTTAAGTTGTATTTTTCAGATGTACTTAATGTTTTTGTAATTGATAAGGCTTTATTAACAGAGGTGATACTTTTGGATAATGGATTTTTTGGAATTTTTTCATATTCTGGACTTTCTAACATGAGGTTTACTCTCTGAATATAGTCTTCTGTCTCCATTATTACTAGAGAATTACCTTTGTCGGCTTTTAGGTATACCACAGGCTTCTTATTTAAATTTCTTACTGTTTTGTTGTTAGTATTATTGTATGTTGGGGATAACTGCTTTATTATATCCAGACATTCAATTTTGGCTTTGGTTAAGTTTTCGTCTTTTAGGTTATGTGTGGCTATTTCTATGTCGGCGATAAAATCGTCTTTATTACTTGAGAAGTTCACACACGTATTGAAACCTTTCTGGAGTAATCTAATTTCATCGGTTGTAAACTTTTGTTGCGAAAGGTTTATTACGTTAACTTGCTCTTTGAAGTCCCGGTGTTTTGGCTGATGAGGGTGTTCCAGTTGCCGTTCTTTTAACAGTTTGAATTTATTTTTAAGTCCTTCGTTTTTCTTAATCATTAATGTGTTTAATTTTTCGTGAACCTGCATTTCGAAATTTTGCCAAATGTGAATTCCTAATTGTTTGGTTAGTTCTAAATGTAAATTTAAATATGAAGAATACTTCACTGTTAATAATGCTTCTGCTTTTAATATTCAAAAATGTTCCTGACTTTGTAAAAGGACGTGAGTGAAGTTACAAGTTTTTAAAAGGTATGACTCAATTTTAGTCTTTATACATGAAATAACTATTCAAATCTGTGGTCGCCCGCCTCAGTAGCGTGGTGGTAGAGTGTCTGCCTCACGTTCAAGAGGTCCTGAGTTTGAATCTCAGTCAGATTGAGTTACTTGGATAAGGTTTTTAAGGGGTTTTCCCTTGTCCTGAAAGATGAATGTCGGGTAACTCTAAGCTCTATGGACCCCGGAGACATTTGAGCATCATTTCACCCATTCCATTCATCGTCCGATATGACTTAACATTGGAGGACGTAAAATTACAAAAGAAGAAAAAAAAAATCTGTGGTAAATTAAATTTAAGGGTGACACTAAACAACACTTTTAAATTTCCCAAACATGTTTTCGAGGTTACTTTCCTCCATTGTCAATTGGACTTTGACTGGTTCTCAGTGGTGTAGCTGGCAATAATTTGTGGGAGGTCACCATGAAAGGAAATTAACCTGTGGTAATCTAATGAAACAGCATGTGCCTTATGTTAAACAAATTCAAACAAGAGAACTATCTCCACACATTTTGTAATACTGTGGTGTTAATATACAAATAAGTCAGTGTGTCCACACACTAATTACGTATATGTGCTTACATTTTCTTGTGATTCTTCAAAAATACAAATGTGATTTACTGTTTTAAACCCGGAACTAATTTGCATTGTAATAAAGGCTTATATGTCCAGCAACCAATAAGAGAAGATGAGATGTACTTGCTTTTGTTTACATACAAAAGTAAAGCAAGGGCATGGTGGACATAGTGAATATTTTACTAGCACTTAATTCCAAAAATATACATAGTATTTTTATGATTACGGTAATTATTCTATAGAAAAAAAGTATTATGAAGCTGAATGTATGTTAATTCTTGCAGAACCATGCGTGGTTTGCAGATCTAGATTGGAATGGAATCCGTGACAGTGTTGCTCCTTATAAACCAGAGGTTAGTAGTCCTACAGATACATCAAACTTTGATGTTGACGACACAGACATCCGAACATCAGATGCAGTTCCTCCCACAGCAAATTCTGCATTTACGGCACTGCATCTGCCATTTGTTGGTTTCACATTTACTCAAGGAAGGTATGTTGAATATTGTTAAATCTATATATGAGAAATATACATTTTAAAATAGCCTTCATTACTAAATTTCTTTTGCAGCTGCATTTCCGACTTAGGCTGCATTCCTGTTGATCAAACGTCTTCCGGTAAATTGTTAGCAGTTAATGACAAAAGGTTAATACAACTTGAAGAAGAAAATCAACAACTTATAACAAAGTTGGCTGGTATGTTGCACATATTTTATATTCTCTAGTAACTTTGCTTCTCTTTTCGCTTTACCTGCCCCTCTGTCTTCTCCTTTCTCTTATCTTAATTTATTTCTGTACTTGCTCTGGAAATGGCTGATGTTAAAAGTAGTACTTCCCATTATCGTATTACAAGGTGGTTCAATAAATACTTGTGTTTCAAAATAGATGTTGCTAAGATAGGTTGGTGTTACCATTGTGCACATCTGATACATATCGTCAAAGCAAATTGGTATTTATTTATGGATTAGTTTGGATTGGCAAGCAGTTTAATTACTGTTTTCGTTGAAATGTATAAGGTACAGTATTATTTAATGATTTGCTTATTACTGTTGGAATGGAAAGCTTCTGAGGGGATAAAAGCAAAATTGGATGCTATTTATATGGACCTTTACCAACTGTGACAACAATTTGATTTTATCCAAGGTGTAACATCCTTTTTTGATGAGAAGTACCCAGGACTGGTAGATGTGCTTACTGAGCAGGCCATTGAAAAGTACATGATACTATTCCTTTCTTGGAAGTGTTGAAAACAGTGTTGTTAAAATAAATTAAATTTAAAGGGAGTCGATTAATGACACTAAACGACGCTTATAAATATTAATAGCAGAAGCATTATTAACAGTGAAGTATTCTTCATTTTTGAGTTTGATTTATGAGTCACTATGTTTTCACTCAACTTCACTAAGTGAAGTTAAAAAATAAAATCTTTGTTGATTTTTGTGTTATATCTGTTAAGTGGTTATAACATTTCTTAAAAATATCCTGATGATGGGAGCGATGCATGCTCCTGAAACGTTGATTTCTAATCGTCTTTTCACCTGGCTTGTTTCCCGAGAATATCTTGAACATATTCATTGCCAAGAAAGCTTCAGGTCTTATTTTCCATGATACTATTTTTGCTGATTATTGAATAAAGTGTCCATAGATGTCCAGTAATATGTAGCAGTTTCTGGGCTTACTGGCCATGGTCTAGTCGGAAAAACTGAAGTTTAGGCTGGAAGGAGACCACCTACTTCTCTCCTATTGGCTGCACATCCGTCAATCACAAGACAGCTGCAGGCCTATGTCTCGGATGGTCCAGCTCATGTAAACAGTTTCGGCCTTATGTTTTGTAACACATTAAACCAGGTTTTATGCAAATGTGTTACTTCCTCCTTAACCGCTTCGCCGATGGCCATTTAAACGCTTCAGTGGCCGGAAACGGATACCCAATAAACAGAACAGGACATTTAAATTGTTAAATGCTGTAAAAATGCATCATAATTACAATTCCGTATCTTCCGTATTTATTAAGTTATTTAAACGAAACAAAAACTGGTTTAAAGCTCATTAAAGGCAGTATAAATATACAGTAACAATAAAGTAGAGACTACATTAATAAATTGTTGAAATTTCACTACTTTGTTTCGCTGTAGCAAAAGCCATTCTTTGTGCCGAACGCGCCTAATATGTGAATCATTTTGTTTTGTGTATACGAGCCATAGTATGTATGTATAGCTATGCAAGCGTCTTCTCAGGTTCAAGTTTAGTTTATTTATGCAATGCCAAGCGATAATATGACGAGAATATGTTGCGTCACACACTCACACACTGGAATGAAAACTCTGTCAGCATCTGTTATTACAGTGTTTCTCAACCAAGGTTTCTAGTAGCCTTATGCAGCAGTTTTCGCTCTGTATTTCAGCTATTTATACTCTCTCTGTGTTCAGAGAGATTTCTTGTAACTATCAAGAACTAAATGAACGGCACATTTGAAATTGTTAAATGTCAATGTTAACCATGGCTTATCCCGGTAATGTAGCAAATAAATTAGCTTGGGTATGATGTGTACAGGCTTCTGATATTACTGTAGAAAATCTGGAAGATTTGTTGTACGATTATGAAGGAGATCTTTAGGACATACGTAGCAGTGACGTGTACTGGTCTACAGCTGGCATGTTAGCTACTCCATTGTTTGGGGAGATGGCGGGTCAAATATGGGTGATACGGATCAGCTATTACCAGCTATCCCTCTTTACGGAAAACAGTTAAATGGTAAAAAAAAAGTATTTTTATACCACTGGATGTAACTATGCACAGTTGTTTAGTAATCATCAGAGCTGTAAAAGACATTCATCTACCTGTACTTGCGCGTATAAAGAGCTCGTAACCTAATTGAGCATTATAATACTCAGAGGCCTCTTTATACTAGGGGGTAGCAAAATTCACCACATCATCCCTCATACTTGAGAGAAAACACTTTCCTAAAAGTATACCACCCACACCCAAAAACTTGTAACCATTTCGAAAATGTGTAGTGTGTTGCGAAAAAGAAGTTCGCAAGGAAACCAATATTATTTGGTGTGAATCTGCAGATGTGCCCTTGGGTGTTTATACAGGTTTGGAGGTGTACAATTCAAAAAGAAACCTTTAAGGATACGTTTACATTCCTTATAGAACTAATTTAAATTGATTGTAAAACAGCAAGATTAAAATAATTGGCGTTAACTGAGCATTAAATGCATGTATGCGCAGGACGTCTATACACGTCCATATCGGTTTGGGGCACTTTAACTTGGACGTCATATGACGTCCATATCGGTGAAAGGGTTAATGTTAAAATTATGTTTGTGCTTGAAGATTTCAATAGCCTCCCGATAAAGTCTGGCGTGGTACTTGGCCATGTTGTCGAGAACCTCTGTTTCCTGGAACTTGATGTCATGTCCCATCAGAAGGCATGTTCAGCAACAGCAGATTTTTTTCCTTTGCAGTTGCTTAGGTGTTCCTTAATATGGGTACATATGCTACGTTTAGTAGTGCCAATGTACACCTTGCCGCAGCTGCAGGGAATAAAGTAGATCTCTTTTGTGGCTAGAGGGTCCCGTCTGTCCTTGACTGGATGGAGATGATCTTTGAGCTTTTTGGTGGGTTTAAAGACAGTTCTTATGTTAAACTTATCTAACAGTTTGCTGAATCTGTCCGTTACTCTACTTATGTATGGTAGGTAGGGTGTACTCTGTGGTTTCTGTGTCTCCGTGTTTTTCGTTGCTCTATTGGAGTGTGAAGCCCGTTTTATTTCTTTTAAACCATACCTGTTAGCCTGTAGCGTAGTATGTAAGTGTTTGATTTCTTGTTCTAAGGTAGCCGGTTCACAAATATGCTTAGCCTGTGCAGTCAAAGTTCTTATGCCTCTCTTCTGCCGTGGGCGGTGGTTATAAGTTTTCTGTAGATAGCAGTCTGTGTGGGTAGGTTTCCTATAAACTGTGTGTCCTAACGTCATGTTGGGTTTTTTGGACACCAAAACATCCAGGAAGGCAATGCAGTGATCCTTTTCTTTTTCCATGGTAAATTTAATACTGTCAATGATGCTGTTGAGATGGCCTATAAAATTTTCCAGTTCCTTATCACCATGCTGCCAAATCACGAAAGTGCCATTGACATACCTCCACCATACTTTGGGTTTATACATGGCTGACTCGAAAGCTATCTCTTCAAATTTCTCCATGTATAAGTTGGCAATCGTGGGGCTGAGTAGACTGCCCATCGCAAGCCTTCTTTTTGTTCATAAAAGTTGCCATTCCACTGGAAATAGCTAGTGGTAAGGCAGTGGCGCGAAACAGAGCGGTGATATCTTCTGGAAACATCTTGGAAACAAGCCTCAAGGTGTCCTCTAGTGGAACCCTTGTGAAGAGTGAAACTACGTCAAAACTTAAAAGTTGATCCTGTGGGTCGAGTTTGATTTCTCCTAGTTTTTCAATGAAGTGCACAGAGTTCTTTATATGTGTTTCCGTGTTACCGATGTATGGATGTAGAAGTTTTGCCAGGTATTTAGAGAGGGAGTACATCGGAGAACCTATGCCGGAGCCACTCTAGTTTGCCATGAGTCCTCTGAGGATGCTCGACGTACATATGAGGGAAACATCAGGAGTTTAAGTTTTTCCGACTAGACCACGGCCAGTAAGCCCGGAAACTGCTACATATTACTGGATTGACGCCTGCTGTGAAAGCCAAAGTTGTTACATTGTCAATAGATGTGTTGCCAGGAATGGCAGCCCATATTTTGTGATATATTAGAAATGAAACAGTTGTCAATGTAATGAGTGTCATGTTTGTACAAAGGCAGATGCAGGTTTCAGTTTCGAAGCTGTATTTGAATGTACTTAGACCAAATTGAAATATTTTTTATGTAGAGTTGTCACTGTTAGTGAGAAACCAAGCAACGCTGAATGCAGTGGGTTGCTTCAGGTGAATCTGCTCCAAAGAAAGCAAAAGGGGTCCTATTGGCCAGAAAAGTGATGGCAAGTTTTTTGGGATGCAAAGGGTCTCATACTTACTAAATTCTTGGAAAAAGGAAACATGATTATTGGAAAATAAGTTTAGTGAGGTAGTCATCTGATTTGACAAAAAGTTGAAGGAAAGCTGCCACATTTGGCAAAGAAGCAAGTGCTGTTTTACCACAATACATCAGCACATTCATCTGGTCTTGTCATCACCAAACTGCATTAATATCATTTTGAGTTGCTGCCATATTACACATTTTTGCCTAACCTGAATCCCTGCGATTTCTAGTTTAGTTTGTGTGGTTTTTAGCTTTTAAGTTTTAACTTTGGGCCCATATGACCTTGCTGTCGACGGACCCTAAAACACCACATGCTCAATGTGTGTTTGGAGGAATTTAGTAACAGTGACGTCAAATTAATATAAAATTATTTGTGGTTGGTTTATTGACACTCGTCACTTACTTTTTCATATATTTATGAGAGACTAGTTTCAAAGGCCCTGGCCTCCATTTTCAATCTGGGAAGAGATTGAAAATGGAGGCCAGGGCCTTTGAAACTAGTCTCTCATAAATATATGAAAAAGTAAGTGACGAGTGTCAATAAACCAACCACAAATAATTTTAATTTTATACCACATGCTCACTCACTCACCCATTAGGTAAAACAACTCTATCAACTCTGTCCAGATTGTTTTCTTTTGGTGCTGTCTTTATTTGAGGTGAATTCCACCTGGGTTCTAATAGTCCTATTATATAGTGCTCACACAGGGCGAGAAGGATTTGCCTGTGCAAGGACAGGAGTTAGAAATTTGAAAGCTATTAGATATGAAAAGGATACAGGGAAATGCCCAATGTGTGGAGAAGAGGATACAGATTGGCATAGTATACTTTATTGCAAACAAAGATATGGGGAGAACAAATTTGGCAACAAAAGTGGGATAGTTTTAGGGATGGGGGGAGGTATTAATAATAAATAAAATGTTATTGGTAAAAGGAGAAAAGAATGTAAGATATATAGGTGAATATCTGGGGAAAGATAGGGAGAAACGGTTAAGATTGATGAAGAATAACTAACAATTAAGGGCTGGAAAACTAGAAAGAGGGATAGAAGGGAGAGGAGGGTCATCAATACACGGAAAACCAGGGGTTATGTGTATTGAGACCGAGACTTGGGGCAAGCAGGTAGGAAGGGTATGTTAGATGTGAATAAGTAATTTTGTTATTGTGTGAAAGAAATGTTACAAATGTCAGTGTATCAGTGAAATTGTATGTAGAAGAAAGATGAGATGAGAAATATAATGCTCACAACAGTTTGGATGTTTTCCAACAATCTGGGTGGCTGAATAAAAGATCAGACACTCCAAATGTGTGGCCATCAAGCAACTGTTGCACTGGTCACATTACAGTATGACATCAGCAGCAATATGGAAGTGGTGTAGATGTGGTGATAATTGATGTAATTTTCTATTTAGACACTGCACCGATACAATGTCATTTTAAACAGTTATTCAGATAGAAATGTAAATCTGAAATTGAAATGCTCTGGAACCTGTACTGCAACCTTTACCTGCATGCTTCTGCATTGTTAACACCCATTCCTGCAAAATTTGAAACTGCTTCCTGCTGTTAGAAAAATCTATATTGCAAATGGAAGATAGCGTTTGGTTTTCATAACTAAAGTTTTGGGGAAAAGTCTTGTATTCAGATAAATATTTTAATACTAAAATTTCATTTAATTCTATCTTGCATATACCAGTCTCTGAAAATGTATTACTTCCTTTTACAGATGCAAAACGTCTAAGTCAATACTCTGGAGGCATTGGTACAGAAAGAACGTCACCTACATCAGAAACGGTTAATGGAATGAGAAAACTTCAAGATGAAATCAATGTCCTCACTAAGAAAAACTGTGGTAAATTTATTATGAAATGTTTCTTTTTAAATCATTTCCTTCTTGGAAAAGAATGGTTAGTTGTGGTATAACTGAACTAAATATTGTAAAACAGCTAATTTGTGTATGAGAGTTCTTGTAACATAGGTTATTAAATATTATAATTAAATGTAATATATGAAAGCATTAATTATTTTAAGGTGATAGGCAGTTGTAAGGTTGATTTATAGTTATTGAGAAAAAAAACTTGGGTGATAGTGTTAAAATGCATGTACTATAATGGAGTCTTCACAGTTACGGATAAGCTTTCCCTGCCCTCAAAACAGGAAAGAAGCCCATCATATTATATCTTTCTTGTTCATGTTCCTGGAGATGGCATACAGGCTCTTCATTGTGGCAATTATTGAAGAGGTGACATGAAACAGTTGTTAGAACTCTCTAGTTCTGATATTGGAAAATAAAACCAAAAGAAATTCCAGCAAATGAGAGTCAGCACCACAAATCCATTGAGATTGATTCTAGTAGCATATATATATGCTTCATTTTTATTTATTTCCCACCCTCCGATTGAGCAAGAATGACGTCAAAGTTGACTGTCGAGTCTATCATGAAATCATATTGTCGTCTATGAAGAAGCAGCGCTAATTTTTGCAGAACAGGAAACAAATTACAGCGCTCTTAAGTGTGGTTGTTCTTGTAACTAATACAACCAGCTTCCCCTGGATATGAACACAGAGCCCCGCATCTTCATGGTTGAATGCTACTTTCGTACCGGCATTAAAATTGGTGCGGCATATAAATATAATTTAAACCGCTGCATACAGGAGTTTATGCTATGCTATCCGGCGTTCACCCAAGTCCCTTGGAGCATAATGTTATCTAAAGTGTCCAGGTACCCTCAAACTGACGTACTTTTCTTTGCAACATAAACGTTGGTATCCTTGTCTTTTAAAACCAAAAGGTGCATCAAACATTTCCAAGATACAGGATCAGTTACTCGCAAAAAGAGAGACACTGTACTCTATAAAGTGACTGGTTCCGATCTAGAAGCAATAAATGTTATGACAGAAAGGCCTCAAGCATACCTTCTCGCAATACAGACAGTGTTTAAGTGGAAGAGAGAAAGGAAATATAAGAAAATGGACATATAAGACCATACTAGAGATATTTTCTTGTTTAGACTTGGATAAAAGCTTTGCACATATTGTAACTTTTTTATTTTTCATTCCTAGAACATGTTCTGCTAATTTTCTGACTCATAATGAATGTGAGGAAACTGGGTGATGGAAAAGAATTGAGACCAAATTGAAATATTTCTATTTTATGTGACAGGTTTACAATATGCATATATGTCTACTATAACAGAAAAACATATGTTCATTGTGAAATAAGTGTTCATTGACTTATCATTTCATATATTCATGGTATACTTTTTTGGCTGCATGATTAGTTTTGCAGTGCATTGCAGTATATAATTTTTTTAAACCAGTTATTGTATCTATGCACCAGGCGAAATTACACACCTTTATATTATGCAGGCAGATCCACCTCTCAAATAGTATATTTACCTAGAGTGGAGGTAGAGGGAGGTAGAGGGAGGCCTCAAAGCTGCTATTAGCACATCGAATGTGATCGCAAGCTGCTAGGGGAATCATATATAAACTCGCTCCATCAGCGATGCTATTGATGTAACAATTTGCACAGCAAAATAACAGATAAAAATGAACACCGTGTGTATATATAAAAATAAACAATAATAAAAACTGCAGAAACACGAGAAGTCTTTAAAATTTAACAACAATTTTAATATAAAAATTATTTGTGGTTGGTTTATTGACACTCGTCACTTACTTTTTCATATATTTATGAGAGACTAGTTTCAAAGGCCCTGGCCTCCATTTTCAATCTCTTCCCAACTGGCATTTGTTGTTATCTGCTCTCTCTGGTGGTGGAACTATGAACTTTTTTGTCAAATTATCTGCTGGCGGGATTTCAAGATTTCAATTGCAAGAATTGTGAAAAATGCTACATAGGTCAAACAAAAAGAAATTTAAAAACCAGAGTCAAAGAACACTTTAGAAACATCAGATTGAAACAAGAAGACAAGTCAGCAGTAGCATTTCATTTTTGGAATGAAAACCATGACATTGATCCAAATCCAAAATTATTAAAAGGAGTGATAAACCAAAATAGATTGACAACATGGGAGAGCATATTCATCTGGAAAAATAAGGATCGCATAATGAACTTTGAAATCCCGCCAGCAGATAATTTGACAAAAAAGTTCATAGTTCCACCACCAGAGAGAGCAGATAACAACAAATGCCAGTTGGGAAGAGATTGAAAATGGAGGCCAGGGCCTTTGAAACTAGTCTCTCATAAATATATGAAAAAGTAAGTGACGAGTGTCAATAAACCAACCACAAATAATTTTTATATTAATTTTGACGTCACTGTTACTAAATTCCTCCAAACACACAACAATTTTAATATTATATTAAAAGAATGAAACTTGGTATACTAAAGAAATCAAAAGTAATAATGGATATGCACTTAGAAAGTGTGTGTAAGCGTGTATGCACTTGTGCATGATACTTGAGCACACACAAAATTAAACTTATAGAATAATTACTGGGGCTATTAGAACTCGTATAATGGCTTTACAAGTATTTACATGTAATAGACTATAATTTCAAATTTAGAAAAGCAAGGCCTTTTAACTTATGAAAAACTCTTGTGACTTCCAGAGAATAAAAATGGGTAAATCACTACACTTCTACTTTTAGTTTGAAAATTCAGTTAGGCCTAATACAAAATGTTCAACCAAGAAATAAACTAGATTATCCATCTGAAATAGAACCCCTCATACATCTTAACAATCCTTTGAACATCGTTGAACTAGAAGACAATCTTGATTTAATTGTAGATTTTAAAAGGAAACACAATTCATCTATAGAAGCTAAAGTGTAATCTTGAAACGTAAATGTCTTTCTTTAAGCATTTGGAAATTATTTCACAAGCTTTGATGCAGTTTATACTTACAAAATCTATTTCCCTGGACAAATAAGCTTTCCAACATGGTTTTCTTAGGTTCCAAAGAGGTATTCAGGCTATTATGTCAACTGGCTGCCCTAAAATGGAAGAAACAAATGAGCTTCATAATATGATTAAACCTCCCCAAAATTTAAATAAACACATGATTTTCCAATGGATTCCATCCTACTCTGGATTTTTTGGAAATGAGCAACTGGATATGCTAGCCAATAAGGATTACAAAAATTGCTCAAACAATGAAACAAAATATATCCTATGAAACACTTAAAATATTTTATTTATTTTAATGCTCTATACTTTTGAAACATTTCCATTCATCTTTTAGCCTCCCAATATAATTGTCTACTCAGTTTATTCCTGTAATGCAAGTCCTCCAACGTTAAGTCATATCGGATGATGAATGGAATGGATGAAATGATGCTCAAATGAGCCCAGGGTCCATAGAGCTTAGGGCTCATTTGAGCATCATTTCATCCATTCCATTCATCGTCCGATATGACTTAACATTGGAGGACGTAAATTACACACACAAAAAAAAATGCAGTGCATATCCCAAGGTGCTCCCAGTCCATGACCGTATTCTCACTACACAGCATGCAGTTGGGTGTAGGAAAAAACTTCATTCGATGGAGATGCTCTGCCAGACAATGATGTGTTATCCTCCAGAATGTGGCCACAGTTTCACTCCGTGGTAGTTCTGGTATTGCTCTTCTGTTTGGGAGCAGATCCCTCCACTGTTTTTTATGCACAATTTTATTTACTGTGTCTGACCTCTCAGCTTTGAACGAAGGTTTCATTTTGAGCTTTGTGAATGGAAAGATAAGGGTCTTGTCTTGCAATTTATGATTTTGGAACCCTTTTTTGCCAAGTAATCTGTTTCTTCATTCCCCTTTACCTCAATATGAGAGGGGATCCATTGGAAGGCTATGTGACTACCCAAACACTTTAACTTTGCAAGGAGACTCCTAATTTCAATTACTTTTGAATTTATTGCATATTTAGTGTTTGTTATTGCTTGAATTGCCAAACTTGAATCACAAAATAAAACTACTTATTTAAATGAATCTGTTCATAGTTGAGAAAGTGCAATATATATTACAATGTATATTTCTCCATCAAAATTTGTTTTCATTTTCCCAGCTGACTTATAGAATGAAAAGAGCTTGCAGTACACTCCAGCACCTGCTTGGTCACTATTTTCCATCTTTGAGCTGTTAGTGTAAATATGGAGTCATTCGTTTTCAGGGTATATAGTGCTGATATACTCTAAAGTGATACATTTTAAAACATTGGCTTCAACTTCTGTTTTCCTCACTTGTTCTGTTACATTTGTGTCAGTTCCATATAATTTAGTGGGTTTGTCGAATATTTTAATTCCTCATTTTCTATTTCCAGAATGACCTATCCCTGAGGACATCAATACATTGAACAAAACTATTTGTGGTTTTAAGTGTTCTATTGCTCCTTATATAACCTCTCCAAAAGTTATCTGACAGTATTCTAATAAGCTTTTCATACTGTATAAGTGCTTGTTTTTTAATTTCATGGGGTAATGGAGAGTTTCCATTTGCAATTTCTATAGCTGCAATAGGAGTCGTTTTTACTGCACCAGTGATTCTCATGACTTGAATTTGCACTAATTCTAATTCTCTTGTTTTAGCAGTTATTTAATTTTCACATCCATAGAGGAGAATTGGTTTAATAAGTGTTATAGGTTCGTTTCAAAGTTGTTAGTGAATTAAATTTAAAGGGAGTCGATTAATGACACTAAACAACACTTACTTTTACATTTTTCTGGAACATGTTTCAGAGACTTTGCCTCTATCCTCAACCGGCCATCGACTGGTTCTCATTGTTGTAGTTGGCGATATTTTGTTATAGGTCTCCTCTGGTGGCGGTTCAAGGAACTTGCTGAACAAATCTTTCTGGGGGATGTCGAAATTGAATACTTTGTTCCTATTTTTTGAAATGAAGATTTGTTCCCAAGTGGATAGTTCAAGTTGGGAAGAGTTGGGAAGAGATTGAAAATGGAGGCCAGGGCCTTTGAAACTAGTCTCTCATAAATATATGAAAAAGTAAGTGACGAGTGTCAATAAACCAACCACAAATAATTGTTATATTAATTTTGACGTCACTGTTACTAAATTCCTCCAAACACACAACAAATTGTTATATTTGTATAATATTCATTGCTTCACTGTAGCTAGCTTCATTTTCTACATAACCTTCAAACCACTGTTCATATTCCAATGTGTAAGGACTATGATACAATGAATCACAAAATTAATATAATTTTGAGTCGAACTGATACTCAATTCTCTACTTTTTGCTAGTATTTACCTGAACACATTTCGTTAGGATCTTCCTAACATCATCAGCTGTTGTTGACTAATGGACGTTGGTTTGGTGAACTCATTGGAGGCGATAGGTGCATCTCTGTCGGTATCTTGATGAACTTGAAGTTTGGGTTTTTTTCAAAGGTAGTGTCGAAATTAAACAATTTTCTTTCATATTTCTTTATGAAGATTTTTTCCCACATGTTTAATGCAGCTGGACTTGGACACTTTTTAATAAGTAGATTTCTCGTTCTATATCATGATTCTCCTTCCAAAAAGGGTATGCTACCACCGATTTATCTATTTCTTTGTTCCTGATGTTCCTAAAATGTTCTTTAAGCCTAATGTTCAAGTTCCTTTGTTTTTCCAATGTAAAAGTTGTCACAGCCTTTGCAGTTTATCCGGTACACACCTGATTATTTGTCTGTGTGTATCTCCTTTGTATTATGTGATTTCAAAAGGTGTTGTACACTAAATTTGTTCAGTGGGGCCAAAGTAATATTGTGCTCTTTGAAGACTTTTTGGAAAAGGTGTGTAGCTCTGGGATGATATGTAAATTTTCTGTATGAAGTTCCATTGCTGATTGGGGAAAGAGTAGCTACTTGTTTGCATCTTTGTTGTCTTTTCATAGTTTCATTTAATTTCTCATCCATTAAGGTCTTTCTATCTGTGAGGGTTTTCTTCTTGAGATGTCCTTGGGATTGGTTTTCTGTGATAAACCATTTCTTAGTTTGGCCACCCTACTGACTCTAAGTACTTCCAGTACTGGCTTGAAGGTCTTTATTATACAAGGGCCCCTCCATCTATTTAGGGGTCTTGCAGCTTCAAAGAGGAGTTGATTTACTTATTTTAGTATATTATTTTTCTACATGGTATAATCAGTTGTAAGGCAAAAACAAGGTATGAAAAGTTGTTGAGTACAACTGTAATTATTTTAGAGATTTTCATAAATCCTCAGCTAATATTAATCATAGTTATCTTAATTCTACTGTGTTAGTCTGTTTATTGATAACATATTTTTATTTCAGAATTAGAAAACCAGCTGAAAAGTTTGGAGAATCAGCCTCCAGATCTTAAAAAGGAAATTATAGCTGTGGAAGGGGAGAGTACTCAAAAAGTCAAAGAATTAGAAAAAATTATTAGGCTACTGAAGCAGGAGAAAGAAGAAGCATATAAGGTAATCGCATAGGTAGTATTTATTCATTACATAATAATATGACAGACTTCAATTGCATTATCAAACTATTTTGTTTGACAAGTTATCAAAAGTATATAAGATTAATCAAACTTGAAAAGTTTGAAGTTATATATATTGGATTTAAAATTGTTATAAAATAAACACAATACTTTATCAGGATCCATATATTGCATGTAAACTTAATAAAGAACAGGAACACCATTTTACAGGAATTGTATTTTTGAATTTTATCTAGGATAGCTTGTTACAAAAGTATTTTTTACAAATAAAATCTTATCTTCAAGCTATTTTGATATCAGTGAATATTTCTAAAGTGAAAAATAGTTACAAAATGCAGATTTTTGGAAAAATCGGAAGGGAACATGGACTCCCCAAAAATAAAGATGAGTATAGTGAGTGAAATTTGTGCTGTTTTAATTAGTTCTGTGCCTTTTCATTTCTTCCTAAAATATATTTTCTCGGTTTTCAGTTATTTGTATGACAAAATGGTACTGTCAATTTTTCTTATCCTACATTGATGAAACAAAAAGTCGCATAGAAGATTACTGTGAAAGTATGTCGACATTATATTAATAGAATACATAGTACTGTAACTGCAATTGGTTATCTCATCTTTCAGACATTTTGCAATTTCTTAAAGTCTCATTCACACTTCTTTATTAGTAGAATAGGTCTTGTATAAAGATTGAAATTGAGTCATACCTTTTAAAACTTGTAACTTCACTCACGTCCTTTTCCAAAATCAGGAACGTTTTCGAAACTGTTGCAGTTTCATCCTCAGCTGATTAGTGACTCATCACAGTTGGTTGTTTTTCTGGATCTCTTGTAATTGGCTCCCTCTCTTGGAAGAATCTTTATATAAGTTCTGTAGACCACTCACTGATGGCACATCAAAACTTAGAATATGTGGAATGTTTTTAATAATAACATTTTTTCCCCATGTTGTAAGTTCAAGTTTTGTTGGCAATGGTTTTAGTAGTTTGAACTCCTCTCTGATGTCTTGGTTATCATTCCAGAAATGAAGCAACTGCCGATTTTTCTGTTTGTTTATATTTTATGTTCCTAAGGTGTTCTGTTAATTTAGTTTTTAAATTTCTCTTTGTCAAACCAATATAAAATTTGTCACAGTCTTCACATTTTATCCTATGTATGCCTGATTTTTGTTCTGGTGGGATCATGTTTTTTAAGGGATTATTTAACAATTTCTTGAGTGAGAATCTGTTTTGTGGTGCTAGTTTGATGCCATAATCTTTAAATATTCGTTCAAACTTTGGAAATGCCCAAGGGTGGTACATGAATTTTTTGTATTTCCAGTTTTTATTTATTTTATTTATTTCCAGTTTTTATTTAATTCACTTACTACCCTTGGGCATTTCCAAAGTTTGAACGAATATTTAAAGATTATGGCATCAAACTAGCACCACAAAACAGATTTTCACTCAAGAAATTGTTAAATAATCCCTTAAAAAACATGATCCTACCAGAACAAAAATCAGGCATATATATGATAAATTGTGAAGCTGTGACAAAATTTATATTGGTTTGACAAAGAGAAATTTAAAAACTAGATTAATAGGACACCGTAGGAACATAAAATATAAACAAACAGAAAAATCAGCAGTTGCTTTTCATTTCTGGAATGATAACCACCCAATCGGAGAGGAGATCAAACTACTAAAACCATTTGTCAACGAAACTTGAACGTACAACATGGGAAATTTTTTTTATTAAAAACATTCCACATATTCTAAATTTTGATATGCCATCAGTTAGTGGTCTACTGAACTTATGTAAAGAATCTTCCGAGAGAGGGAGCCAATTACAAGAGATCCAGACAACAACCAACTGTGATGAGTCACTAATCAGCTGAGGATGAAACTGCAACGGTTTCAAAAACGTTCCTGATTTTGGCAAAGAACGTGAGTGAAGTTCCAAGTTTTAAAAGGTATGACTGAATTTTAGTCTTTATACATGAAATTAGCTTCACTGTTAACAATGCTTTTATTTATAACTATTCAAAAGGATAGGTCTTATTTTTAATGTTTTTAGTTCTTTAGCTTTTTTTTATTGGAGAGGGAATCTTCTGGAAATTGAATTTTAAGAAGTTAATTTAAATACAGATGCTTCATGTATACAGCCATAAAAACAAGTACTTTATTTTTGTACAAGCATGATTTATAAGGAATTATGTTAGAGTTTTTCTACATATTAAAAATATTACATTTCTGTTTACTTTATTTCAGAGTGTGAAAACTGTGAAAGTAGAGCACAGTTCTTGCTTTTACAAGGTTAAAACTGAAATTAACATGAATTAAAATGCGCACACACATACACACAAACCAATTCTCTTATTCAGAATTATTGCTTTAGCAACCAGCAGGTACAGATACTTAAGGGAACACCAGTTATCATAGAACACAATTTTTTTACTGCAAGGAAATCTTGCCATGTCCACTGATTCAACTGGAGCATACTTGAAATGTTAAATTACTGGCAGTGAGATTTTTTCACTACAAGAAGTATCAAATATTTCACTGGTTAATGCTTAAGAAGTGTGATAAAAAGTTTTGTATCCAGAGTGTTTACCAAGAACATTTTCCACATATTATATACCCTTCTTCCAACCTCTCCTCTTATATGTTATAAAGCAGATGCTTTATTTAGAATTGGAAAACTTTACAGACTTACACCTTTCTCTTGCACACAGATTCCTTGCGTTAAGCAACTGAAATTTGCCTTTATAAAGGCTAGCTGTTCTTCAATTTCACTGTTTGAAAATAGTGTTTTAACCATTTCAATTATCGTAGCACTATCAGGTTTTATTGTTTCGATAATACGTTTCAATATTTGGAAGTGATCACAATAAATTGTTGAATCTATCCGATATACCAGCAGATGATGACAGGTTATGGTGGGAGTGGAATTTTGGGAGCCATGAACTTCTATGAGAGGGAACCTTGACAAAAATATTCTTTATCTGTGACTTCAGGCAATCCACTTGAGAAAAATTTGCTCTAGTTTTCTCTGCTACCTTATGCATAGTGGGTGCTAAGCAAGTACTATATGTGCATGATTTCTCGAGCGCTGGATTTACGGAGTGGTGTGGGCAGAGGGGAAGAAGATAGAGCTAACATGCTCTTGTGTTTGCAGAAACACAATTCAGTCAAATTGCAGTAAGATAAGCGAAGATATGCGCCGAAGGTATGAGAGTGTCAACAATCAATTGAACTCCATCCGATATGCTGTATGCTTATATATTTACTGTTATGAAACACACAACAGTAGAAAATAGATATTATGACATTTATAAACACTCACTTTGTGATTCTTCGACTTCCAAGTGTACTGCTTCACTTTCATCGCTGGTATCCTCTGATGTTTTAATAATTTCATCAACTGCATTTTCTATTACACCATCGTTCCTCCAATATTGCATTTCCAGCTCTTGGACCTTCTTGCAGTATTCTTCCCAATCCGTCGCTTCTATAGCAAGTTTCCAACATTTGTGGCTCTCGTTAACATTGCATACTTTGATAACATTCTTTATTTTTGCCCATGCCAGCTCAACTGCATTCAGATTACAGTTATACAGAGGTAGACGAATAATAGTGTGTCCCCTTTTGGGAGCCATAACATCGACAACATATGTTTTGCTTTTATGTTGTAAACTGCTTAGCTTATAATTAACCTCAAAATTGCTCAAAATGAAATGGCATATGTGTGAAAGTTCAGCATATTAGCCACTAGATGTCACAGTGCGTAGCACATTTCCTGTTTCAAAGTTGTCATCTGTTATTTGAAGCAAAAGGTTAGAAACAGTGATATTATTAAATTATAGATGAGTCGTATTTTTTTACACATCTGCTTCACTTTCGTACCTATTTTGAGGACATGTTTCGCAAATCATCGCTTGCATCTACGGCTCTTGTGCGACTGAAGTCAGATCCAGCGGTGTGGGTAATTCTGGGGTTGTTGCTGCCATCTGTGGTTTTAGTGATGAACTTGAATGTGGGATTCTCTTCTAGCGGGATTTCAAAGTTCATTAGTTGGTTTTTATGTTTTTCTATGTATATCCTCTCCCATATGACGAGTTCACTATGTTTTTGTACGTATTTTAGTAATTCTGTGTTATCTTCAATTTCATGATTTTCAGACCAGAAATGAGCTGCTATTGCGGACTTATCAATATTTTTGTATCTTAAGTGCCTGAAGTGTTCTTAAGATACAAAAATATTGATAAGTCTGCAATAGCAGCTCATTTCTGGTCTGAAAATCATGAAATTGAAGATAACACAGAATTACTAAAATACGTACAAAAACATAGTGAACTCGTCATATGGGAGAGGATATACATAGAAAAACATAAAAACCAACTAATGAACTTTGAAATCCCGCTAGAAGAGAATCCCACATTCAAGTTCATCACTAAACCCACAGATGGCAGCAACAACCCCAGAATTACCCACACCGCTGGATCTAACTTCAGTCGCACAAGTGCCGTAGATGCAAGCGATGATTTGCGAAACATGTCCTCAAAATAGGTACGAAAGTGAAGCAGATGTGTAAAAAAATACGACTCATCTATAATTTAATAATTTTTCGCTTCACTGTGGTGTTCCAATACAGTTAAATCTCGAAACAGTGATATATTTAACATTTGAAAGTAATGAGTCGGTAATTCAAACAAAACTTTCAATTGTCATCTGTGTTTACGGAAATAGGCGAAACCTACCGAATGAGGACTTGGGCCCTGAACGCTCAATAAATCTTGCGCATATAGTAATGTGCAACATTCATGGGGAAAAAGGAACTTTAAAATAGTGATTGTATTACATGCCATAAGGGACATGATTCGATCTGTCAGTATTTAGTTATGCACTATATTACAGCCACATTGCCTATCATACTTTAAAATCTAGTTAAAATGTTGATGCTGTATACTCAAAAGTGTTCTTCTCTGTACTGTATAACCATGAACACTGTGTAACACAGTTTGCATATAAGATAATGTATTTCAGAAATACATGAAAATAGAAGTTAGCAACAGTGAAGAAACAAATAGTACATAAAACATAATTGTTTGTTACAAACTTCCTTGTCTTTTAAGAACATTGATGAAAATTTCACAGAATTCAATTAAAATCAGTTTCGTAAACGATTGTTTACATCGAAATTAATTGTTCTTTCCCAGTAGTCATGTGTAGGCTAAAGTATGGAAAGATTGAATCAGACTGAAAAATTCAATGCCATAGCCGAGATTTGAACCACAGATCTTCATGTTGCCGTCCAGTCGCTCTAACCCTAGAGCCACTCTGGCCAACGTGCCGATATGACATTAAATTCTCCAACTGACTCGTGTTTTTCCTGGTAAACCACTTAGGAGTTCTCATAAACACATGAGACAACTACCTAATGGTGACTTACATCGTGTAAGTACTTTAAGGCCTGGGCTTTTTATAGTTAACCACTATCGGGTCAATTAATGGAAATTAATTGTTCTTTCACACTAGCCGTGTGTAGGCTAAAGTATGGAAAGATTGAGTCAGACTGAAAAATTCAATGCCATAGCCGGGATTTGAACCACGGATCTTCTGGTTGCCGTCCAGGGTTAGAGTGGCTGGACAGCAATCAGAAGATCCGTGGTTCAAATCCCGGCTATGGCATTGAATTTTTCAGTCTGACTCAATCTTTCGATTGTTTACATCATCAGTCACTTTTTTGTCAATGTTATGTTTGTTAGATATATTTTTGTATACATTACCAAACTCTGAAAATCGACTGGCAGTATTTCAAAATAGAAATTGCTTATTGAATTTTGAAATACTGCCAATTGATTCTGTCTTTAAGTTAGTTTCATTTTCAGAGTTTGGTAATACATACAAAAATATTACATCTAGCAACCCTAATGTTGACAACAAAGGAAGTGACTGACAATGTAAACAGTCGTTTACAAAACTGGTTTCAGTTGAATTTGTGAAATTTTCATTAATTTTCTTAAAATATAAGTGAATTTTGTTACAAATTATATTTGATGTAGTATTTCAGAAATATTTTTTGTTTGCAGGTATAACCTTCACACTTGGTTATGTCATTCCCTTTTGTTACATGTATAATCGTTGCAGCAAAGCTACATTTTTGATTGGACAAGTAGCTTTATTATAGGAAATTGCTTGACATGCGGATGCTTTAAATATCCAGTTTTACTGGATATAATTGTCTCACGTTACTGTCGATAACAATATTATTTTAAATGAGGATTTTCATTATTATTAACACCTAAAGCAAATGAGGAAACAAATCATCACTTCATAAAACTGCAAATGTTAATGTCTCCTTTATTCCTTTATGGGAAAAGAACAGGAGAAATATAGGGAATAATTTAGGGAAAGTTAAAGAGAGATGGCTAAGAACAACTAAGAGAAAAATGTAGAGTAGAATAGGTGAAATGGCAAAATGTGTAAAAAGGAGTAGAGAGCCTCCAATACACAAAAACCTAGGGTTAGGTGTATGCGGACCGAATTATTATTCAATGGTGGGCAACATGATAGGATTTTCAGGATTTAGGAATATACAGTGTTTTCCAGTATGGATTTTATAATTGTAATCTCTATTTACATTTCCTCCCCAGTTATGGCACTGCTTACCAATACAACCATTTCAGTTTTTCTTCTATTCTTCTTTATTAACCTTAAAAACTGCTCTTTAGGTTCTGCTGCCAATCCATTGTCAGTAATTCTCTCTGATTTGTAATTGCGAACTCCCTTTACTACAGGGATTTAATGTTATTCTTTATGACAATTTGGCACAGATTTTGTGGCCTTGAAGCCATCTTCGGCAACATTACTAAGTTGTCTTCTATCCACTTTCCACATTTGTATTTCTCCACAATAGAGGATTCTCAACAATAACTCTTGAAAATATTTTCCCAACATTTGCAGCATATGGCAATGAGTATACTGATGACTTATCTGGAAGCAAACTACAGCACCTGTGCATAGCTCATAAACCAGGTTCGTTATACGTAAATATGAACAAAAACATTTTCCTATGAGTAAGGACTATGATACAGTGAAGCACAAGATTAAGGTATAGGAGGAAAATACAGTGAGGTCCTAACAAAACATGTTCTAGGTAAACACTAGCAATATATGGAGCATTGAGTACTAATTTGACTCAAAATTATATTAAAAATATTTTCACAAATTAAACTGTTACAATAACACACTTTCTTAGGTTTCTCTGCACAAAAATAACAACAAAATATTACAATCGTTGGACTGCTTTATGTAGAAAAAATGATGACATGTTGAGCAGAAAAAGTTATAGTTTACCTACCAGCCATGCCACCTTGTCATGTGGTTTTGTTTACAACTTCTTTGAACTTTAAGTGAAAGTTTTGTGAATATATCTTTCTCACTTGGAGAGAGTAGGAAAAAAAGGAGTCTTGAGTGGCTTGTAAAGAAACTGCTGGGAAATGAAAGGCCGCGCCGTGGCTCAGTGGTTAGACCGCTTGGCTCTCACCAAGGTGGTCCGAGTTCGATCCCAGGCAACCGCAAAATAAGATTTGTGGTGGACAACACGGCGCTGGGGCGGGTTTTCTCCGAGACCTCCGGTTTCCCCCGCTATCTCATTCCACCGGTGCTCCATCTTCATCTTATGTATCATCAGTGTCACCGCCTGCAGTGCCGTATGTAGTAAAAGCAGGCATTAAACACTACATACACACACCTGGGAAATGAAATTCTGCCACACTGCCAGCACTGATATGATTCTGGTAGTTAGTGTTGATAACAAGAAAATATTAACTCTCCGTGAGTCAAATTGGAAAATTTAATGTCATGATGGCATGTTGGCTATGGTAGTAAGTGCTGTTTAGTGTCATTAATCGACTCCCTTTAAATTTAATTCCATCAATTAACTTAAATAATAAGAGTTGAACGATGAAGCTTGAGACTCAAGTACTTACAATAGTAAGTTGCCACAAACGGTGTATCTGGAATACGAGAGCTCCTTGAAAATACATGAGTCAGTTGGAGAATTTAATTAAATGATGGCACATTGACTGTAGTAGCTCAGTGGGTAAGAGCGACTGGGCAGAAACCAGGAGATTCGTGGTTTAAATCCTGGCCATGCCATTGAATATTTCAGTTTGACTCTATCCATCCAAACAAAATATTAATTTATCTTTAAAAAAATCCACTTATACTTTAGGTAAGAGCTGGAACGTGTAAATGTATGTTATAAACGCATCAGATGTAAACTAATTGGGCATATTATACTCAGATGTGAAATGAAAGTTGGCTTCCATTAAAAAAGAAAAAAAAAGTCCTCAATGGCTTGGATTTGCAATATTCTGCTGTATATGTATATATGACTCAATGTTTTTAATAAGTAATTTTTATTTATATATTAATTGTTGAGTGCCTCAGTTATTTTTCTAAATCATACTTACATGCTCCCATGGGAACCTTTACACGTAAAGGGGGAGTGAGTATCTTGTCATCATTGATCCAACACTTTTTATTGAGAGCATGTGCAGTATTGCATTCTTTCACTCTGAAAGGACTTGAGGTCCTCAACAATGCTACAGAACGAAACTATTGCTTTGTTTTTATAGCTAGTGTTGTCTTCTGTCCTCTCACTTCTGCTTTTGTCAAAAAAATGATAATTATAAGATGTTTACAGCACTTTATTTTTATTTTCACAGGACAAATTGGATGCTCAAGAAAAATTAAAACTCCAAGACAAAGAACTGAAAGATGCCTTAAGTCAACAGAAGTTAGCGATGGCAGAGTACACAGAAGTTATAGATAGGTAATTTTAATACCATTGTGGATTCCAATTGGATTTTTATAAGTGTATAGGTATAAACTTAAGTTGCACTGATCTGGAGAGGTAATGATCTTAATACTGTTGTGGATTCCATTTGGAGTTTTATAAGTGCATATAAACTTAAATTGTACTGATTTAGCCATAAATATCTGAAGTAAGAGTTTTTTTTTTATTTATTTTTTTTTTTTTTATTTTTTTAGTAAGGAAAAGATTAAGTAAAGGAAGACACAGTTTCAGGGGGTTAAAAGTGAAGTTGCTTCCCAAAATTTTAAAAGCTATAGTAAATTATTCACTTTATTATTATATAGATTTCCTGTCATAGTTATTTTCATAAGGATGGTTGTACTTCAAATTGAATCATTCTATTGCACTTTTCTAAGTTATACCAGCAAATGTTCTAAATGGAAGGAAGGATATATTGGGGAAAAAGGACCTTTCAGCCGTGCAGCATTCTGATGCATGTATAAAAGTCTCTATATATGCAATGATATGAAAATTTATTTTTACAGAATATGTATTAAAATAAGTTAAAAGATACGTAAAATATGAAGGTATTAACAGTGAAGCAAACAAATATATACAAATATAATAATTTGTAACTTAAAAAACTTCCTAGTCGTTTCCCTAGTGGTCTACCGGGAAAATAAACGAGTCAAATGGAGAATTTAATGCCAGGATGGCACGTTAGCCATGGTAGCTCAATGGGTTAGAGCAACTGGACAGAAACCAGCAGATCCGTGGTTCAAATCCCGGCCATGGCATTGAATTTTTCATGTTAACTCTATCAAAGACTTCAGCCTATATACGGCTAGTGTTAAGAAATGATTAATTTCCATCAATTAACTAAAATTAAAAAACTTCACTTATTTTAAGAAATGATGACCATATTTCTTACAAATTGAATAGGATCGCGATTTCGTGAATAAATCATCCACATCATCAGCTTGAACCATCAACAAACTTGTTAACATTACCGTCACTAGATGTCACCATGTTTATTTTAGTACTACCAACATCTGAAAATGTAACAAATTTAAAAACAGAATCAACTGCAGTATTTCAAAATTAAATTCACAATTTTTATTTTTTAAAATAAATATCTTTTCCCAAACCATTAAATCTATTGGACCATTTAATTGTTTTAATAATTTAACTACTGGATTTATTACATGGTTATATGACCAAAAATGATCTGCTACGGCCGATTTATCAGTTTGTTTATACTTAATGTTACGAAAATGTTCTTTCCTTCTGGTTTCCAAATTACGTTTTGTCTTTCCAATATAAACTTTATCACAATCTAAACAATTAAATTGATAAATACCAGATATTTTGCTGTCGGGAATTTTATCTTTTTTAGAGAAATGCAGTAAATAAAATAAATATAGTATTAAAAATTTAATATTTGTTAGAAAAAGAACTGAATCTTCCTAATTCTAAAGAAAACATTTTAATCAAAGAAAACCCACTGACTTTTGAACCAATTAATATTCAATTAGATTTAGAACAAATAGTTACAAAATCTGAAACTTCCAAACCTGTACTAAAAGCACTAGCATTAGAAACTGTGAACAATAGATACCCACCTGAAGAATGGTTACATATCTACACAGATGGATCTAACTTGGACAACCACTCAGGAACAGGAATTAAGTGTGCACTGTTCTCATTCTATCAATCAGCAGGATACCACACAACAAATTTTGATGCAGAAGTAACGGCTATTCATATTTCACTCCAACACCTATACAGAATAAGTAAATTCAAAAATGCTGTCATACTTTCTGATTATAAAGCAGCATTATGTGCAATAATTTCATATAAAATTAGGTCAATCCAAATTAAAGAATGTCACAAAATGATCCAACAACTTCAAAAACTACAGAAAAGAATTATATTACAGTGGATACCTGCACATTGTGGAATTGCTGGAAATGAATCAGCTGATTTTCTTGCCAAAAATGTTGCAAATTTAATTCAGAACAAAAGTAAAAACTTACCCTTTATATCCATAAAAAGATGAATAAAAAACAAATATAAAAACAAACAAAACCAATCAATATCTAACAAAGCCGAAGATAAAAAATGGAACATTTTAATTAAAAATGCAGAAATTATTTCAGAAATCCCTCATAAAGCTGCAGTAGCAAATTTTAGATTACTTACGGAACATGATTATTTGGTCAAACACTTACACAGAATAGGAATTTATACAAGTCCAAATTGTCCTCTGTGCAACAAAGAAGAGGAAATGACTGAAGAACATCTTTTAACCTGTGAAGTCCTACCTGCTGGATCCACTACACAGAAATATTGGAGAGCAAGAGAGCTAATGGCTTCATTGCCAAAGCCTAGCATTTGAAAACAACAACATATTTATTAAAACCAACAATCAGTTCACTTGTTCAAAACTTAGAGCTAATGTTAAGATTGAGTCCTGAGGCAATCACACACTTATGCTGAGATCCAAATAGAAACCTACTAACCATTATTTGAGTTGCTGTATAGGAAAAGTGTCATCTTTTGTACCACCAATAATGCCTTTTCCATCCAAAGTGGATAGTGAGCTTGTGTATTCTAGTGCAAATTACATTGTAGCTTTTATTAAAATACCTGGCTTTAGTGCAATGAATTGTTGTAATCCTTTGGAAAAGTCATACAAATTCTATAGTTGACTGCAGAAGTATATGTGCGTACTTAAGTAATTTATTTTTAAATACAACTGGTGATGGAGCGTTAAAACTGACTACCAATAGCTTTTCAATTACAACTGGTTTCTTAATGAGTGAGGACTGTAATATAATTTCAAGTCAAACTAGTACTTGATTCTCCATTTATTGCTAATGTTTACCTAGAACATGGTTTGTTAGGACCTTCCTAACATCCTGAGCTAATTTTGATATTGAATTTTGATTTGGTGAACTCTTTGGAGGAGATGAGGCATCTCTGTTGGTATCTTGAACTTGAAGTTCGGTTTCTCTTCAAAGGTGGTGTCAAAATTAAACAGTTTTCCTTCATATTTGTTTATGAATATCTTTTACCACGTGATTAATGCAGTTGAACCCTGAATGCTTTTTATTTTTATTTATTTATTTATTTATTTGTGTACTAAGCTATTACAATTGTTGAGCTGATCACCAGTATTTGGCCCAGGCCATTAATTGGTGGGCAGCCCGTTGAATTACAAAATGTGTAGTACACTACTTACATTTCTATTACTACTACCATTACTACTATTGCTTACACACTATTGTTCATTTCCTTTTTTCACAGTCCACTTCCATTTATTTTTCACTTTATCTAAGAACTGTCCTACATTCTTGAGATTTTTATCTATAATTTTACATATATCAGGACTTCACTTAATTTTTCTCCAGATGTATTCTTTTCGCCAAATCTCTGTTTCCCTGCATTCAAAAAGGATATGTTCCACATCTTCCTTACCCCCACACAATGGGCACTTGTCTTGCACAAACCCATTCCGCTGCCCTTTTAGCCTCCACACTCCTGCTCTCAGCCATGCTATCCCCTTCCTTTCTTCATTAATGGTTTTATCTATATACTGCTCCCTTCCCCAGCCACTTTTTAACTCAACATAATATACCAATGACCTCTTTTCACCTAACTGGCTGAACAGTTTTTGAATCTCTATATCTTCAAATCTTTTTCTAACACCCTTCCAGAAACCTTTATAATTTCTCTCTCTTTTTCTCCAAATATCCCCTAAGCCATTATTTTCTAAATTGTTTCGTAGAGTGTTTGCCCAGCCCGAGCTTTGCAGACTTGCTTCTTGATATTTTAAACATTGTTGCAATAAGCTGCCTTCATCTAAATTCAAGATCCTATGCCAGTATTTCAAGGCTCTTTCCATTATTAACCCTTTCCTTGTTACTCTCCCCAATTCAATTTGAGCAACTTCGTTTGCTGTTGCCATTGGCAGCCCCAAAACTTCCTTACAGAACATCCTGTGTATCTGATCCACAACTTCCCACCCATTCTCAAGCCCCCATATTTCAATGCCATATAGCATTCTGGCCTCGACTACAGAACTATATACTCTTTCCAACCATTTCATCTCCGGCATTTTATATAGACACCCTCTCACAGCCATCATTGCTGCTTTTCCTTTTGCCAGTGCTGATTTCTTTTGTTTTTCCCATTTGCCTCCTGCATCTAATTTTAATCCTAAGTACAGTCACGCACTACTTTGTATTCAGCTTCTCCCTTCTTCCACTTTTCATATTTACTCAATTTAGTTCCTTTTTTAAATACTACAAGAATGCTTTTTAATATACAACAAGAAATCTATTTATTAAAAAGTGTTCAGAGCCCAACTCCATTAACCACATGGGAAAATATATTTATAAAGAAATATGAAGAAAAACTGTTCAACTTCGACACCACCTTTGAAGAGAACCCGAAGATACCATCAAGTTACCAACAGAGATACCCCTATTGCCTCCAAGGAGTTCACTAAATCAAAATTCAAGTTGACATTAGCTGAGGATGTTAGTAAACACGTTCTAGATGAACACTAGCAGTATATGGAGCATGGGGTACTAGTTCAACTCAAAATTATATTACAACTGATTTGTTTGACAAGCTTCAAGTGGCATATTTTTTGTTGCTCCTGTTATTAAGTGAACAACTTGCATTTGAATGTCTTCTGAAGTCCTCTGGCTTTTAAATCTTACTGCATAAAAAATGTAGATAGTATTAAAACACACAGTTTATGTCAAATGCACATTTTTTTCTGAGATATTCCTTGTTACTTGGAATTTTCCAGTAATTATGTTTTTCTCAAATTGGAATGTATTATTAATTTTTTATGCTCTCCAACCTTAGTGAAGATATTTTCAAAGCCGTCGCTTACTAACCAGCTCTTAAAAGATTAACTACTATATTCCCAAATTTTCCCACAAGAAAATTAGTAATGTGTGTTTGGAGGAATTTAGTAACAGTGACGTCAAAATTATTATAAAAATTATTTGTGGTTGGTTTATTGACACTCGTCACTTACTTTTTCATATATTTATGAGAGACTAGTTTCAAAGGCCCTGGCCTCCATTTTCAATCTCTTCCCAACTGGCATCTGTTGTTATCTGCTCTCTCTGGTGGTGGAACTATGAACTTTTTTGTCAAATTATCTACTGGCGGGATTTCAAAGTTCATTACGCGATCCTTATTTTTCCAGATGAATATGTTCTCCCATGTTGTCAATCTATTTTGGTTTATCACTCCTTTTAATAATTTTGGATTTGGATCAATGTCATGGTTTTCATTCCAAAAATGAAATGCTACTGCTGACTTGTCTTCTTGTTTCAATCTGATGTTTCTAAAGTGTTCTTTGACTCTGGTTTTTAAATTTCTTTTTGTTTGACCTATGTAGCATTTTTCACAATTCTTACAATTTATTTGGTATATTCCAGATTTGTTACCTGAAGGAATTTCATCTTTTGTTTTTGAATTTAGTAATTTTAAAATTGAGTATCTATTAGTAGGTGCCAAGATGATATTTTGTTCCTTGAATATCTTTTTAAATTTATTAAATGTTTTTGGATGATATGTGAATGAACTGAATATGCTGTTGCTTTCTTTTTCTTTAATAAATGTGGTTGCTTCCTTAATGGTTTTCTTTAGTTTAGATTTTCTAATTTTCTTCAACACCAAACTTTTGTTGTATCCGTTTTCTTCTGCTATGTGTATTATTGCTTTTTGTTCCTTGAAATATTCTTCTTTTTCCATGGGTATGTTGACTAGTCTGTGTGTAAGGCTGTTTATTATTGCATGTTTATGTGTAATTGGGTTGTGGCTATTATTTTTTATATAATTTTCTGAATGTGTTGGCTTCCTGTAAATTCCAAATTTTATTTTTGTATCATTCCTGGTGATATTTAGATCCAAGAAAGGTAGTTGTCCATTGATTTCCTTTTCTATTGTGAATTTGATAGTCCTTTCTTGCAGATTGAGTAATTTTAATGCATCATCTAAATGTTTACTTGGTACAATTGCAAAGATGTCGTCAACATATCTATACCAAACCTTGAAGATCAATGGGAAGGACTTTTTAATTTGTGTTTCAAATGCACTCATAAACAAGTTAGCCAAAAAAGGTGAAAGTGGATTGCCCATTGATAATCCTGATTTCTGCTTCTAGTGTTTTCCATTAAAGCTAAAGAAGTTTTGTTCAATGCATATTTTTGTTAGAGAAATATATTCTCCTGCTTCTATTGCTTCCATATCAATTGTAGCTAGCCATTTTTTTAACACAGTCTGCAATTTTTCTGTTGGTATGCTTGGAAATAAAGATGTGACATCAAATGAAACCAGTCTGTCATTGTTGTCCAAATTTATATCTTTGATTTTTTCTACTAAATCTAAAGAGTTTCTTAAATTTGCACTTTCAAATTTTGGAAAACTATTAAATTTACTTAGTAACCATTTGGCCAAATTATATGTGGGGGCATTTATGCTACTAGTAATAGGTCTCATGCCTTTCCCTGTTTTATGAATTTTTGGCAGCCCATATACTCTTGGTAATGTTGGATTATCTACTTTAATTTTGTACAATTCTTTTTTGTTGATTATTTTGCTCTCTTTTAGCGTTTTATTTGTGGTTTCAATGCAGTACTTTAATGGATTAGTTTCTACTTTTTGGTAATTACTGTCTTCTAACAAATCTTCCATCCTCTTTGTGTATTCTTCTTTATCCAGAATTACTAGTTTATTTCCCTTGTCTGCTTTAGTATAAATAACCGGTTTCTTTTTAAGAGCTTTTATGATTTGGTTACTAAAATTCTTTTTCTTTTCATTTTTAATCTCTTCTACTATTTTGGAGCATTTGTTTTTTACTGTGTTTTTACTTTCTTCATTAAGTGTTTGTGTAGCAATTTGGATGTCAGCAATGTAATCTTCAATTTGGTTGGAATAATCTACACATGTCTTTAAACCTAGATTCAGCATATTCAGTTCTGTTTTTGTAAAATTTTGGTTTGATAGGTTTACCACATTGTTTAGATGATCTTTTAGGTTATGTTTGTCTTTTTGATTTATCTTTTTAAAAGTGCCTGCTTTCTGGCATAAATTTTTTAATTTATTCTTTAACTTTGCTGTTTTTGTCTTCATTTTTCTATTAAGATATGATAATAAATTGTTTTCAAAATTTTCCCAAAATATACTTCCTAATTGTTTGGTAAGTTTTTGATGCAAATTGTACAATTTTATTTCTAGCGTGTTTTTATTTCTATAGTGTTTATTCTTTTCTACAATTAATACTTTTCTCTCTGCTGCTTTTTGTTGTCTACTATTTTTATCAAATTTTACTACTTTTCTTACGAAATTACTATTTAATCTAATTATTACATGCAGAATTGATTAATTCTGTATTTTCTGTATTTCCAATTTGTATTGCTTGTACTGTATCTTGAATAAGCAAATATTTCTGTATAGAAATCAAATGCTAAATAAATAAATAAATAAATAAAGATTAACATGAAGCAGATAGAGTAAATGAGCATTTATAAGACCATTTGTACAACAGTAGAGAAAGTCATAGGAGTGCAACACATCTGAATTTTTTGAAGAGGATTTAGAAAAAAAAGTTGGGAGGTTTAGAAAGAACAGATTTCTGAGGCCCTGAATACTCTAAGATAGGAAAGAAAAGTGGAAAGAGGGATCTGGTGAGGAAAAGGCAGCATAACAGACTCATTCATTAAACTTGTCAAGCTGGCCAGTTCCATGTAATGGCTCTCTTGCATCTTAAGAGGTTGATTTCTAGGATAATACCTCTGTAGGATACCAAGTATATACATTTTAATTTTCCAATGCTAATCTTTGCTGTTCATGAATTTATCCATTTCCCACTCATTTTGAGGATCACTCGAAACATTTATAGCAGCAGCAACATGCATTTTTTAATTAGTTGTAATTATTGAAGTAATGAGTTGGTATTCAAACACAACATCACTTAAAATATCCTTACTTGAACAATTGTTTCGGAGACCGGTTTGTCCCCATCATCAGCAACTATCCAACTGGTTGGATCCGTGGTTTCTTGAAGTGAGCTGGTTGTTTGAGGTGATATCTGTTGGTTGTGAGATGAACTTCCAAAGAGAGTTTTCAGGCGGCAATTCGAAATTTAACGTATACTGTTTGTTTTTTATAATTAGCAACTTCTCCCAAACATCGAGCTCAGCTGCATTATTGGCTGGCTTTAATAGTTTTATATTTGGTACAATTTCATGATTGGTAGACCAAAAATGGTGGGCTATTGCTGATTTTTCCATTTGTTTGTATTTCACACATCTCATATGTTCCTGTAATCTAATTTGTAAACTTCTTTTGGTTTTTCCTATGTAGAACTTATTACAGTCTGAGCAGTTTATTTTGTATATACCTGATTTCTTGTTTTCAGGTACTGGGTCTTTCAGGTTGTTGCATAATAAGTTTTTTAAACTGAATTTATTTATTGGGGCTAGGGTGATGTTATACTTCTTGAATATCTTGTTGAATTTATGATGTACTTTGGGATGATATGTGAATTTCTTGAACTGTTTCTCGGATTTTGAATCTGTTAGTTTTGTGGTATCCAATATGTGTTTTTGTTTCTTAAATTTCCAAATTTTCTTTTCTAATAATTTTTTACTGTATCCATTAATTGCAGCTATGTTAATCATTTGGTTATATTCTTTGTTGTATTCATTCTGTTTCAATGGGATGTTGATTAGTCTATGTGCTAAACTGTTCAAAACTGCATGTTTGTGGGGTGTCGGGTTGTAGCTATCGTTCTTGATGTAATTGTCTGTTTGTGTTGGCTTCCGGTAGATGCCAAAAGATATGTTATTTAGTTCATGAATTATCTTCAGATCTAGGAAAGGTAGGTAGCCATCTTTTTCTATCTCTATTGTGAACTTTATTGTTTTATTCTGTATGTTCAGTAGTTTTAAGGAATCTTGTATGAATTTGTGTGGAACAATGGCAAAAATATCATCAACATATCTGTACCAGCATTTGAAGATGTATGGGAAGGATGATGTGATATGTGTTTCAAAGTAGCTCATAAAGAGGTTGGCTAGGAAAGGTGAAAGTGGATTGCCCATTGTTAGGCCTGAGGTCTGTTGATAGAATTGACCGTTGAATGTAAAGAAATTTTGATGTATGCATAAATGAGTAAGTTTTGTGAGATCTTCTAATAGTTGTAATTAGTTTTCAATTATTGATTGTGATGAACCATTTTGCATCCTTTCAAACCACTTTGAGAACGTATCTAACCAAGTTTCTTTTGGGAAGTTGATGAGTCTCCATGTAAGCTTGAATGACATGTGATGGCTACCTTCTAACTTAGTTTTTACGGGGGGAAAAAAAAGTTACATGAAAAAATCTTAATAATAAATTCAGGAAAGAAAACGTATCCCTCTTTCAAAAGAAGGCAGTTGCAATGCCTTTACTTTTAAGGTTTAACTAAATTATTTTGGAGTGACTTTGTATTGTCCTGGTCCATGTATGCATTAATGCCTCTTCAGATATTCTAAAAAGCAAATAAGTCTCTTGCATGTCACCAATGTTTTTATCATGCGCGCTTTGTGATCCATGTAGTGATAGATTTTGTTAAGATTATTAGATGTAAATTGATTCTCGTGTATGTTCATTGGCTTGTTAGGTTTTTTGAAAGTAATAAGAGTTGGTTCTGTTGTAGGTTGTCTGAATTGCGTCAACAAAAACAGAAGCTGTCTAGGCAAGTAAGAGACAAGGAGGAAGAGTTGGAAGTTGCGATGCAAAAGATTGATAATCTCCGGCATGATATTCGCAAAGCTGAGAAACTACGTCGTGAATTGGAGGCACGTGTTGAAGAAGCAATGGCAGAAACTGGCAAGGAAAGGAAATTAAGGGAGCGAAGTGAAGAATACTGTAAGCAAATGGAGGAGGAAACTGAAAAACTTAGACAAAGGAACTTAGCTGTAGGAAGTGATGCCTCTGCAGCAAGCCAATCCCATGCTTCACAGGAAATAGTTAGGTTAAAGGCAGAAGTGGAAAAACTGGAGGTGCAATATAATGAAAGCATGGCTCAACAGCAGAGTCATTATAAACTAGAAATTGCAAGTTTAAGGGACCAGTTACAGGAGGCTGAGAGTAGACGAGAAGCTCTTGAAAGAGAAGTAAGCCTAATGTATTTATTTGTTACTTTTCAGATAGTACACAAAGTAATATTGTATTCATAGGAAATAGAATATTTGGGACAGTTATTTTCAAAACCAGACACATCCACCTTTTATAAAAATTATCATAAAAATACTTAGCACAAAAGTGAATCGAGAAGATATTTACACTGCTTCACTGTCCCTACGCTTCTTTCAAGTTTATACTTTAAAAAAATACTTAATGCTGTTGAGGAAGTAAATTATTTTCTAACTTATTAACAGCAAAAGAACCTTGTTACAGTGCATGGATGAAATGTGATGTATGTTGTAAAACTTCATTGTTTTATCAAGCCTGAAAGGATGGCTATATCAGGTTTTGAAAATACATGCCTCATTTCCTTCTAAGGCATGCATTTAACTAGCATTGTTGGGATATGTAAAAGTAAGCACTTAAGCAATTAGCAAATTTGTATTAGAAACTACATTTTTCTAGAAAGTATTGGAAAATCAACATTAGAACATGACAGAAATATTATGGAAAATCTTTCACTGCATTTATTTATTGTTCTTATTTTATACCAGTTTTTGTTAGAAAAGTAGTAAATGCAAAAGAAATCATGTTATAAGCTGTATTTATTTATTTTGGCATCTAAGCTTTTTCATAAGTTAAGTATATTTGTCATGAGTAGATACGTAATACATACTAATTACTATACAGATTTGTGAGTAATGACTTACTTTGTATTTCTATTCACTATTAATTTTCACCTTGTATAAGAACTATTCTTAATTTTATAGACTTTGGTAAGCATTTCTTTTATTCAAATTCTCTATTTCAAGTCATGTCAGTTTCCATTTGTTAATACTTTCACTTTCAATTGTAAGGCTACAGCGAAAAATGCTTTTATGGGTTCTTTCTGCTGTGCGAGGGAACTAATAGTCACCAGAAAAAATGTGCAGGCAGAATCGTATTAAATCTTTATCTTTCAAACAGGCTACTTATCTGGTAATGTTTCATTAATTGAAGTTTTGCATTTTATATTAGAAAAAGATTCTATATTAGTTTTAACGTAAGATAGACTAGAGGAAATCTGTGGTTGTTTAGACAAACTGCCTTAAAAATCGGTTAAACTAGCTCAACAAAATAACTTAAACAAAGTGAATACAGAATTTGCCCCATATGACTATTATGATTTTAGAAGTGGAAACACTGCTGTCCCATTTGACCGTTATTGGGCTTCAGATAACCTTTGGTATTGCACGAAACATCTTATTATGGCCTGAAAATTGGTATGTGGGTGTGATAAGTATGAGGGCTGTTCAATAAAGAATGATCACAATATTTTCGACAACGTACCTTTACTCATCCTCTTAATTTTGATGGTCCTTCTCAAAATAGTTGCCCCTGAATGCAATGCACTTGTCCCGGCATTTCTGCTAGTCTTCAAAGACATGTTGGAAACCATTTTTTGAGAGGTCCTTCAAAATTGCCTCTGTAGCCTTCACCACTGATTCTTATGATGGATAATGCCTCCCACGAAGGCGTTTCTTGGCAATAGAAAAAAGTCGCATGGCGCGAAATCCAGATTATAGGGAGGGTGAGGGATGCACTTCACTTTGATTTTTGCAAGATAGTCAGCAACAATATTGGCAATATGCATCCGTGCATTATCGTGGTGAAGCATCCAGCGTTCTTCATGGAAGTGTGGTCTTTTGCGCCTGATATGGACTTGCAATGTGTTCAGGACACCCCTCTAGTATTGTCCAGTTACTGATGTGTGTGCAGGTACAAAATGCTGATAAACCATTCCATGGATATCAAAGAATGAGATGACCATTACTTTCCCAGCAGAAGCAACCACTTTTGCTTTTTGGGGGGTTGGTGATGAAGGAGATTTCCACACTGAGCTTTGCTGTTTGCTCTCAGGATCAAAATGATGTAGCCAAATTACATCAGCAGTGATTACGTTTGAAAGAAACTCCGGATTTTCCTCTAACATCAACTTTAACTGCATGTTACCTCCATTATAGCGGTAGGCGATACTGAACATGTCTGAACTTGCCTGGTTCTCACAGGCGGGAACCAGGAGTACCAACAATGAAACTACTATGGCGTGTTTGTTTCACATTAAGCTAATGGAATATAATAAGATTGAATTTTAGTGTGAAAATTTATGACTGTAAAAAAATTACCATTCTTTATTGAACAGCCCTCATACTAGAAAAATAAAACTCATTTTCTATAATATAACAAGTTGTACTGGCTGTCTTTAGTGCACCTTTGTCTGCACTATTTCTCTTGATCCCCTCCTCCCCACAGTGGAGAAAGCCTGTGAATGCATTACAGCATTTTTAATGACTATATATATATATATATATATATATATATATATATATATATATATATATATAATTTTGGGAGGAATTTGACTTAATTGGATCTAGAAAGTGGAGTTCTAAATTTGGATTTCCTCTACACGTTGACATTGGGCTTGCATAAAGTTTCCTTTTTCTTTCAGCTCTTCCCTTTCACTTTAGATTGTCCTCTCTTATGTATTTTTTCTATTCCATATACTTCTCATTTTGATGTAGAATATTAATGTGCTATTCTCTTTTGTATTTTAGTTTTCTGACATTTTTTTCTCACTTCCATCCAGAAGTTTTCACAATGTTTTCCACTCTTGATCTTCTCCCTTACTTTTTAAATGGCTATATGGTAAATTTGTGCACCCATTCTTTACTACTCTCTGTTTCATATAACCTTGCCCAGCTGAAATGTATCACTCCGCGTTCAACAACCCTCCCCCTCGCCCTAATTGGCTAATGCTTTCGCGTCATAGGCCATAGGCAGCGCCTTCCCGTCACATTTCGTAATAATTGCCGGGAAGATAAATAAAATCAACAAAAATCATACAAATAAAGATATGAAGGCATGCAAAAATACAAGTTTATAATGAACTGAGCAAATTGAAACAGAATGACAGAGCAATGAAACTGAAAGAGTTTATAATGAAAGGCCTTTGGCCTTTTCCACTGGGATTTTTTAAACCAGCACACATACCTTTCAAAAATGCTTGTCTTTCAGTCTTAAAAGTCGTGTCACGCCATACCTTACTTTTCGTGTGTTCTTCGTGTATATTTAGCAATTTGTATCTCGGTGCAGTGTGGTTGTCCTTAAATAGCGTCTTCGACACACAGCAATATTGCCTCTGTCTTTTAGCACATTTTTCTTGCCTCTTTTTTCATTCACAAATCCCAGCTGTATAAGCAATCTGCTGAAATTTGGTAAATCTGCATCCTCATTTACAGCAGATGAAATGTTACTTATGTTAGGGAGTTCGTTTCTAAAGAAAAACTACACACATGACGACGCACAACACTTTTCACGTATTTTTTTCCGAGCACGCACTTTTGTTTATTCCTGCTTTTGCCTGGAGTGGTAAGTTTTCCTGTTTCCTCAATTTCATGTCGCGATGTTCCTACGGATCTAACACTCACACCTGTAACTTCAGAGCTCATCTGTTCGACTTCTCTCACTGACAAAGACGGATTCTTCTCTGAGTGCATTAAACATATGCAACACAATTCTTTTTTCGCCTGTTTGTAAATAATTATCCTTGCGATACTTCAGCGAAAAACTTGCGGTAGACTCTGCCATTATACATATAATAAGTACATGCGCAATAAACGATCAATAAAATAATTTAGCTCCCGCACTCTCGAATGGCGATGCATGACTAATCCAGTTCAAAACAAGGTCAGTGATAAAAGTCACATAAACAAATATGTCAATACTACCGCTAAATCACATGCTATCGTGCCATGTGCTTGAGAGCAAAGGGACCTCCTCTTTAATTCGTTTAAGAATTAATATGCATTTCAGATAAATCAACTCTGTTGCGTAATATATTTAATTAAAACAGTTACGAAAATATAAATTTGACAATTCTCTTCCAACATATAATGATATATCGCCATGTTCAATAACGAACTAATTTTTACCGCATGACAGTCATTACCACAACAGCAACCAATGAGAGGTGATTAGGTCACGTGACCGTTAAGAGATACTGGGCAAGCTTACGTGAAACAAGGTATAACTTCATTCTTATATTTCTTACATTCATTTAAGATGTTTAATTTCTCTACACCATCAAGGTGCTTTCTATAGCTCAACTCCTCAATTTTTTTCCTTTCACTGGTAAATCAAACAGTTCTCTATAAAGGTTCAGCTCTCATTGAACCTCAGTTTCAACTCCATACAACATTGTAGCTTCTACCACTTTAAACTCCAGCTTTTTTTTCCTTTTTTTTTTTTTAAATTGATAAGGGGGGGGGGGCAAAATCTTCATAAAGACACCGCTGTTAGGCTTTTACCAACTAAAAAACTAGTATGTTTCATTACTCATTTTGGTACTTCATATAGGTATACTTCAAAATGGTAGCTGTCAATGAATTACTTTCTATCTTCCTTCTCCTGAGTGCCTAATATGGCCTCACTCGGCTCTTATTTCTTTCCAGGCTGATAATATTGCCTACCATTGTTGGTATTAAATTTTCGGTGTCAGCACCAAGCCAATTTATTATTCACTTTACTTCTTGATTCCTTCCATTGTAGACAGTGGAATATTGTGTGCTCTGCTGAATCCTCTTCTGGGCAATGTCTACATTTACTGGGTTGTGCTTTACCCATCTTGGAACGTACTCTATTCTGTTAGTACTTTAATCAAGTAGTAATCCATCTGTCGAAATTTTCCATTTTGCAGTATTTGGTATGAGTCTCATGATCCATTGGCCAACCAACATCGTTCCTTCTGTCTTTTTTGCCATTTTTTAATCATTTCCTTGCCAATTCCTATTTTGCATGAATTGGGGTTTCCAACTTTCTTTCTACATTGCCGCTGTTTCATCTGTAAATTGATTGGTAATACTCCTGCTATCACATGCAATGCCCTGTTCGAGACAGTGTGGTATGAAGAGATAATCTTGAGTAACATCTTCCTTAATAGCCTTTCCATCGCTACTACATGCTTTTACCTCTTCAAAGCCATACCACATATTTCTGACCTATATAACTAAATGGAGTTAACTGCCCCAAATATCTGTTGTTTTATTGGCCAATAAAATGGCATCCTCCAATATACGGCATAATACAAACTAATTTATCAAGGTTCTAAGGCTTTCACGGCTGGTGTCAATACTAGTTGAAGTATATTCCGGGCTTGTAGGCTGTGGTCTACTGGGCTCTTTCTTCTTCTTCCCAGACGTTTCGTCTGCAACTACGGCAGACATCCTCAGTGGCAGTGGCGAGATCGAAGTACTCTAGTGAGTATTTCAACAGCGACTGTGCTGTTTCCACGTAGTACAAACTAATTTAGATAGTTTTCTTCCGCTTTCCTGGTTACCATCTTGATATGTTCACCAAAAAGTGTGTATTCATCAATCATTAAATCTAGATACCTTACTGCCTTGCTGACAGTTATAAATCCCCTGTTAAAGCATTTATTATGTTACCTCCGAGGCCTTTCTTCATTACTGCTTCTGTCTTCTGCTGAGTCAGCTCCAGTTTAGTTTGTTGCATCTACTTGTCAATGCATCTTAATGACTCATTTACTGTATATGCAAGTTCTTGTTTGTCTTTCACCAAAACTATGAATGTTAGATCCTCTGCAAAGACAGTTGTTGCTCCTTCTGTCAATTTCAATCCCAGAATTCCATCATTGAATAGATTCCACAAAGTTGGTCCTAATATTCATCCTTGCAGCACACCTGCAGTTATTTCCAATCAAGTTCTTGTTTGTCTTTCACCAAAACTATGAATGTTAGATCCTCTGCAAAGACTGTTGTTGCTCCTTCTGTCAATTTCAATCCCAGAATTCCATCATTGAATAGATTCCACAAAGTTGGTCCTAATATTCATCCTTGCAGCACACCTGCAGTTATTTTCAATTCTTCCTTATCGATTAAAATCTTTCTGCTTTCAAAGTAATTATTAACACCCAAATCAAATATTCTTATTTTAATTTCATCTATTATAAGATGCCACACAGCTATATTGAATGCATTTTTTACATGCAATGTTATTAATCCTACTCACTTATTATCAACATTTTCCTTAATCTTGACTACTGCTTCAGTTGACTGCCCATATGTATAGTATCCCATACATCACATACAGGATGTTCTGAAATTCATGCTACAAACTTCTAGGGCTAGTAGAGAGGACTGTATAGACAATATTTTGAATAGCAATACATGTCCGGAACTGTACCATTTCTGTGCTACAGTCTTGACAGTGTGTCGGATATGCTGATGTTTTATAACGGGATAGGCAGTAAAATGACATTAGAGGAGTTCCATGTCAAATGTGGTGTGATGTTAGTTACAGAATTAAATGATATTTAACTCATTACATAGATAAATCAAAAGGAAAAAAAAAAAAAATACATTGATCACAATAACATTTGTGTCAACAGTAGAAAAAAGAAATTTGTTTGCCTTCTACTCCTGATGTGTCCCATACAATACAGCACAGTACAGTATGAAACTGCTCACTACAACAGTGTTGATGTGACGACCACCAATGTCATTGCACACATCATACCGACAAATCAGGTTCTGGTACACTCATTCCATCACTCCTGGTGTCCTGCTAATCTCTTGTGCAGCGGCCATAACTTGTGCAAGCAGTTTTTGCTGATTCTCTACAGGAGTCTTGTACACCATACTGTTCTTGCAACCCCACCGGAAATAGTCCAATGGCATTAAATCCAGTGATTTTGGGGGCCATGCTTTAGGACCACCCAGGGCTATCCATCTTTGTCTGAATCTTTGGTCAAGATGTTGCTGAACGCGAAGTGTAAAGTGCGACAGTGCACCATTGTGCTCAAAACACAGTTCTTGCCCTATATTCAATCCAACAACAGGTGCAATACGTTCCATAGAAAGATCAAGTCTGAAACACCCGTTAGCCTGACAGGAACAATGTATGGCCCAATAACATGACCGTCTAAAATACCTGTCCAGACATTAATAGCAAATCTTTGTTGGAATCCCCTGACATGAGTCGCCCACAGATTTTTGTCTGACCAGACATGGCTGTTACGAGAATTGAGAGTACATCCCTCGAGAATTGTCATTCATTGGTGAACATAACTCTTGGTGGAAATTGGGGCTCATCAATGTACTCGTGCAGAAACCATGTGCAGAAGTTAATGTGTGTACAAAATCTCCTGGTTGCAACGCCTTTACCCTTTGGGTGTGATAAGGATGTAGCTGTAATTCGTGAAGAATCTTACTCGCCATGCTGTTAGAAGTATCCATTGCACTCGCAATTGTTCGCGTACCTGTTGATGGGTCCTCTTCAACATAATGTAGTATAGCTTGAAATTTGGGAGTGCGGCATCTTCTTGGAGCACCACAGTCATGCCTATCGACGGTGAAAGTACCTCTTCTTGGAACCGTTGCACAATTCTGGCAAAAAGGGCATGTGATGAAGTCGTGTGTTGCAGATAATGCTCTTGATACAACCGACAAGCTGCTCTTCCATTCCCTTCTGCAGCGCTGTACCTAACATCATGTCCATGTATGAGTAAAAAAATGAGTACTCAACCATGTTTATCAGAGATGCACAGGTATGTGAATGGGACTCCAGGCATGATACCACAGCAGGGGAAATATCACATGCCATCAGGTGATTGCTTGACGTCATGTACTGTCTTATCAGGTTGCATAACAAGATTGGCGAATCCGATCCTTGTAATGGTTGTAGCACAGAAACGGTTTGGTTCCAGACATGGTTTGCTATTCAAAATATTGTCTACTCAGTCCCCTCTACTAGCTCTAGAAGTTTGTAACAATTTCGGAGGACCTGGTATATGTATGGCACCATTTCTGGTGCCTGGTATTAACATCTTATCACTGACACAGCTGCTTTATACTTTCCCAGTTTTTGCTTCTCCCTTTCCTCCCTGCTTCAGTTCTAATCTGTGCTTTCCAATATTACTCTTTATTCTTTTATTTTACTCAGTTTACCACCTCTTTTGAAATGATTTGACTTTCTACTTGCTTCATCTTTATACCCCAGGTTTACAGTACTATATCAGTTTCTACAAGCAGTCCTGAGATTTTACGAATATTACACTTAGACTTAGCTCCTACTTATGCATATTAATATATTATTGATGTGTAAATTAGACTTAAACTCCAGCTCTCCTTTTCATTTATGAGTTCTGCTTCTCCATTTCTAATAAAAAACATATTTTCCATCTAAAAAGCTTTTGAGATGTAAATAATTTTACTTATTCCTTTTAATGATTTATGCCAAAATACTTGTCATATGTTTTTATAAATCAACAAAAGATATAAATAACTCCCCAATACCTGCTTTAGTCTTCACAAAAGTTTTTGTCAAGCCAAGCTCTATGTGGAGAGCGGGCAGGTTTTTGTTATTATTATTTATTTATTTTAAAAAATGACTAGTGAGTGTGATGGATATTTTCTTATTTTGGGTTGTATGAGCTACTATATTTCAATTCGTATATGGTGGAATGTTCACTCATATTTCAATTGGGAAGAAATTCATTGGAAAGAATGAATTCAGTGTGAATGTCATGTTCTACTTGCTTAAAGAGAGAGGTAAATTGTTGAAGATTAAAGTTATGTAAAGGAAAACATTAGTTATATTTTTTGTAATGGAGATTCTAGCTTCATTAAAATGTTTCTCTTTAAGTTTGGGGACTAGAATTGGAAAGGAAAAATCATGACTGAAAAATTCAAAGTAAAAGTTGGAATTTGAACCATTGATATTCTAAGTATTGCTCTTCCAAAAATCCATTGTTCAAATCGTGGCTATGGCTAAACTTTTGAACGTGTGACAAGAGATGTTTTCTAAGTCCAATGTTTTTGCTGTAACATGTATGTAGAATTATTTATTTGGATGATTTCTTATTGGAAAATGTTTTATTAATGTAGCTTATGCTTATAAGTATTTATTTATGAACTTACAGTACATGTAGCCATATTGAAGATTGCAGGGAAACCAAATTCTCCATTTTGCATCATTCAAAGCAATGCAGAGACTCTTTTTATCTCTAAATTACACTAACTGCATAATTATATACATAGAACCAGAGTTGTTCTTTATTATACCACTAACTAGGCTAGACTAACTAAATATAATTGCTACACCACGGTTAGGCCTACCTAATGCCTTCCATTAGCTCCTGGAAAGGATCTGCTGAACAGTTCTTGCCATAAATACATATGTGAGCATCCAGAGTAACTGTAAAACAGGAATGAACATAAAGTGGGGCTAGGCATGGCTGGTCTATCACGGACTAGCCAGTGAGGTGAGTGTAACGTATAGTTCAACCCGCATACTAACTGGCTTTGTCAAACCTTACATTAATTTCTTTGGATGTTTAAAATATACTAATTACAGAATGATGTTGTTTTTCCCATGTCACAGAGCTGTTTTTTCTGAGGTCGATTGTCCAAACCCCAAGTTTTTAGGATATTGGTTTTGGAGATAGGGAAAGAGAGGACGCCTGACTAGAAAGAAAGTAATCGGTAACAATCTGTGAAGAAAGAAAAGACATGTACTGATGCATTTTATAACTTGCATACATTAAAGTGATCTTTTAAGAGTGCAGACATACTTTTCAAAGTTAGTAAATATTCCGCTTAGCAAGCCAAGTATAAGTGTGCCTAGTAGTGACTGCGAGACAACTTCTAAGATTTTACATAGGCAGGCTAGAAATATTATTTTTTGTATGTATTCGTTTTTCAAACAGTTGTCAATTAAAGAAGTTTACGAATGTACAAATTTTGCTCATTTGAGAATTAACGGTACAAGCTTGTTGCGTGACTGCTCATTCTCTGACAAAGATTGTTAAAGGAGGCAAGCCGTTCACTAAATTAGAAGTTCCCACATTTAAGTATTCTAGAAAACATTGGGCAATGAAAAAATATAGACAATTTTTAAAAGTGTGTTTTACATAGAACAATTTATGATTTATATGACTAGAGTGAATATCCAATTGCCAAAAGGATGGCCAATTTAATGAGAGAGAAAACAGAATATACGGGTTCCGTATCTACTAAGTATAACATTTTGAAATCTCTTGGATTCAAATATAGGAGAACGAATGATGATCACAAATTTCTGCTTGAAAGAACCGATATTGTTGCGAGATTAAAATTTATGCGCAAAATGCACAATGTTAGAAGTACATGTGCTTTCAAGCTCATCTTTTATTTGGATAAAACTTGGGTTAATCAAAATCGCTACAGGAAGAATTATGTTCAATTGTATCGAAATTTAACTGTATTGGAACACCACAGTGAAGCAAAATATTAAATTACAGATGAGTTGTATTTATTGCACATCAGCTTCACTTATGAACCTGTATTGAGGTCATGTTTTGCGAACTATCGTTTGCAACGGCAAAATATTGGAACAATAACATAGTTTAATTTGCCTGGTGAGGCAAAATCATATCTTCCATCTCTGTCTCCCGCTCTCTCTGGAACTGGTAATGCCAAAAGAGCACCATCACTGTATTGGCTAAGTCCGTGTTCATTCTTGATTTGTAGCTACTCTAGGTGTCCAACATTGAGGTAAACTGACAGATCTGTGTTATTAGTCAGACTAGCCATTTGTAAATTTTATTATCTGCAAGAGTATCTCCAAAAACTTACAAACTTCACTTCTTGCACAACAGTAAAACGTACTTACATTCTGTAAAGCAATAAAACCTAAGAAAATCATGATCAGAACTTTCAAAAGTGACTGGTTGATAATTGCTTTCATATGAAGACTCGATAATTGCTTTCATATGAAGACAAATGTGTAGAGGTATGGTTATTTTTTACATAAGTTGGCTATGGTTAAATATCTAGTGGCTGCTTGGTGAGAAGCAATAGATCTAATAGTTAAGTTAATTGATGGAAATGATTTATTTCTTCACACTAGCCATATACAGGCTAAGGTATTGGATTGATAGTCGACATGAAAAATTCAATGCCACGGCTGGGATTTGAACTACGGATCTACTGGTTTCCGTCCAGTCACTCTTACCCATTGAGCTACCATGGCCAATTTGCCGTCGTGACATAAAATTCTCCAACCCACTCATATATTTCCCTTGTAAACCACTAGGGGCTCTCACATCTGAGATATAATTGATGGAAATTATTAATTTCTTCACAGTAACCGTATACAGGATAAGATATTGGATTGATAGAGTCGACATGATGAAGCCTGGGACTCAAGTACTTACAATAGTAAGTCGCCACAAACGGTGTATCTCGAATACGAGAGCCCCTAGTGGTTTACAAGGGAAATATATGAGTTAGTTGGAGAATTTAATGCCATGACGGCAAATTGGCCATGGTGGTAGCTCAATGAGTAAGAGCGACTGGACGGAAACCAGTAGATCCATGGTTCAAATCCCAGTCGTAGCATTGAATTTTTCATGTCGACTCTACTAATCCAATACCTTAGCCTTATACGGCTAGTGTGAAGATATGAATAATTTCCATCAATTAACTTAAATAATAAAAATTAAATGATGAAGCCTGGGACTCAAGTACTTACAATAGTAAGTCACCACAAACTGTGTACCTCGAATGCAAGAGCCCCTAGTGGTTTACCGGGGAAATATAGGAGTCGGTTGGAGAATTTAATGTCATGACGGCAAATTGGCCATAGTAGCTCAATGGGTAAGAGCAACTGGAGGGAAACCAGTAGCATTCAATTTTTCATGTCGACTATCAATTCAAGATGTAGTAGTCTTTAGTTGTTTCAGTCTGTTTGTGCATGGGCATTGGTGAAGCATTGGACTTACTGCATCTTTTGTGTCATGTATTTGAAAGTATTTTGCATTGAACTTAAACCTATACATGATCTTTGTAAAAGAATTAAGAATTTACTTTTATTTTGGAAGTGTAAGGTATCTTATGAGAATAGTGTACTTAGTATTTCCCAGTAGCAAATGAAACAATTTATTCCATTTGTATATTTTTAAGAGCTATATATTTATTGCAAATAAAGCTTGCAGAAATATTCGAATTGAAAGTACATGGGGGAGTTACAATGACGTAAATGAACACTTTCCTAAATTTAATGGATCAGAAATAATATTTTATAAAATCATCAAATTTATTGGAACATTTTAAAGGCAATCATGTAAAGCATGTTGCGATAAATTTTTTAATGTAAGTGATGCTTTTATGAAATACTTATGGCTTATTAAATTTCTAAAAGTAGTTTAGCTTTTCTCATTTTATTTGTTTTCATTGTAATGTATTTAATTGTGATATAAATTTAAATAAAATAGTATTGCATTTGTTTTAGTTTGTTTTAAGAAGTTATGAAAGTTGTGTTGGGTGGTTGTCATGATTATTATTAGCAGCTTCTCATCACTTATATATTATGCTCATGAAACACTATTTAAATAATACTTGCACATTGGTTTTGAAATAGTTATTTACTACATAATCAAGTTCATGTTTGCATATCACTGTTCTGTCTTTACTTTTTCAGCACTTGGTGTGAAATATAATTTGATTCATCTCGTGCATTTTTTCAAAGTTGACTCATTTAATGAGTGTCTACAATTATTTTAAGTATCTTCTGGCAGAAGTTTTCACTGCCCCTCTACGCAAACAGCAGATTTTATATTTTGTAGAAAATCAACCTGTCATGCTTGCATGGCATCATTTCAGGTGCAGCTGTTGAAGGATAAACTTGATGCTGTTCGTTTAGAAGAATATACAGAAAATGAAGAAACAATTGCTGAATTGAAGAGAAGGCATGAACGTGAAAAAATGTTGCTCCTTGAAGACAATAAGAAGCTGATGATGGATTTAGATACAGTTAGTGTAGTTTGAGTAATAATTCTTTGTTCTGTGTTGGTTCATTTTAAACAGATAGCTGATGATACAATGGGCAGTCTAACTCACCATGTCCATTAACACTCACAAGCTAGCAGGGACAAAACTACAGTAGTTCGTTTTTTGTTACACAGTTTCTTTCCTTTTTTTTTTATTTTAGAGCCTTTATGTCATCCTTTGTAGTCACTGTAATAGTCTTGCTTGCAAAAATCACTCTGAAATATTTGAAACACTATTTTCATTGTGTACTTTGTGTTTTCACTGTACTAATGCTGCTTCTCTGCTGTGCATAAATGAGCATAATTTTTTGGGATATTTCATATGAGAATAATTGATGGTTTTGTTGCTTTACAGCAGTTTCCTGTCTGGGCTTTTGGGAATAAAATGCATGGAAATTTATTTGTATGATTCAGCTTTTTACATACACTACACTGTGTGTACTTGCCTGTGTAGGCACTATTGAAAGTAATATCTGTCTTCTAAACTAACTGTATAGTACGGGTGCCCTTTATAAGACTGGCTCTCTATGTTGCCATGAGCTGCAGCTGAATAGACGTCAAATTCTTGACAAAAAACAGCTTCTTTCTATTAATGTATTATATAATTCTTCTTTCTGCCAGGGTGCATATTGCACATTGCTGAAAAATATTACTACTAAATGGCAAAGTTCTTGTTCTGCATTATTTTAGATTTCATCACAAATATTTTCTTTTAATATAATTTTGAGTTGAACTAATACTCAGTGCTCCACTTCTTGCTAGTATTTACCTAGAACGCATTTCGTTTGGATCTTCCTAACATCAGCTGTTGCTCACTTTCTTTTCGGGCAACAAGCCAGGTGAAAAGACAATCAGATATCAACATTTCTGGAGTGTGCATCACTCCCATCATAAACAAAGACAAAACACTATCAAAATTTGCATTACTGAACAAAAGACTGTTTTCAGTAAATTAAATACCAGGTCAGGAGATGGTGTGAGTATAGAAAATTGTGTCAAAGAAATGTAACTACTTAACTTGATTATCAAACTATATTGATCTTTGCTTCTTAAATTGACGAATTTCCATTTTTAAGGCCGGTTTCCAAGAGGAGCTGAACTGAAATCCAGCATCACGACTAAGCGTGCTCCTTTCAGTGGAAATGGCCAAAGCCTCCTTAATTCTCCGCTCCCAGTAACTGTTGCATATTGCCAAGATGGTCGTCTCCCAAAAATTGGCTCTATGGTCATTATCAAAACAATGCTCTGCCAGCCCAGACTTCTCAGGTTGCATTAAACGAATGCTTCGAACATGTTCGATTATTCCGGTAGTAATGGTCCTTCCGGTTTGTCCTATATATTGTGACTTTGTGGGTTCGTGAAAATTAAAATCCAATTGCACAAACTCAAAATGTTTTTTTTTTTTTTATTTCCACCGAATTACAGTTGAACACTTGCCAATTACACAGAATTACGTAGAGCACACAATTACAATTCACCAGTTCGTCTGACACAGGTCCACTTTGCACTCGCAATTACGCACAACTCCTCCGCTGCATGTACACAGTCTTCCGGTCCGTTTCCTCACTGGGCACTCCTCACGGCTGCTCACCAAGAACTGACTGACTCGCCAACTACAGGCCTTATATAGGGAAGATCGCCGTTTCTGGAAACTTTGCGGCGCGTACAATTATCTCGAGGTTTTGAGATGTCTGGTGGGAGGGGAAAGAGACGGTACAGGGCTCCCGCCGTTTCCCTAATCATCCCTTCAGTTAGTGACACAAGACAAATGGGTAGGCGTGGCTCAATGCTTCCCCTCTGGCCCTACTGCCGGCCGGTTGTATAGGGAGTTCTGACGTTCGGGTGACAATATGGTGTCCCACATTCACAGGGAATGCTGTACGCTCCCGGAACTTGGAAGTCCAATTTGTCTTTCACTGGTCTCAACAGATGTTTAATCTTTGGAGGTGGCGTGTGGATGGTCCTGATGTATTTGGCAAGAATTCTGCTGAATTCTTTACTGAAAACAGTCTTTTGTTCAGTAATGTGAATTTTGATAGTGTTTTGTCTTTGTTTATATTGGTGTTATATCCATTGTTTTATTTTTGGTTATAACATTTTATGAATATCCTAATGATGGGAGCAATGCACACTCTCGAAACGTCAATATCTAATTGTCTTTTTACCTGGCTTGTTGCCTGAGAAGAAAGTGAGCATATTCGTCGCCAGGAAAGCTTCAGGTCTTATTTTATCATTAGCTGTTGTCGCCTAATGGACGTTGGTTTGGTGAACCGTCTCTGTCGGTATCTTGATGAAATTGAAGTTTGGGTTTTCTTCAAAGATAGTGTTGAAATTAAACAACTTTCTTTCATATTTCTATCTTCATACAGAAGATACTTCTTCATACAGAAATATGAAAGAATATTTAATTTCAACACTACCTTTGAAGAGAACCCAAACTTCAAGTTCATCAAGATACCGACAGAGACGCACCTATCGCCTCTGAGGAGTACACCAAACCAACATCCATTAGTCAACAACAACTAATGATTCCTTTCTTAGTAGTGTTGCAAACAGTGTTGTTATGATAAATTAACTTTAAAGAGAGTCGATTAATGACACTAAACAACACTTTTAAATTTTTCTGGAACATGTTTCTGAGGCTTTGCCTCTATCATCAGCCGGCGCTCGACTGGTTCTCATTGGTGTAGTTGACGATATTTTGTCACAGGTCTCCTCTGGTGGCGGTTCAAGGAACTTGCTGAACAAATCTTTCTGGGGGATGTCGAAATTGAATACTTTGTTCCTATTTTTTGAAATGAAGATTTGTTCCTATGTGGATAGTTCTGTTTTCCTGATGTATGTTTTAGTAGTTTTGGTTCTGGATTTATGTTGTGGTTTTTTTCCCAAAAATGTGTGGCAACTGCTGATTTTTCTAATTGTTTATATTTTATGTTTCTAAAGTGTTCCTTTGCTCTTGTTTCTAAATTTCTTTTGGTTTTTCCAATATAAATTTGACTACAGTCATTGCATTCAATTGTACCAAAAAAAAAAAAACACATCAATGATGCACTAAAACTTTAAAATATCCAAGAAAAAAGCATCAAGTTCACTGTAGAAATAGAAAAAGATGAGCATTTACCATTTTTGGATCTAAAAATAATCAGAAATAAAAACAGACTAAACTTTGGCATTTACAGAAAACCAGCACAGACAGACAACTACATAAAAGCTAATGGCTACAACCCAAGATCCCACAAACAGGCAATCTTTAATAGTTTAGCACACAGACTGGTTCCCTCTCACAGCAGAAAAATACAAAACAGAATACAACAAAATAATTGAAATAGCACAAAAAAATAACTTTCCCAAATCATTAGTGGACAAAAAAGTGAACTTAGCAAAAAATAAGAAGCTACTAAAGGAAACCACAACCCTCTCAGCTACAGAAACTAATATGATTTTCAAAAAATTCACTTACCATCCATGGGCCTATGATAAATTCAAAAAAGTCTTCAAAAAACAAAACATTCAACTAGCACCAGTCAACCATTTCTCCTTAAAAAACCTAATTTGCTCAAACATCAAAGACGCCATTCTATCTAACAAAAAATCTGGTATATATCAAATTGAATGCAATGACTGTAGTCAAATTTATATTGGAAAAACCAAAAGAAATTTAGAAACAAGAGCAAAGGAACACTTTAGAAACATAAAATATAAACAATTAGAAAAATCAGCAGTTGCCACACATTTTTGGGAAAAAAACCACAACATAAATTCAGAACCAAAACTACTAAAACATACATCAGGAAAACAAGAACTATCCACATGGGAACAAATCTTCATTTCAAAAAATAGGAACAAAGAATTCAATTTCGACATCCCCCAGAAAGATTTGTTCAGCAAGTTCCTTGAACCGCCACCAGAGGAGACCTGTGACAAAATATCGTCAACTACACCAATGAGAACCAGTCGAGCGCCGGCTGATGATAGAGGCAAAGCCTCAGAAACATGTTCCGGAAAAATTTAAAAGTAAGTGTTGTTTAGTGTCATTAATCGACTCTCTTTAAAGTTAACAACTAATGATGTTAGGAAGATCCTAACGAAATGCATTCTAGGTAAATACGAGCAATAAGTGGAGCATGGAGTATTAGTTTGACTCAAAATTATATTAATTATGTGCTTCATTGTATCATAGTCCTTACACATTGGAATTTTCTTTTAATACTCTTCTGTTTATGACATCTTCTATAAATAACACTCAGGGATTTAATTCAGGCAAGCGAGGTGGCCATAGCCCTTGATTATTAAATATGAACATTGAATATTCATATAATTTCCATCGAGAAATAAAATGCAGAATGTGGAGTTGCATTGTCCTGCATTAAAGAAGCATAAATTCACATTTCTTCTCCTAGTTCATGGAAAAATAAACCAAAATGTCTCAAACAGATGCAGAGTTTCCAGATTCCTTGATAAATATAAGTCTGATTATCTATTTCAGCTACTGTGCAGAATATATTTTCATATCAAATAAGGAAATCTGATGCATGTCGTGCAGGTTTTTCATATTCCAATAATTATGATTTGTTTAACATACTCACTAAGCTAAAAATGCATTGTGACTGTAAAACAAAGTTTGGATCAAGATTCCAATCATGCACTGAAGTCTGAAACCACATGCTTTATCTTTGGGCAAAAATCTCTGAACCCTGGCAATTTTATATGGCTTTGGTTTTGATTATGTTATAGTTATTTATGAAGAAACATCCCTGATTTCTGTGCTAACTTAAGATTTTCCCAGACTGTATTCCGTAATAGCCCCTGTTTTGATGGTTTTCTTCTGTCAGTAAATGATTGAACAGAAATTTATTTTCCTATTGATTCTGTATTGTTCCTGTTTTTACTAAGTGTAAATCATAGACAAAGGCAACGGAGAAATTATAAGGAAATATCTTTGATATGTTCTCCATCTTCACATTTAACAAACAATGTGCACATCTTAAAACTGCAGAATTCTGACCTGAATTGTAATTGTTTGGTCTGGCTTGAGTCTTGCGGCAACTGAGAATGGCATATGCACTGCAAAGTGGTTTTGTCATAAGAAGGGCACCCATTAGTTTGTATTTTCTGTAATTGTTATGACAATGTTTCTTCTTATGTGCAACATTTCTTCTTTCTGTGACAACATTCTAGGAGATTGTTTATTTGTAACAAAACATTGGTATGTTTCATAAATTTTCAGCATGCAAAATAGATTTGAGTAAATTTCGAATAAAGAGTGAAGAAAGTATGTAAAATGTGCTAATTTTGAATTCTGAATTTGTTTCGCTCTAACAGCAAAAATATAAAATCCTTCTGTCAAACCTACCTTGAAATTTTGGTTATGGAAGCAGTTCATAAGTAATCTGCATTGAAATAATTAGCTGCCACTTGTATCTCTAAGTAACCAAAATTGTGCTTTGTTAAACTATAGCGAAGCAATGCAATATATTAACCAGACAATTCCTTTTTACTACACTTCAATTCGAGCTGACTCCAGTTTTAAGACTTGCAGTTGAAATTGGCAGATAATTTTTTTCAGTATGCATTATTTAAAATTGCTTTTCTTACAAGATTTGCAAGATAGATTTTGGCACTAAGATTTTGACATATCTCTGTTAAAGATTTTATTTATTTTGTTTGGTATCGATAAATAATACAGTTATTATATTACTGCAAGCACTCTTTATTTTGATATTGAAACATTCCAGAAAGAGTTTAATATATGTATGCTTGTTGCTATAATAGAATTCATTCACTTCAAGCTTTGCATGGATAGCACATTCAAGAATAATCCTTAAACAATTGTTCTTTCTGTTATGCTGTTTTATTTCATTGATCTTGGTATTTTCTAGTTAACGGAAAGCATAGAAAGAATCCAAAGTGAGAGGCATAAACTGGAGGAAGAATATGAAGAACTTAGGAGTAAAAAGGATGCTATTGCTCAATGGGAAGCCCAGATTAGTGAAATCATTCAGTGGTAAGAGATAACAGCATATGAAAATTGTTTTACATTTTGCAGGGTGTCTAGTCGAGGCTAATTAAAATTTCCAGGTACTATCAGAATAGCTTTATAGTCAAAAAGTCTTTAAAAACACGCCATTATTTTATAAGTACTGATATTGATCGATTGATGTTTTCTGTTCTTTTCTTTATTCATAATTGGCCTGTGTTGCAATCTTAGTTTTATCTAATCTCATAATAGTTGTTAAATCTCAGTGCTCATATTATGACCTGCACAGTAGAGTTCACTGGAGTAATTCAAGTCAAAAATCTGCTTAGCTGTATAATTGCTCCATTCTTAGAAACCCAAGAATCTTAAATATGTATGATTATCTCTGCATTTTCAACAAATATGTTAATTATAATTAAAAAACTTTTGATTGGTATGATATAGTAAATAATGCAAATATTAAAAACATCTGAGAAACTATATGTAGTCAGTTTTTAACACTCCACAACTAACATTTTTATCCAATAGAATGTTGTTTCCGGGATTGAAGGCCGTGGTCTAGACGATGAGAAAATAATGCTAAAACAACAAAGCTTAAACAACTGAGGTTGGCGAAGGACAGACTGGACCCGCTCTTGATGCAGGGAATTTACCGTATACTGTGTAGCTGTGGACAGGTATACCAAGTGCATCATAAAAACCTGCATCAAGGAACACGAAAGCAACTGCCAATTGGGTCAGATTGAGAAATCGGCGGTAGCCGAACATGCTTTGTTAGTGGTCCATGACATTAATTTTCAAGAAACTGAGCTTCTCGACAACACGGCCTATTACCACGCATGGCTATACAGAGAAGCCATTGAAATCTATAAACACAAAAACAGTTTTAATAGAAAGGAAGAAATAGCACGCCTACACAAAGCCTGGATGCCAGTGCTGGACAGCACAAAGCCTAAACCACAAAGAACCAACCAGAATAAAGGTAAGGCAGCCTCTTCAGCTGCACAGGGATTGGTGGACCAGTAACCAATAGGAGCTGAGTGGGCAGTCGCTCATACCTCTATATATAGTTCAGGTGCTCAGCTAAACGACAGTCTAGTTGTGAACAGACAAGACTTAGAATCTCTGAAGACGCCTGATGGAGTTACAGGCAAAACGTCATACGTTTAAATCGTCTAGACCACGTCCTTCAACCCCAGAAACAACATTCTATTGGATTAATGCCGGCTGTGAAAGCCTAAACATGTACATTACATTTTTATGATATTAAGGGACTAGTTTTGGAAGCTGTTGCTTCTGTATTCAGCCTTGAAGATTCGATTATTGTCCCTTTGTAAATTTGTTCTGCACTTTAACCTCCGAGTCATCTTTTCCTCAAGACTTGTTAGTCTAATCAATCGGGTTGCTTAGAATAATAATGCATATCCCAACCATAGTTCATTTTGAGATAAATGTCATTTTCTGTTTTTTTTTTCTTTCAAAACATGGAAAGTAGTTAACATTAAGACTTGATATTTTCTGGGTGTTTAAATTAAGGGATTTTAAGTCTATGTGCCAATTTTTAAACCATTTTGATTAATAATTTCCTTGATTTTGTGTTCTTTCTTAGAACAAAAAGTATACAAAACAGAAAAAAATGGTGTAAAATAAACTTTTGCTTCATTTAACATCTTCAAATACTAATCCAGCTCTGTTTTCATATCCACATTTTTCATCATCAACTTTCTTCTGTTTATTAACCATTCAGTTGTGTTTATCACTCATTTCTCCCCCCCTCCCCCCGTTTTTTTTTTTTTTTTTTTTTTTTTTTTTTTTTTTTTTTTTTTTTTTTTTTTTTTTTGAAATTCAGGAATATCATCTATAGATGGCTTCATATTCACTATCATTCACTACAATGCCATGAATCCCAACCGAAGCAGTCATAAATGAAGCACTGATAGTTGGAGTATATCATTATTACACTGAGAATGTATGTTTTCCCTACGGAAAAATTTTAAAGGTGGGAAATGAAAATATTTAGCATGTCCCAATTATTATTTGCCTAATTTTAGTAACAATGGCACTCCACATGTCCCAATTAGTTTGATATTTCTTCACATGAAAGGTAGATTGGCTGCTGTGCATGGTCATGCTTCTATCTCATAATTTTATGTGAGATTGGAGGAATTTAATAACAGTGAAGTCCAAATTAATTGAAAAAAACTATTTATAGTCGGGTTTTAACCTCCATCACTTAAATCTTTATATTATAGAGGGACTAGTTTCAGAAGCTCTTGCTTCCATTTTCAACCTCAAAGTTGAGACGACTTTAAATACTATTTTAAATTAAAAATAATAATTAAAAGAGTATATAAAAATTATATATATATATATATATATATATATATATATATATATATATATATATATATATATATTATGCTCCAAACATGGATCAACTATAAAATATCAGCAACATCAGAAATGTGCACTATGTGAAAATAAATTTTTATGGACTACATTTGGTTATAAAAACATTTATACATATCAAAACGTTCCTGTACTTGGAGTACTTTAAATATGTCCTTGGGTCTTATACAGCCAAACAGCATGGTTATGTTGTGCATGACAACCCTTCCCGTCTCTGTTTTCAGGTTGTGCATATTTACTTCTTACTTTTTCCTTAAGCCTAACATGTTTTTACTCCCCCTTTTAATTTCTATTTGATTTTATTCCCTATCTCTATTCACTTTAACATTTATCATCAGATATCGAGATTCAACTGTATTGGAACACCACAGTGAAGCGAAAAATTATTAAATTTTAGATGAGTCGCATTTTTTACACATCTGCTTCACTTTCGTACCTATTTTGAGGACATGTTTTTACCCACACCGCTGGATCTAGCGTCAGTCGCACAAGAGCCGTAGATGCAAACGAAGATTTGCGAAACATGTCCTCAAAATAGGTACGAAAGTGAAGCAGATGTGTAAAAAATGCGAATCATCAAAAATTTAATAATTTATCATCAGCTTCACTCAGTTTTCATTATACATTTCCCTGATCATCTCTACTCTAATTTTTTATTTCACTGTAACCACTTCCATGTCTTCTTTTGTTTATCTTGCATCAGTTTTTTATTAATTCATCTTTTCCTGACCAAAATGTATTACTTACAGTGCATTTGGTTCCCTATATAATCTAATATCACTTCCTGCTTCTGTCTGCCATCTACCATTTTCCATCCTTGCATATCCTAATGCCTTAGGGGAGGACAGGGCAAGTGAGTCATACTTTTTTTTTTCTCTCTCTCTCTAAAGTTGGTGATTATTAAGTCAAAGTTTCCAAAAATATCTTAAAATACAGCTGGTATATTAAACTTTTAAATTTCATATATTAAAATGCTTTATTTTATTTGTATTTTCGTGAAATATAAAAATAGATCAGAAAATGCAAGGGGCAACTGAGTGATCCATTGGGGCAAGTGAGACTTGATACATTATCCACAAAAATTGCAACACTTATATTTCAAAGTATTAGTTTTCTAACATATAACACATTGTGTACACAAGGCAATAAAACACATATAAATGTCTACATTTCTAAAGAAAAGTTTTATTGAGGTGCTTAGTTCAATACCTATCAGCGCTTCAAAACTTTATTTGAAAAGTTTTGCATCTGTATTAACTTTATAAGGCTGCTAATTCTTAGTTCCAAACACTGCAAAAGATAAAAGAAAAAAAAAAAAAAAAAAAAAAAAAAAATAATAATAATAATAATAATAATAATAATAATAATAATAATAATAATAATAATAATAATAATAATAATCTGTTTTTCAATTCAATGGCGTGTATCACATACGTTGTCATTGTGAGTTTTCTCATACTCACTTGCCCCGCGGCTACTACTCAGAATAAATTGACAACTGTAATAGAGGTTTCAACAGCTATTCTGATGCCACTGCATAAGAAGAAGCTACACACACTTCCTCTGTGGAAGTGTTATAATCTGCTTTGGATTTACATTACTTCAATACAATACACATGCTTCTAGTAGTAGCAGTTCTTATATCAAAATCACACAAAACTAGTAATTCCCTAGTAAAGCTTAAGTTTTTTCTGGAGCGTCACTTTCTCTGTTCTCACATCTCCAGGCAGCCATGCTCTCAATTATAGCCTCTTCCCAGGCTCTAAAAAATACATACTTTGCAAGAAAATCAAGATGATGTTCTTGCCCCCCCCCCTCTGTCTCACTTGCCCCACCCTCCCCTATTTGGGTTGTTTCTTCTCCCCACACAGAAGGTATATTTCTGCACCATTTTCTTATCTGTTATTCAAACTGGTCAAATACCACATCTTCAATTCCACACTTATTCACAATTATGTTGGGAATTATTCCAGTGCTTTTGCTAGTTAATTATGTAACTTCCGCCCTTTCCATTCTTAAAGCTTGAGTTACTGCTGTTGCTTTCATCCCTTCTTTCCCTTTGTTGCCTGTCAGCATTCCCCTCCTTCCGCTCTTCTGTTCTGTTTGGTCTGTTCTGTTTCACTATTATCTTAGTAAACTTCTGCAGCCTTTTTTCCCTTCCTTTCTCCTGATATATTTTGTTCTGTATGCTCAGTTTGCATTAACTGATCTATCATTTCTTGTATCAGTGTAATGTCCTGAGTTTCTGTATTTGTCAAGTTGAAGTTTTCTTGGTTCAATGCTCGTAAGATATCCTCATATATTTATGCTTCTGTTTACTTGCTATTTATCTATAATTTAAAATTTTGTATATATGCCAATTTCCCTTGTCTATATGCAACTTTTCTGTGTTCTGTTAGCCCTTTTAATAATTCTCTTTCCTCATAAGTTAAATCTCTGTTAATGTAAATGTTATTGCCTTTTTGTTTCTTTGCCTGTTTTATTGCCTCAAAAACTAGTTGTGTACTTTTGAATTTTGCTAATATTTTTCTTCTCCTATTTCTCCTAAAACAGAAAGTCACAGATCTCGTATCTTCTTACCTCTGCTCCTAGTCTTCCTTCTAAATGATCTTGTACTTCATGTATCACTTCACTTCCTGTGTTCCGTATGGACTAGAATCTCGTAATTTCCTCTAATTTGTTGTTTTTATTACCTTTGTTTATCCCAATACTTTTTTCCGGAACCTGTTTTTTAGTTCCTTTAATTCATTCACCATTATCTGTTGTCTTTAGAAGCATGCACTTTACCTTTTTGCTCTCACCTCTGCACATGTCCTCTCCTTATTGCTGCTCACTTAGTACTCTGTATATAAACTATAAAGATTTTACATATACATACCAAAGAACAGGAAACATATTGTAAAACTTAATTTCATGTCACAAGTAAAAGTAAATTACATGTGTATAAGTGTGCAAATAAGTGTTGAATTATTACTCTGAATTCTCAAACACATGGTTGCCAAGCATCATTTACATCAAAGAAATTAGTGTTAGTTCTTTGTAATCCAGTTATTAGTATCTAAATAGCAGCACATTGATTATTGCACTTAGACTTAATTTATGTTTACACAGGGTGAACGATGAGAAAGATGCACGAGGCTATCTGCAGGCTCTTGCTACAAAAATGACTGAAGAATTAGAGTTTTTGAAACATTCAGGAGTTGGAACTACTCCAGCAGCTGTAAGTAATTTGCTATTATTCTAAGTACCCTGCTCTATTGCTTATCATTGACAAGCCATATTATGCAATAAAGTACTCATTTTAAGGGCAGTAAAAGCTCAAGCTGTTGTTTTCTTCGAGCCGTAATAGTTTCCACATTACTATTTCTAATTCTAAAATCAAGTGAACTTTTATGATGCCTAAGAGGAAGGAGGTACAATAGAAGCCAGAAATAATGCGGTTGTTGGGGACATGCTTTACCTCTGCGTTATAACTATTCCACATTTCAGTATATCGAAATGTGAGCTTAGATGTGACAGCCCACCTCGGTAGCGTAGATGGTAGCATGTCTGCCTCACGTTCAAGAGGTCCCGAGTTCGAATGAGCTCTGATGACAGGTCCAGACAGCGGCACTCCTTCATTTCGTTTTATTAAGAACCACTCATCAAGATCACTGAGCCCGCCTTGGTAGCATGATGGTAGCATGTCTGCCTCACGTTCAAGAGGTCCCGAGTTCAAATCTCGGTCAGGGTGAGTTGCCTGGATAAGGTTTTTCCAGGGTTTTCCCTTATCCTTAAAGACAAATGTCGGGTTACTCTACGCTCCATGGATCCCGGACTCATTCCATTCCATTCATTGTCCGATATGACTTAACGTTAGAGGAAAGATCACTGTCTTTACCCAATTTAGCATTTTTTTTTTTTTTTAAATCCTATTTCACGGTCCACCATGTTCACGGAGTTTCTAAGTTTAGCTTCCTCTTTCGTCTATCCCTTAATTGTTCCTTCATGAATGCCACACTCATGCAATAAACTAAGGTTTGTTTCATATAACCTTGCCCCGCCTAGATGGATCTCTCTATATTTTACTGCATTCCCGTTTATTCTAATTAGCTTTCAGTGCTGTAGGCGGTGCAGTGTATCGTCCTTAGAGGTAGGTTTAAAGTAAGGGATCCTCATTACGTAGAAAATGAAGCTAGCTACAGTGAAGCAATAAATATCACACAAATATAAATATTGGTTACTAAGGCTTCACTTATCTTAAGAAATTGGTGTTAATACTTCTTTCTAATGGAAATCGATTTCAAAAACAGATTGTCTTCATCATCAGTCAACTCCATTGTCAAGGATTCTGGTTACCATGTTTTTATTATGTTTTTTTTTTAGTGTTACCAACATCTGAAAATGAAACAAACCTAAAAACAGAATCAACTGCTGGTATTTCAAAATTCATTACACAATGTTTATTTTTTAAAATAAACATTCTATGTTTATTATTTAATAGTTCGGGAAAAGATATTTATTTAAGAAAATAAACATTGCATAATAATTACACAAATAAAAATATTTGTAAAAGAATCTTCACTTAACTTAAGAATTTGATGTTAATACTTCCTTCTTCTTTATAATATAAGTTGGGTATTATCTCACGATGGAAGCAATATGCTTTTGAAATTGATGCGTAATAAGTTTTGAAATACCAGCAGTTGATTCTGTTTTTAGGTTTGTTTCATTTTCAGATGTTGGTAATACTAAAAAAACACAAGAAAAACATGGTAACCGCAATCCTTGACAACAGAGTTGACTGATGATGAAAACAATCTATTTTTGAAATCGATCTCCCTTAGAAAGATGAATTAACACCAATTTCTTAAGATAAGTGAAGCCTTTGTAACAAATATTTATATTTGTGTAATAGGGTGCTCCTTATTTCATGTTAAAAATTAACAGGCATTCCAGATAAGTTAACTCTGTTGCATAATATATTTAATTCATATGGTTATGAAAACATTAATGTGACAGTTCTCTTTTTGCTGCACAACAGTCTATAACACGGCAGCAGTCAGTGAGAGGTGATTAGGTCACAGGAGTGTTAAGAGTTACGAGGCAAGCTTATGTGAAACAAGAATTAGCTTTGATTTCACGTTTTTTACCCAAGCAATTATTTTTAGTTTATCCCCTACTGAATATGTTTTATGCTTCTGCGATATTTTAGGTATTTTCAACATATGACTTTACACTCCAAAGGCGTGATTCAAACTGAAATATTATTTTAACTTTCCCAGGTCTTAGAATTCCTGCAGACACAGATGTTTTAGCCCTTACAGAAAACCTATTGTTTCTGTGTCCCATTACAGCAATAAAGTGGCCAAGGTCAATGCTAGGGGTGTAATGAGGTTGAAAATTGTACTGCAAAACCACTCCTTGAAGACATTTGTAAACTCAACTTTCAAGAGTAAAATAATGAATACAAATAAATTAAAAAAAATATGGCTATGTGTGTTTGGAGGAATTTAGTAACAGTGACATCAAAATTAATCATAAAATTATTTGTAGTCGGTTTATTGACACTCTTCACTTACTTTTCTTATATTATTGAGGGACTAGTTTCAAAGGCTATTGCCCCCATTTTCAACCTCTCTCCGACTAGCATCTATTGTCTGCTCTCTCTGGTGGTGGAACTATGAACTTCTTTATATTGAGATTTAACTGTATTGGAACACCACAGTGAAGCGAAATAATTATTAATTTATAGATGAGTCGTATTTATTACACATCTGCTTCACTTACGTACCTATTTTGAGGTACGTAAGTGAAGCAGATGTGTAATAAATACGACTCATCTATAAATTAATAAATATGAACTTCTTTGTCAAATTATCTACTGGTGGGATTTCAAAGTTCATTACGTGGTCCTTACGCAAGAGAACATATTCATATGGAAAAATAAGGACCACATAATGAACTTTGAAATCCCTCCAGTAGATAATTAGACAAAGAAGTTCATAGTTCCACACCAGAGAGAGAGCAGACAACAACAGATGCTAGTTGGAGAGGGGTTGAAAATGGAGGCAATAGCCTTTTAAATTAGTCCCTCAATAATATAAGAAAAGTAAGTGAAGAGTGTCAATAAACCGACTACAAATAGTTTTATGAAAAGAATATGCTTTTATTTTTTGGTGCACATACTTTCCCCCACGTTAAATCCGAATCCATGGTATTTCGGACCACACTATTTTGGACTTCTAATGTATCTATTTTATCTTGTCTTGATGTAGAATTTTATTTTTGTGTACATACAGTTTTGTCTTCAAGCTTCCTGCTCTGTGGAAATGAAAGCTATTATGTGTTTCAAATGGGAAGAGTTCTTGCCTGTAGCGAATCAGATGCGGTAGAGCCTTCACCATTGCCACCTCGTTATCCCCACTCTTTTTATATTTCCCTCTCTCGCACACTTGCGAGTGTTATTGGTGCTAGACGTAAGGAAACACAAACTGAATTTTCCAAAGTTTTATAATAATGCAGTGTTGAAATCACAATTGCAACATGAATATTCGTATATTATGCAATTGTTTTAAATATTTAGTTTAAAGTTAATTATAGTTTATGAATTATTTTTCTAATCCAACGAAAATTCCAGCGGTGCATCCATATAGCTGTGAATATTACTTAAGTTAAAAGAAAATTCGTCATTGTCTTCAATGTCTGAGTACTGCACATTTATGATGATAGGTTCCAAAATCTCGTTACGTGCTATTTCTTTCCAAAAGTCGTTCTTGAAGTTTATCTGATATCTCACGCAGTATTCCCAGTCTTGTTGTGTTCCTTGTCAATTTCATCCTGAATAAGTCATTCAACCTCAGTCAGTTTAAAAATATTATTTCTGGAAATTAATTGTTCTTTCACACTAGCCGTGTGTAGGCTAAAGTATGGAAAGATTTATAGTTAACCACTATTAGGTCAATTAATGGCAATTAAAGAGCCCAGGCCTTAAAGTACTTACACGATGTAAGTCGCCATTAAGGTAGTTGTCTCATGTGTTTATGAGAACTCCTAAGTGGTTTACTGGGAAAAACACGAGTCAGTTGGATGATTTAATGTCATATCAGCACGTTGGCCATAGTAGCTTAATGGTTAGAGCGGCTGGACGGCAACCAGAAGATCCGTGGTTCAAATCCTGGCTATGGCATTGAATTTTTCAGTCTGACTCAATCTTTCCATACTTTAGCCTACACACGGCTAGTGTGAAAGAACAATTAATTTCCATTAATTGACCTAATAGTGGTTAACTATAAAAAGTCCGGGCCTTAAAGTACTTACAAGATGTAAGTTGCCATTAAGGTAGTTTAGTTGTCTCTTTCGTTTATGAGAACTCCTAAGTGGTTTATCGGGAAAAACACGAGTCAGTTGGATGATTTAATGTCATATCGGCACGTTGGCCATAGTAGCTCAAGGGTTAGAGCAGCTGGACGGCAACCAGAAGATCCGTGGTTCAAATCCCAGCTATGGCATTGAATTTTTCAGTCTGACTCAATCTTTCCAATATTTCTGTTTGCAACATAATTTGAGCCCACTTAACTCAATTGGATTGTTCCAGCAGTAGTAAGGGGGGGGGAAGTGGATCATGTCTTATTGATCCAGCTGATACACTTTTTTTTGGGAGATTAACTGAATAATGCTGCTTTGAACTTTCTTGAGTAAATAGAGATTACGAAGCATTCATAAACAAAGATAAAATGTGACCAGACATGTTCTGCCAGACTATACTCTGTTCCATATAACCTTGCCCCGCCGACATGTATCACTCCGCATCCAACTACCTTACCCCTCATCCTAATTGGCTAATGCTTTCGCGCCATGGGTCATAGACAGTGCCTTTCTATCACATTTAAACCTGCAGTAAACATTATAATAATTGCCGGGAAGATAATTAAAATCATACAAATAAGGATATGAAGGCATGCAAAAATACAAGTTTATAATGAAATGAGCAAGTTGGAACTTAATGACGGAGCAATGTAACTGAAACAAGTTTATAATGAAAGGCCTTCGGCCTTTTCCACTGGGATTTTTTAAACCATCACACATACCTTTCAAAAATGCTTGTCTTTCAGTCTTAAAAGCCGTGTCACGCCATACCTTACTTTTTGTGTGTTCTTCATTCTCCCAAATCTCGTCAAGGTAGTATATTTTGCGACTTGTATCCGTTTCTAAAGAAAAAACTACACATGACGACGCACAGCACTTTTCACGCATTTTCTCCGAGCACGCGCTTTTGTTTATTCCTGCTTTTGCCTGGAGTGGTAAGTTTTCCTGTTTTCTCAATTTCACATCGCGATGTTCCTACGGATCTAACACTCACATCTGTAACTTCAGAGCACAGCTGTTCGACTTCTCTCACTGACAAACACGGATTCATCTCTATGAGTGCATTAAACACATGCACCGCAATTCTTTTTTCGCCTGTTTGTAAGGATTTACCCTTGCGATGCTTCAGCGAAAAACTGGTGGTAGACTCTGCCATTATTCATAGAAGTACACGCGCAATAAACGATCAATAAAATAATTTAGCTTTTGCACTAGGCACAACAACCTTCGAATGCTGATATATGACTAATCCAGTTCAAAACAAGGTCAGTGATAAAAGTCATATAAACAAATAAGTACCGCTGAAGCACGTGCTATCGTGTCATGTGCTTGAGAGCAAAGGAACCTCCTCTTTACTTCGTTTAAGAATTAACATGCATTTTGGATAAATCAACTGTGTTGCGTAATATATTTAATTAAAACAGTTACGAAAATATAAATTTGACAATTCTCTTCCAACACATATAGTTATATACAGATATATCACTATGTTAAATAACAAACTAATTTTTACCGCACGACAGTCTTTACCACAACAGCAGACAATGAGAGGTGATTAGGTCACGTGAGCAGTAAGAGATACTGGGCAAGCTTACGTGAAACAAGGATTAGCAAGAAGTGTATCGTTTCTTCTCATCGAATTTAACAGACCTTGGCTTATTCAAGGTACATATTTCTTTTACCACGTCATATCAAATGTTTATGTTTCAGTTCTGAGTAATTTTAAATATACATTCATGCACACATGCCAACCATTAATGATGTTCAATGCAGTGCTTACGTCGCAATGCATAGTTATAATATAATGGTATCTAATATTATTTATTTGTACTAGGAGAACTATTTGAGCTAAAAATATGGGGTTTTTATGGTTATGTTAAATACATTACTCTCTCTTTCTTCATGGATCAGTTTTTGCAAAATCTGAATTTTTGTCTTAGCGCGAATAATATGTATTAGAGATTGATTAGGTTGGTGCTCGTCACTCACCACTTCAGGGAAATGCAATACAACAACACCGCAAGACTCCAATTGGTTGCTCAGTTAGTAGCGCTCAAGGACAAAAACCTTCCCATTTGAAATACATAATAGTATTTTATTTACTTGGACCTTTAAGAATAATATAACTTCTATTTTAGGCAAAATATTCACTATGCATTTAATGTTTGCTAAACAAAATAATTCACTTGCCTAATTTTATCATGACTTTGCTGATAGTTTTGTTGCATGCTGTTGTACAGAAGCTGTATACAAGAATTGTCAGCAATAAATATAAGCGTTTAGAATGAAGTAGCACATTTAAATGTTACTACTGTGTATGATGTTACTGTTTTTGAAGGAAGGAGCTTTGAAGTTTATTAAAACAGCAAAATATGTTAAATGTTCCAATAGAGTTAACTTATTTGTTGATGAAATCCGTTTTGTGATCCACTCCTTACCGATCATTCAAGTTTACTCTTAAGATATGCTGATTCTTTTTAAAACATCTTATTAAAAGATATACGAGTCAAATGGAGAATTTAAGGTCGGGACGGCACGTTGGCCATGGTAGCTCAATTAGTTAGAGCGACTGGACGGAAACCAGGGGATCTGTGGTTCGAATCCCGGCCACGGCATTGAATTTTTCATGTTGCCTCTATCAAAATCCTTAGCCTATATACGGCTAGTGTAAAGAAATGATTGCCATCAATTAACTAAAATTTTAATACTATATTTATTTTGAGGAACTAAATTTATAGCAAACTCTTTAACAATTTTTTGAAAATGTTTGGTAACCCAAGGATGGTAAGTAAATTGTTTAAAATTATAATCGTCTTTTATTTTTTTTAAGGGTAGAAATATCATTAACAGTTTTTGATATTTAAATTTTTCAATCTTCTATATAAAGTCTTTATTAAAACCATTAATTAAAGCAGTATTAATAATATGTTTATATTCTTTATTAAATTCCTCTTTATTCAGGGGTATATTTATTAATCTATAAGTTAAGCTATTAAAAACAGTAAATTTATGTGAAAGAGGGTTAAAACTTTTATTTTTTATGTAATTATCGATATGAGTAGACTTCTTATAAGTACCTTTAAGAATAATATAACTTCTATTTTAGGCAAAATATTCACTATGCATTTAATGTTTGCTAAACAAAATAATTCACTTGCCTAATTTTATCATGACTTTGCTGATAGTTTTGTTGCATGCTGTTGTACAGAAGCTGTATACAAGAATTGTCAGCAATAAATATAAGCGTTTAGAATGAAGTAGCACATTTAAATGTTACTACTGTGTATGATGTTACTGTTTTTGAAGGAAGGAGCTTTGAAGTTTATTAAAACAGCAAAATATGTTAAATGTTCCAATAGAGTTAACTTATTTGTTGATGAAATCCGTTTTGTGATCCACTCCTTACCGATCATTCAAGTTTACTCTTAAGATATGCTGATTCTTTTTAAAACATCTTATTAAAAGATATACGAGTCAAATGGAGAATTTAAGGTCGGGACGGCACGTTGGCCATGGTAGCTCAATTAGTTAGAGCGACTGGACGGAAACCAGGGGATCTGTGGTTCGAATCCCGGCCACGGCATTGAATTTTTCATGTTGCCTCTATCAAAATCCTTAGCCTATATACGGCTAGTGTAAAGAAATGATTGCCATCAATTAACTAAAATTTTAATACTATATTTATTTTGAGGAACTAAATTTATAGCAAACTCTTTAACAATTTTTTGAAAATGTTTGGTAACCCAAGGATGGTAAGTAAATTGTTTAAAATTATAATCGTCTTTTATTTTTTTTAAGGGTAGAAATATCATTAACAGTTTTTGATATTTAAATTTTTCAATCTTCTATATAAAGTCTTTATTAAAACCATTAATTAAAGCAGTATTAATAATATGTTTATATTCTTTATTAAATTCCTCTTTATTCAGGGGTATATTTATTAATCTATAAGTTAAGCTATTAAAAACAGTAAATTTATGTGAAAGAGGGTTAAAACTTTTATTTTTTATGTAATTATCGATATGAGTAGACTTCTTATAAGTACCAAAGTCCAATTTATTATCATTTCTTATTATCTGCAAATTCAGAAAAGGAAGAAATCCATCAATTTCAGTTTCTAATGTGAATTTTATAGCTTTATCTTGTAAATTTAGTAATTCTGAAGCATCGTTTGTTTATCAGGAACAATAGCAAAAACTACCATCAACATATCTATACCAGGTTTGCATTTTCAATCAATGTCGTCATCATCGTTACAGCCACCAGAGGTCACTACATTCCTACTTGTACTACCATACTCTGAAAATGAAATAAATTTAAAGATAGAATCGATTATCTGTATTTCAAAATTCATGTCATCTTGCATATATATTCTTTATCTGAGTAATAGGCTTTCCTAATAAGTAGGTTCGTAACATGTTTTTTGAACAGTGTTTTGCTTTTTTCTTTTCGAATTGACAGTGGTAGTTTGTTAATATCTTAATTTCCATATACTAGGGGCTTTTTTCAAGCAAAGTCAGTCTATGGGTTGGAAATTTTGTACTATTATGTCGTATATCATAGTCATGGTGGTTGTGACTCACCAAAAAATGATCCTGTTTGATATGTAGGTACATAATCGATTAAGTTGTATAAATATGATGGCTGTGTAAATATTCCTAGTTTTTTAAATAAGGCCCTACATGACTCCATATCCTATATGCATCATTACCGTTATTATCTTTTTCTGAATTTTAAATAATTTTTCCCACTCAGAACCATTACCCCATAGAATTATGCCATATCCAAGTACTGATTGAAAATAACTAAAATATAGTAGCGTTCTTATTTCTTGACTAATTATCTGTGCAAGGCAATACATATTAATGTAAGCTGTATTTAGCTATTTTTACAATATAATCAATGTGGTTGGTCCATTTAAGTCGTTCATCTAAAATTATCCCTAAAACTTTATTTACGGTATTTGCACTTACATTTAACATGTTTTTATTTATTGCCTGAGGTGATAAATTGGATTATGTTGGTTTTTGTTTTATTTAATTTCAGACTATTGTAGGTAAACCATTTTTCCAAAGATTGTATGGCACTATTTATGTTGATTTTTAGATTTTGAATAGTTTTGTGTTTTATAGTTACAGTTGTGTCATGTGCATATGATAAGACTACCATTTATGTTCAGGGCTAGATCATTTGTATAGAGTACGTATAATAATGGCCCTAATACTGATGCTTGAGGAACACCCGATATGATCTGCCTCCAGTGTTAGCGGATATATTCTGATTTCCCTTCAGCGATAATCTTTTGTTTTCTATTGCCAAGATAAGATTCAAACCATTTCAGAGTATTGCCTCTTATCCCATAGTATTCCAACTTAAGTTATCTTCATCTAGAGGAATACAAGAAAAAGCTTTTTGTAAGAGTAGTTTTAAGAATAGTTTTGAAAGCTTTATAAAAATAAACTATAATGGTTAGAGAAAGTCATGTGAATGTAACACATTAGATCTCTTTCTAAAACATTGATCTGTTGGTACCTTTTACTGTCTAACTTAAATGATATGGCAGTAGTGCTAATAGATGTGCAATGTGTTATTGCAGGATAAAAATTGGCGAAATCGACGTAGTCAGAAGCTGGAAAAAATGGAGCTCCTAAATTTGCAAAGTAGTCTGCAGTCAGAAATTCAGGCCAAGCAAGCTATTAGTGAAGAATTAAGTAAAACTAGATCTGAGCTCATCGCATCGCAGAAGTGAGTATAATTTTTGAAAAATTTTTGAGTTGAATTTTGTAATACATCATTTATTTATGATTTATAACATGTTTCAGGAGCTAATTGCTCCTTTTGTGTTAGAAACTTTGTTTCATATTAAAGCCACCATAATTAATGAGTAGCGTAATCCATTGATTTGTATCTCTTCATGAGCAGTATTATTATATAATTTCAGTTCATTGTTTTTAGGTGGAATAATAAAAAAGAAAACAATGAAAATGGAGAAAATAATGAATATGGGTTGTTTGTGAACAAGATATTTATACATTTTTGTAATGAGTGCTTCCTCATCTTTTAGTATTCATATATCCTGCTATGCTGCTTTTCTTTTTATTGAAGCAGCAAACTTTCTATGTTTAAAATTTTCTCTTGCTCGCTGTCAGTGCCATAAGTACTCCATATACAGTACAGTAAACTTCGGCAAAAACTATTGCCACTTTAATTGTTAAATCATCTTTGCTCTCCTTTCATTATTGTCATCTATACTTTTTTCATATGCTGTGTTTGTACTGTCCCTGTATTGCCAATTGTTCTCAACATTTATTGTGGGATTTCTTAGGATTTAAAATTTGGTAGCGTCACTAGTAACTTCTACTGTTAATCTCTTTATCAGCGAACAGTAGAAAGGTTTAACATTTTAATAATGAGTGATGCGAATTATAAAATCAACTTTTCGTTTTAAATCATTAATGTTATTTGCGTTTCATAGTAGTTTAAAGTGCTTCCCATTTTTTGTGATAACTTTTGTTTCTATTTGATGTTATGAAGCTTAAAATGTAGAAAAAAATTTATATATGAGATGTGATAACAAATAACTGAAATTTTTTTCTCAAATGTAATTAATCAACTTATGCCCGCACATTTTCCAGAACTCACTATGTTTTGTTATGGTATTCATTCTAGTTCAGTGAATTTCTTTTTATCCTATCAATGTGGTAATTTAATGACTCTCTTCAGCCTCGGGAGTAGAAAGAAGGTGCAGGAGGCTATGAACCATGAATACAATGGTTGAGGCAACACAATGGTTTTGTTTTCTAAAAAAATTGCAAACAAGCATTGAGATGTGTGTAGGTGCATTACTGTGATGCAATTTGCTCGAGTGGTTTTTCCACAATTCTGGTCCTTTTTGGATTGCGTCATGCAAATGGCACAAAACTTCCTTTTTGACCGTACGATCATAAGGCAGGAACTCGTGCTTCTTTAACACAATGAAGTCAAAGAGAAAAATCTTCACATGTGATAGAATTTTTTGGTCTTGGTTCTTCAGGCAGTTTCTATTGGGATAATTGGTCCTTGGTTTTGACATCATACTAATATACCTGTGTTTCTTCACATGTTACACCCATTAGACATTCTGGATCATCGATTTTATTCAGCAGTTCATGTATAATAAAAAGTATAATAAAGTCTTCTTTGGAACAGATTCTGCGGAAGCAACTCATTGTTTTGATTGCTCTTGGTTTGCGGAGTATAATAATGAATCCAGATGTGACAACTCGACACAAAAGGTCCTTTGGATTTCGCTTAAACAGCTTTGAAGTTGAAAGCCGCACCCGCTTGTTGTTTATTGTGAGTAAATGTGGCACCCATCAGACTGACAGCTTTCTCATCTCCAACTTATCTTTCAATATATGTATTGCCATTCCTGTTGATACACCTATGGCCTCTGCCATTTTGTGAACTTCCATTCGACAGTCAGTGAGTATCATATCAGGGATTTTTTCAATTACTTCCACATCAAAACCACATCAACCACATCAAAAATGGAAGTTCGACCACATTTAAATTTATTGTACCAATATCTGTTGTCATGAAGGTAAAAGGTCTCCATAAACAACATCCAATTTTGCTTTTAGGTCCTCACACACACTAACTACACACTGCTACACACTAACATCTAGTGGCTAATACGCTAAGCTTTATCGTGTTTGCCATATTTCACTTGGATCAATTTTGAGATTAATTAGCTAACCAGTTTACAACAATCGTATGTTAGAATTAGAATTTCAGTTCGTCCTTGGCAACACATACATGTTATGAGACATGTAAACATGTATAAATACAGTAGATACGTAAAGTCAAATTGATTACATACAATATACACAGTAAGCAGCTTTTGTATGGTTTCATGTGGTATTTGCATAGACTAATTTACTACAAGAAATGTCATAATATGAATATTACAGGTTTGTGAATGTACTATGCCCCCAGTGCTCATTTACATGGTTATAGTTATAAAAATTCATTAACCATACAAAAGCAGTGTGCATGCAAAAATTTCTTAACCTTATTCTTAAAGTGTTTTAATGATGCAGCTTGTTTAAATGAATTTGGAAGTTTATTATATAACATTATCACTTTGTAGTTAAAGCTTCCTTCATAAAGGCTCGTTTGGTGCACTCGAATTGCCAGTTTATCCTTGTTACAAGTGTGGTGGTAATGTACATCAGCATTTACTTGAAAATGATTTACATTTGTATGAACATTTGTGGATGTTATGGCTCTCGAAAGGGGACACATTATTATTCGTCTACCTCCGTATAACTGTGATCTAAATGCAATTGAGCTGGCATGGGGAAAACTAAGGAATGTTTTCAGAGAATGCAGCGTTACTTGTGATATCTTTGCTTATCTTACATACTATTTTGCTGAACAGTGTTTTTCAATATATCGAGGTTTAACTGTATTGGAACACCACAGTAAAGCGATAAGTAAAGTACAGATATGTAGCGACATCTTTGCAATAGTGCCCTACAAACAAGTAGATGATGCTTTGAAACTACTCAACCTGCAAGAACCCAACATACAATTCACAGTAGAAACTGAAGAGGACTGTACTCTACCTTTTTTGGACCTTAAAATCGCAAAAGGCAATGAAAAACTAGAATTTGGTATCCATAGAAAAGCAGCACACACAGATAATTACATCAAAGCAAATAGTTTCAACCCAATTCCACACAAACTTGCAACCATCAACAGTCTCACACACAGATTAGTAAATCTATCCCTCAGCCAGCAAGAATATAAAAAAGAATACCATCAAATCTTAAAAACGGCAGTAAAAATGGATATGGAGAAAACCTTGTAGATAAAAAACTAAAATCATTCAAACTTCAAAAGAGATTAAAACAGATCACAGCTCTTACACCAATAAAACAGGAAACTAGATTTGCTAAATTTACTTAGCACCCCTGGGCCACAAAAAAGTTCCAAAAAATATTCAAGAAATACTATATAACATTGGCACCAAAAAACAATTACAACATTAAAAACCTATATAGAATAAAAAGAAGTATTTCAGAAAGTGGAGTGCCATTGTTACTAAAATTAGGCAAGTGAGTCAACCTTGTATATACTTTTCTCCACTTACAAGTTTTTTATGAAGACTAGTTTCTGGGGACTTCTCCCCTATCGTCAGCTCTGTGGTTGACCACAGAGCTGACGATAGGGGAGAAGTCCCCAGAAACTAGTCTTCATAAAAAACTTGTAAGTGGAGAAAAGTATATACAAGGTTGACTCACTTGCCTAATTTTAGTATTAAAAACCTACTTCACAGTAATAATACTGATAAGATAAAACCAGAGGAAAAGTCAGGCATTTACAAGATTAAGTGTAAAGACTGAAAAAATTTACATAGGGAGGACAAAAAGAAACATAGGCACTAGAAAGAAAGAACACTTCAGGCACTTAAGATACAAAAATATTGATAAGTCCGCAATAGCAGCTCATTTCTGGTCTGAAAAATCATGAAGTTGAAGATAGCACCGAATTACTAAAATTGGTACAAAAACATAGTGAACTCTTCACATGGGAGAGAATATACATAGAAGAACATAAAAACCAACTAATGGACTTTGAAATCCCACCAGAAGAGAATCCCACATTTAAATTCATCACATAATCAACAGATGGCAGCAGCAACTCCAGAATTACCCACACCACTGGATCAAGCTTTAGTCGCATAAGAACCGAAGATGCAAACGATGATTTGCGAAATATGTCATCACAATAGGTACGTAAGTGAAGCAGATGTGTAATAAATACGACTCATCTTTAAATTAATAATGTGTTTTTCAAGTTTCACCACACTGCAGAAACAAAAGAGTGTTAGCTCTCGCTTCTTCCCCTCTGCCTGCACCACACTGTAAATCCAGCGCTCAACTTATCTTGTGCGTACTGTACCACTCAGATATTTTGTAAATTCAAAAAGATCTTTAGAGGACAAAATATCATCTTTCTATCTATAAATAAATACTTAGTAATAAAATTGTTTGATTCAAAAACAAGATGAAATTCCACTAATCAGTTGATCCAGAATACACCAAATAAATTATAAGGATTGAAAAAAATTCTGCATAGGACAACCTAAATGAAACCTAAAAGCCAGAGGCAAAGATGAAACGAAAACCATAAACTTGACGCATGATAAAAACCGACTACAAATATTTTATGAATTAATTTGGATATCACTGTTACTAAATTCCGTCAAATATCATGTAAATCCAATTAGAGGCTTGCATGGAGAATTATCTTTGTAGGCAATACATTAATTGTATCTACATTTATTCAGACAGCCATGCAGCATGAAGGCACAGCAGTTAGATCAAAGATCATTAAGAATTGCCAAGAAGTGCTAGAGAGATTGGGGAAATGCAACTCAGATATAAATGGCAACAAAAATGCAGATAAATTAACTAAGGCGGGGGTCAAAAGTCCTTTTGTAGAGCTTGAGCCTTTATTGTAATAAAAGGAACATAAGAATCAAACTGCTATACAGGATTCTTAGACTATGGCAGTATTTTTAATAGTATTGGAATGATAATTGCTCTTGACTCTGCAGGGTTTTGTAGTCTTTGAAAAGGGCAAGGTTTTTCTTTTAAATTAAGAAATTAAGTTTTCATTAAGTTTTTGAAATTCTAGTGAAATACAATGCAAAGCAGTATTTACAGATTCAAAACAGCCAATATTAAATTATTTTATGAAATGTTGCTTGCATAATGGCCAAATTTGACCACCAATAGCCAGTAATGGTACCTGGGATCTTTGCTTTAAAAATTAGCACTGATTTGTGATTTTGAATACAATAGTGTAAGAAACCTTTTAGTTTCCAGAAGTTTTATTTATTACTGCTATTTCACTTTTACAGAGAATTGAGAGATTTCCGACAAAGGTTTGAAACGTTATCTCTTGACATAAAGAGGAAAGAAATGCAAATAAAAGAGCTACAGTCAAGACTGGAGTCTGGAGAAGGATGTATGTATATTTTGGCTTTCTAAGTTGTTAGTATATTTCTTTTCTAGTTTACATATGGGATTTGTTTTTATAAGGAGTGTTGAACATATCATTTAAAATTATGGTGTCTGCTGCCAGATAATTTTGCATGTTTATGATTTTGCATACATATATAAAGCTTTATAATTTAAATGTTGCTGTTTGAAATACAATCTAGAAAGATCTAAGCACTTAAAGAAAGGGAGGTGGAATCTAGGCTTAATAAAAGAAGGCTTTATGAAATTAGTGATATCTGCATAACTGCCTTTCTGTTAATTTTAAATCTACATAAAATATTACTTCAGAAATTAAACATTTTATCTAGTTTATATGTTATAGACATAATTTTTTTGTAAAGGGCAAGAGGGGGATTTCTAAAATCTGTGTACTGTATCTTAGGTAAAAGTTAAGGTTAACATATTGCTCTTGTATCCAAACCAATCCTAACGTGCACTTTATGTATTGAATGTTTTAAAAAAGTAAACTTTGCAGCCGTATACATTGTTTTGAATGTCTTTCACTGCTCTAAACATGAATTAGGCATTCATTTTGTAAGAGTGCAACTTTAATTAATATACACGTGATACATAATGGCTGTACGTCTAATGATAGCAATAACATAGAAAGAAACTACTTTTGTTGAAAGTAACTTAACCAAGTCATGTGCTTTGCATAAGTGAGAGTTGTCAACATGACGCAGGAAACAGAAGATACATATAAGTCCTCAACAGAGGACTGGTAATTGGTGCTAGCAGACAGTTTTCATCTTGATGTGCAAGTCAATTCAGTTCAAATTTATTCACCCTTTAAAATCAAATTTGTACATAGTATGACGATATAGGATATATCAGTAAACTTACACTTATGTTACAAAGTTAATCGCTTCGTCGATGGCCATTTAAACCCTTCAGGGGCCGGAAACGGATACCCAATAAACAGAACAAGAGATTTAAATTGTTAAATGCTGTAAAAATGCATCATAAATCAATTCCGTATCTTCCGTGTTTATTAAGTTATTTAAACGAAACAAAAACTGGTTTAAAACCCATTAAAGGCAGTATACATCTACAGTAACAATAAAGTAGAGACTACATTAATAAATCGTCGAAATTTTACTACTTTGTTTCACTGTAGCAAAAGTCATTATTTGCGCCGAATGCACTTAATATTTGAATCATTTTGTTTTGTGTGTATACGAACCAATGTATGTATGTTTAGCTACACAAGCGATTTCTCTGATTCAAGTTTAGTTTATTTATGCTATACCAAGCGATAATCATACAAGTATATGTTGCATTACACACACACTGGAAAGAAAACTCTCTGTCAGCATCTGTTATTACAGTGTTTCTCAACCAAGGTTTCTGGAAGCCTTATGCAGCTGTTTTCGCTCAGTATTTTAGTTATTTATACTCTCTCTGTATTCAGAGTGATTTCTTATAGCTATCAAGAGCTAAATGAATGGCACATTTGAAATTCTTAAATTTCAATGCTAACCATGGCTTATCCCTGTAATGTAGCAAATAAATTATCTTGCGTATGATGTATACAGGCTTCTGATATTACTGTAGAAAACTATTACTAGCTATCCCTCTTTACAAAAAACAGTTAAATGGTAAAAAAAGTATTTTTATACCACTGGATGTAACCATGCATAATTGTTTAGTAATTTTCAGAGCTGTAAATTCATGCAAGACATTCTCCTACCTGTACTTGCACGTATAAATAGCTCGTAACCTAATTGAGTATTATAATACTCAGAGGTAAGGGGTAAGAAATTCACCACGACATCACCCCTCATACTTGAGAGAAAACACTTTCCTAAAAGCATACCACCCACAACCAAAAAAGTCGCAACTGTTTCGAAAATGTTTAGTGTGTTGTGAAAAAGAAGTTCGCAAGGAAACCAATATTATTTGGTGTGAATCTGCAGATATGCTCTTGGGTGTTTATCCCGGTTTGGAGATGTACAATTCAAAAAGAAACCTTTAAGGGTATGTTTACATCTCATATAGAACTAATTTAAATTTATTGTAAAATAGGAAGATTAAAATAATTTGCGTTAAATGAGTATTAAATGCATGTATGCGCAGGACGTCTATACACGTCCATATCGGTTTGGGGCATTTTAACTTGGACGTCATATGAAGTCCATATCGGTGAAAGGGTTAAACATCAAATATACCTAACGTACATTCAGTTATAATGTAACACAAATTGGATATAATTATAAATGAGAGAAATGAACAAGCTAAGTAAATTCATGTCTTATGATTATCTGGATATATTAAATTGCAGATATTCCTTTACTGTGTAAAAGCAGTGCTCCTGTAAGAAAGCCCTTGTTCTAGTTTTAAACACGTTGTAGTTATCTATGCTTTTGATGTCATTAGGATGGAAATTATAAACGTTCTGATTGAGGTTAAGTGTGTATCCTTAATATGCCTCATATATTACATCTTAGTCTCTCATAGTACTCCAAACATGGCTGAATTTTTTTGCATGTAACACAACTCTAATCACATTGCAGAAACACATTTGTGGCTACAAATAAGAGGTGTTGAATTTCAGTATTTATTAAAATATAGCAAAATACTCTATTAATTAAAAAGTATTAATTAAAAGTATTAAAAATATTAAGTATTAAAAATGATATTTACATTATAGTTATGTTGATCTCTCTCTCTTATCTATCCTCATAAAATGTCAGGACCAGATATAGAGCAGCAAAACTATGGTTCATTTTGTTATGGACCATGGTAATTGAGCTGCAATTCCAGGAAATGGAAGATGCTGTGTAGTTTTCATTTCTTTCATTTTTTTGCACTTATGTCAGATGGATAATTGGTGTGGCAGTCTATTTGTACATGCTCCACTAAATATACACATAAGAAAGTGCATTGAATCAAAATAAGGAAGTGGTGGTTCACAATACAAGACATTGTGATTATGGCAATCACTTCAGAAGAAAGATGACTAGAAAACAAGGAAACTTATGAAAAAGTCAGATTAAAGTAAATCATTATGATTATCACTTATGAGTCATCAAATGTTTTATTTCTCCTTTCACAAGAGGCATAACAGGAATTAATTTAAGCCATTTCAATCTCTTAATATTATCTTCACAATGCACTGAGAGCTGTGAAATAATATAAATTCTGAAAACGTTATGTTGCAAATATTCTATTAAGTAGCATTAGAATTACAAAAGTAAATAGTTGAAGACAGAAATTACAAAATAAATGCTTTTCAGAACAGTAAACACACTTAGCACATACTGGGTAGTTAATCACACCCACTTGTGACCTCAATCTACTGTGCAAGATGGCCGGCAGTCACCGGGGAACTTATGCCAGCAGAGGCAGACTAGACTCCTTATCTTGTAATAGATGCTGGAAATGTTGATCTTCTGCTCTCAAACAGGCAGCACATCTAATGTAAATATTCTCGCTCACTCTCAGAAGCTCAGCAGTAGGTATTCTTGTCACTTTTTGCACAATATTTTCCGTAAGTTCCTGCAGTGTGCAAGGACTGGGACAGTACACTTTCTCTTTTAAAGTTCCCCATAAATAAAAGTCACAGCTCATTAGGTCAGGAAAACGAGGGGACTACAATCAACACTAATTGTATCATGAATCACTTCTCTTACTGCATTTAATGATTCAGCAGCCATGTGTGCTGTTGCATAATCATAATGAGGTGTTTCATCCAATAGCACAGGTTTTTCTGAAGCCCATTGTTGACTGTTGTAAGTATTCACATGTCCAGTTAAATAAAACCAAATTCTTCAGTGAAAAATAAAAGCTATGGGTAAATGAAACCCCTTTCTATGCACTGGAAAAACCAGTTACAATAATTCACACATTTAGCAAGATCATTTGGCTTTAAGGTGCACCACTTGTATAGTGATGGGCTTCAGTTTCAACAGACGTCTAGCATTTCTCGCAGAAGATCCAGATACACCTGTTTGCTGCACTACTTTTTTCAGCAATTTTCGAGGGGAACGTTCCAAAGCAGTACCAATGTCATCCACTTTATTTTCAGTTAACACTGACCTTCTCCTGGAATGTTTCTTATCCAGCACCGAATCCGAAGCTTCATATTTATTTATGACCACATGTACGGTTGACCTTGCAGGTGGTACAGAGTGTAGAAACCTTTCAACAAATTCCCATTGAGCAGATTCATGTTTGAAGTAAACTTTACAAATAAACGTGTGTTCTTCCATAGATAAGTGATGCACCTTTTATTGCACAACAAAGGCATCTGATTCACTGAATGACTGTATTGAATGATGCAGCAATACCAATGAGAGTTCGCGCTGGTGCACTTTCGATTGGGAATTGCCAGTCGGAAGTGCCGGCAGCAGCACATGAGTAGCGAAGGAGAAAGTGGATTTGATTATAATTTGCCTACCCTATATATGCATATACAGCTTAGGGATAGTTGACCATCATAAGCTTAAATCCAGTTAAGAAGAAATTAAATGGAGATAATTGCCCCAAAAATTAGTTTTACTTCTTGTGAATTCTTATCAATTGGAATTTTCTTTAATTTTATATAATTTGTAGGTGCATTTCTTATATTTGAAATATATTTTTAAAAATATGTAGTACAGCTTTCGGTATTTTATACTATAAATTCTGCATCTATCACAAGAGAGAGAGAAAAAAAAAAGACTTGCATACAAGGAATAGAGTGATAGACTTTAACTCATGTTTTAAGTGAAGGTTTGCTGTACAAATAGGTACTACTGTTAGGTATGATGGCACATGTATGCTGAAGCCAAGTGGTTTGTTTCTTTGGTTTTCTCCATTTTTCTTTTGAACAGCTTTTTTTCTTATTCCATTTTCTGACATAAATGACCTGTTTTCTCGAACTGTTGACACTAAAGTAAATGTTGTGTAAGAATCATTCTAAAGCCCTGTAAATCTACTTTGGTGTAAATAAGACAGTTAATTATTTTTGAAAAAAATAATGCTGATAAATTTTAACGAAAATATGGTATAATTAAAAAAAAATCTTACTTTCTTGAATAAACATAGAATGTGGCTCTAAGGAATGTATTTGAAACTAGTGTTTTCTGAGGAAGATTATGGCTAGATTTCAAAATATGAAAAGACTTATACCTTACTGAAAACATACGCATTTGTGCTAACAATGTTGAGATGCAAAAATTGCTCAAAGTATTGCACATAGACATTTGATCTATGCATGACATCATGAGTTGCCATGTGCTACTGTTACCCTTTCCTCTCCATAGAACAGAAAACTTCTTAGATTTTCACAAATACATGATTTTCATCTTCAGCCTAGTTATTTATTTGCATTATTGTTTCTCCTGCTAAGTGATATTATTTTGTTTTATTGCCAACCCCTAAAAGGAGGAGAAACTTATTGATAGAATAGATTGGCCGTATTTCAAAATTCATTACATGATCCCTATTTTTCAAAATATTTTTTTCCCAAACCATTAAATCTTGGGTTAAGTTGATTGCTCTGTATTTATTTTGTGATTAATAATAAAAATAATAATCTTCTACAGCTGATTTATCAATCTGTTTGTATTTAATATTTCTAAAATGTTCTAGTTTACAAATGGCATTAAGTTTTACCCAATGTAATAAACCAATAACATTGTTTATTTAATTAGTCTCAAATCCAGAACTCTTCAGATTTGGTTAATGCCTGAAGATAGAAACTTTTCTTTAGCCAAAATTATTCCTCATGATCTCTAGAATTGGAAATTATGATGCAAATTATGCAAATATGTGATTGAATTTAAGTTGATAAAGAAAATGCAATGTAGACTAATCCAAAGACACACATTAAATGAGTGACCATAATTATTGATAATTGTTAAACAATTGTTCCAAAGGCAAGGCTGCCAGTATGATCTTAAAAATGATAGCATATAAATGGAACCTGCCCCTGGAGCAGAATCTATTTTTAGGTGTATGTGCTACATGGAGCACAAAATATCATGGCATTGTCTGTACTGAAACAGATGATTACTTCAGCTGGCTGACTAACACTTTCATTTGTCTCTTAGATGCTCGGCTGTACTTTTCTGCTTTTGCCATTAACTGCACTCGACTGTCTCTAACTGAACAGTTCTGAACTCCTTTTCGACTCTGTCTTGACTCATACCAGCTGGGGACTAACAGGCTGCATGACAAAGGGGGAAAGGGCTCAAAGGTGTTGGCTCCTCTCTGTAGTGCTGAAGAAGTTTCCAGAACTAGGGAGTGCACATAAAGATTTTGTTGGTTGTGTCAATATTGTGCAGGTCATTTGATCTAAAGGCCATTATTGCAAGGAACCATTTGGTGTAAAGGATTGGCCCACAGTTGCAAACATTCTGGGTGCTGGACAAAGATGTGGGCATGAGCTCACACTAGTGCAGCTGTCAACTTTGTGCACATGATCACTGCCAACAAATTAGGTAGTTAGACAAACTTAATTCTTTTCACCTTGAAAGAATGAACTGTCATTATTGTTAAAGATTGGGACAATGTCGCTTTGCTCAGTGGGGTGGTACAAACACACTAGATCACCCTACTGAAAATTTTAGCTGTTGACTTGCCACTTTGTTTGTCTATCTGGATGTGTTGGCAGGCCATCTCATGCATGATATAAATGGGGTCTGAGATCCTCCACATAGTCAATTGCAGGCTCCTCTGTCCCAGGGGAATTCGGATCTCAGGAACATGATAGATGCAATTCCCTGCCAAAGACCAAGATGAAATCAAACTGGTGGTGGTGTGCTTTGAAAATGGTAAACCTTCACGGAAGTGACTCTGATATCCAGATTCTTTGGTGATTGGACATGAATTACCTGAAGTGCTTTTTTCTGGAGTCTTCATATATAGCTGTACCGTGCCATCTGATTACTGTTGTCTGTATCTTGTGTACCCTAAATTGCTCTAGTGCTTTCCTCATTAGGTTCAGGTCTGATTGCTGCATAGCTCCAACAGAAGCAGCAGAACACTTCTTCCCCAAGGCAGTTCACAATCATCTTGGCCTTCTGTTTAGGAATTTCCTGCACCTCTGGCCACTGGAAACAATCTATAAGCACCAATAATTACTTTTTTCTCTTGTCAGACACAGGGTCGACCTATGTCGATGACAATGTGTTTAAGGGTACTCCTTTGTTATACAGCTGAATGCAACCCTGGCTCCTTGTCTGTGCATTGCAACTTGCTACATAGATGAGCCATTGACAGCACTATCTATAGGCTTATTGATTCATTTGTTTATTCCAAGAAATCTTCCAAAAGTCCTCATACATACTTCCTCTAGGATTTTTTTCAAAGGTGGATCAACTGCTCTCTCTGGGTTTACCAGTTAGATGACTCCCAAATGTTGAACAGTACATCCTGCTTGATCTTCAGTGAATCTGATTCGGTCTATTTTTGAGTGCAGTGTCTTCTCAGTCTGGTACAGTCTCCACTTCCATTTCTCTTAGAGCAGCCACAACTTGGCATCTGCTATACCATCCATCTGCATGCACCACCAAAGTTATCTGTGGTTAGCACATATATAAATTTCTTCTCAGTCAATATATTTGTGTAGTGGTTTGTGCTGTGCTTGCCAGGGGAAGATCAGTTGCAACACATCTGTGAAATTTGCTAAAGGCGTAAGAATTTTAAATTTCTGCTCCTTTTTTTTTTTCTGCCTCCCATATCCAGACAGCAAAATTTGGACACTGATGAAAGAAAGATGGATGTCTTTAGGTTAACTGTATTACAAGTAGTGTTATTTACAATGCTAGAATAAATACTGCATAAAGCTGTATATATACCAAGTTATGAGTACTATATGCTCATGTTTTCTTGAGCGCTAGTTTTATGGTGTGGTGCGGGCAAGGGGGTAAGAAGCAAGATCTAACTCTCATTTGTTTCTGCAGTATAGTGAACCTAGAAAAACACAATTCAGCAAAATAGTGTGTAAGATAAGCGGAGATACAAAAAACAAATATTATGACAGCTACAAATATTAATTCGCTTTGTGATTCTTCAATTCCGATTGAAGTGCGGTGCATCACTTTCATTACTAGTATCCTCTGATGTGTTGATGATAATTTAATCAATTGCACTTTTTGTCACCCTATCGTTTCGCCAATATTTCATTTCCATCTCTTAGACCTTCTTGCAGTATCCTTCCCAATCCATCAAGGTTATGGAAATGAATGCTTCTATAGCAAGTTTCCCCAGATTTGTGTCCAGCATATCACCAGTAATGTTGTGTCCTCTGAAAACATTCTTTATTTTTGCCCATGCAGTTCAATTGCACTCAAATCACAGGTTATACGGAGGTAGATGAATAATAGTGTGAGATCGTAAGCTTTCACGGCCGGAGTCCATAATACAATTAATTATTTCCAGGCTGTTTTGCTGTGGTCTGTTGGCGTAAGAACGTCCAAACGTTTTGTCCACAACTGCGGTAGACATCATCAGTGGCGCAGTATAAGTTTCCTTGCAAAGAGTTTCGCAGACGCAGCGAAACATCATTCAACATCAGTCAATTTAAAAATATTATTTCTGTTTGCAACATAATTTCAGCCTACATTAACTCTATTGGATTGTTCTAGCTGTAGTAAGGGGAGGTGGATCATGTCTCATTGATCCAGCTGATGCACTTTTTCATGGAAGAGTAACTGAATAATGCTGCTTTGAACTCTATAGTAAATAGAGATTATGAACCATTCATAAAGATATAATGTGACCAGACACGTTCTGCCAGACTAGCAAGAAGTGTATTGTTTCCTCATCGAATTTAACAAACACCTTGGATTATTCAAAGTACATATTTCTTTCAGCACATCATGTCAAATGTTTACGTTTCAGTTCTGAGTAATTTCAAATATAGGTTCACGCATACATGCCAACCAATAAGGATATGCATTACAGTGCTTACGTCGCAATGCATTGTTATAATATAATGGTATTTGTATTAGGAAAACTATGTGAACTAAAAATAATGGAGTTTTATGGTTATGTTAAATACATTACTCTCTCCTTCCTCATGGATCAGTTTTTGCAAAATCTGAATTTCTGTCTTAGCGCAAATAGTATTTATTAGAGATTAGTTTGGCGCTCGTCACACACCACTTAAGGGGAATGCAATATGACACTGCAGGACTCCGATTGATTGCTCACCTAGTAGCGCTCAAGGACAAACTCCTTCCCATTTGAAACACATACTAATCTCTAATCTGGATATTCTGACCAGTGAGGAGATAGCTACTTGTCTCTCCTATCAACGAGTGTTAACATACTGTTGTAACTTACAACCAGGATGTCAAAGATTATCCCTTGTGAACTTGTTTCTCACATTCAAGGGTACTGTTTTGCCAGAATACACTTTCTGTGGCTACAAACATGCTGCCTTATAGCGTGTAATAATCCCAGTGTTGCCTACCAGCACCAAGAATTGGATCTGCACTTGAGGACCTTGTTGTGTAAACTGTGGGGAGAATCATCCATATACATAGCTCTCAACAATGTCTGGAGTTAATGGATGGAAAATGCATACAGGAGCTGTGTTAAGAAATGCTTCATATTACCTGAGGCACGCAAGCATTTCGATCTGCTTGAGCCTGCTAACACCACAGGCTATGCACCAGTGGCCTACTCTATTCCTGTTACCACTCTTAGTATACAACATGTACTTGCTGCAGATGCTTGCACTCGAACAGACTTGGCAGCAAGTACTGCCCTGTTGTATCATACCACATTTGCACAGTGAACTTCAACTTCAGCCTTTCAGTCTGTAGCTCCTAAGCCAGCAACAAGAAAGTACCAAACCTGTGTTGCCCTTAATAAACTATTCCAGGTGTAATCATGGATCATGCAGTCACAAGCACTGTATAAAATCCTGGTCTTGCTCACGAGTGAAATGGAATCTTTGAACTCCCGAACATCAGAGAATGGCAGTTTTAGAATCGTTAGTCCATCTTCAGCTTAGCTTAAAAAGAAAACAAGGCTGTGCCTTAATTTTATTTGAATTTACTATGCAAGTCTAACTTATATTTTCGTTAGATGCATAGGCTTTAGTTTTAGATTTGTAAGATTTCGTAAGATTTCTTTTATAATTTCAGCCTTTTTATGTTTTAAGTTGATTTCATACTTTAACTTCTTGTTTTATTTTTTTAACCCAATTTTTTTTTTTTTTTTTTACATTTTTTTGAGCTAAGTTTGACATAGGATCCAAATGACCTAGCTGTCAATGGGCTCTTAAACCCTACATCCTCACTCACATGATTTTCTCTACTCTTATTTAAGTTTGAATTTATGAGTCACTATGTTTACACTCAGTCTTCACTTGTTGTTGTATAATTGAAACGTTTTCAAGATCATTCGATCTCATCATCAGCTGTTTGGTGACTAAATGAACATTCCTCTTCTTCCACTACTACGGAGCTCCGGTCACTCTGTCATCTGGTGTTAGGGGCACTAAGTTTTAATACTTCATTTAATGCCACGATTTCAAAATTTATAACTTTATCACGGTTTTTGTTTATGAATATTTTTTCCCAAATATCCAATTCTATGGGTGTACTTAAAGATTTTAACAGTTTAATGTTGTGGCCAATGTTGTGGTTTTCTGTCCAAAAATGGTGTGAAACTGCAGATTTTTCTGTTTGTTTCAACTTAATGTTCCTCTGGTGTTCTTTTTGCCTGGTTAACAAGTTTCTCTTAGTTTTTCCTATGTAGCTTTTTTCACAGGTTTCACAATTAATCTGATAAATTCCTGATTTCAAATTGTTGGGGATTGTATTTTTCAGTGGTTTATTTAGCAGGTTCCTCAGACTGAATTTGTTTTGGGTGCTAGTTTTAAGTTTAGTCTCTTGAAGATTCGTTCAAATTTTCTAAAAGCCCATGGTTGGTAGGTGAATTTTCTATATTGCATAAACCATTCTTATAAATGCTTATCCTTTTATCTAATTCATGCTAATCAAGATAAACTTTTGCAGAAATTGTCTTATTGAATATGTCCTTGTAAGTACTAGAAGAATAATGTGTAAGTACTGGAAAATTCAAACAAATAACAGCAAATTTCTCAGAAATAGGTAATGCCACAAAAAGTTATTTGAAATTATGTGCTTGCTGCATTTTTATATAGTAGAATTTTGTCTGTCTCTCATTGTTTATTAGTTAGGCAAAAGTCCTTCAGAATGAAGAGCACTTCAGAAGCAGTTCCCAGAAAATTTAAGATAGGTATTTCATTTGTCATGGAAATATCTTAAGCTTGTGGTAATTTAATCAAAACCATTAGGACCAATTTTAAAAAGGCCTAAATCTTAGAACAATTTTCCAAAGTATACCTTGGTACAAGTATGTTTATTACATCGTTAAAAGATGCTGAATTTAAAATACTAAGTTGAATATTTAACTGACTTTTCATTTTTAAATTACGCTGTTAGATCTAGGTTTTTTTTAAATAGATTTTTGGATTTTCACAGACACAGTGCCTTAAATGGTTTAAATGTAGAGTACTTTACCTAACGAAGGCAACATAAAAGTAATTTGAGAGATAGAGTCAACATGAAAAATTCAATGCCATGGCTGGGATTTGAACTATGGATCTCCTGGTTTCCGTCCAGTCGCTCTAACGCATTGAGCTCCCATGGCCAAATGAGTTAAATGATGAAGCCTGGAACTCAAGTACTTACGATAGTAAGTCACCACAAACGGTGTATCTCGGATGCGAGAGCCGCTGGTGGTCTACCGGGGAGTCAAATGGAGAATTTAATGTCAGGACAGCACGTTGGCCAAAGTAGCTCAACGAGTTAGAGTGACTGGATGGAAACCAGGAGATCGGTGGTTCAAATCCCGGCCATGGCATTGAATTTTTCATGTTGACTATCAAAAACCTTAGCCTATATACGGCTAATATGAAGAAATGATTAATTTCCATCAATTAACTAAAGTAAAAGTAATTGTTTACCTAAAAGGTAACTAATCAGCCTTATTGGAAATAATGATGATAAAAATTTCTCCCTCTGTCATTTGTTATGTCTCAAAGCATTACACTCCAAGACTGCAGATCACTTGATTATTTGCACTCCATGTGTGGCATGTCATAATAGTAACATCAAAAATCTGACAGTCACCATTGTGTTCCTTTCAGGAGCAGCATTCATCAGTCTGTTTTATAGATACAGATATGTTTCCGACATACTCAAAGCGGTAAGGAACCACATACAAATACCTTCCAACAATATATACTGTGTATATGTGTTTCAATTGGAAAAGTCTATAACAGTAGGTACATAGCATCTAAAGTTATGACAGAGTCACTAAATTAACATTCTGACAATTTAAAAACACGTCTTTTCAAGTGCAATTAGAACTTCATTGTGCAAAAACTTCTTTACATGGCTTCCTTCAGCAGGGAAGTAAAGACAGTGGTCCCATGTCTTAGATTTACGGCACATAAAAGAACCTTAAGCCAGACAAAAAGGTCTCCGAGCAAAATTAAGTGGTTGTTATAGATTGGAACGCTGAGAACTGCAGTTCAGTTGTTTCATTTTTTTTAACGTAAAGAGGGCTTTAACAGCAACTTCATTTGTCCAAGCATCTAGCAGCTATGCAACAAACAGAACAATGTATAAAGAACATGAAGTAATCCCTTTTTAAGTCCTGTCGATTTTCAGTTGATTCTCACAGTGTAATGGAAAGAGTATGGAATCTTAAGGCCGGCATATATCATTAATTGCTAAAACATTTGGTTAATGTTTATATCTATAATTAACTTTGTTGTGCAACTATTTCTTTAAACGTTTATCTGGATTGAAATGAAGTAGGCAGGAAAATAAATTTTCCTAAGAATAATTTGCGTACCCACTAATAAGGAACAATGCTAGAGAAAGTCATGAGAATGTATGTGTAACACATCAGTTTATTTGGAAACTTCTTTTTTGGGAGGAGAGGGCTGGGGGACTGTGTAATAATACTAAGAGAACAAAATTTTAGTTATCTTTTAGCCATCTACTCTTTTACCTACAAGGAAATGTATAACGAAACAATTTGTGCAAATACTTTTGATTAACATGCTCGGCCCTGGTTGCCATGGTCGCTAAAGTGTATGTCTCTAGTGTTCCGCCGCGTAGAGGGTCGCGGGTTCAAGTCCCGCCTTGGACATGGGTGTTTATGTGTATAGTGAATATTCGTGAAATTAGGACAGTAGATAAGAAAATAAACTGAAATAATGAAAAATCGGTTAAATAAGAAAAAAAGAAAAATATATATCTATATACATAGATATATATTTTTTACAAAAAAAAAAAAAAAACCATGAAGTGGATGAAATAATGGGCTTTATAATAGTTTATTGAATGGATAGAGAAAGTTATATGAATATAACGCCTGAGATTCAGTATGTTCTAAGAAATTAAGAAAATGCTTATATATTTAAAGCTGCTAAGTACATTAAGAAAATATGAAGCATCTCAACAGAAATAAGAAAATATAATTGTGTACTAATGGGTGAAGCAGATACAGTATTACTCATCCAGACAGCAAAATATGTTGCTTACCTGAAATATAATAAAATGATGATGATGATGATGATGATGATGATGATGATGATGATGATGATGATGATGATGATGATGATGATGATGATGATGATGATGATGTCAGTCAATGCTAACCATTCCCCACCTTCTTTCTTGAAACAGTAGAGATCTTCATAATCATATTCAAGAGAATATCTTGGTATTTTATAAATTATACAATACTTTATACAATCCGATATGCATCTTGTTAGCAGAATTGCTCTGCGATTAATCAAGGAAGGCAGAGCTCACCGCTGAGACAAAGTACTTTTTATTCATCCATATGCAGGATTCAACACGTGGTTTGTAAGGAGGAAGATGCATCTCAGGTTTATTCATATCGCCCATTGTTTTGCAGACATTAGTATTGTCAATTGTTACCATAATTGATAATTTTAAACTCCAGGTTGATCCATGAGCAACCACTGTACTAAAAATGTTGACATTATTATTAGCAAACTAGAAGTCACTGTTTTCATAGATGCATATACGTATGCCCAAACAAAATAGCTTCATCTACATCAATATTTAACATAAAATTTATGTTTGATTACAATGTCATCTCAAAAACCACCAACCAATTCTGATAATTATTCATCATTTAAAGGATCAGGTCTTCTGGGTGGTCACAGGCTGTAAAAAGTGTAAAAAAAAGAATAATTTGAAAACTGGTGTCTTGGAGGTTTCTTTTACACATACAGTTCTTAAACGTTCACTTCTGTTTCATTGAATATCAGAGGCTTCTTTTAGTACTTATTTTGCAAATGTTGCTGAGTTTTAATAGCTTTGAGTCTAAAGAGATAAAAGAAAAGAAAAAAAAAGAAAGCAACAGCATATTCAGTTCATTCACATATCATCCAAAAACATTTAATAAATTTAAAAAAATCTTTAAGGAACAAAATATAATCTCGGCACCTACTAATGGACACTCAATTTTAAAATTGCTAAGTTCAAAAACAAAAGATGAAATCCCATCAGTTAACAGATCTGGAAAATACCAAATAAGTTGTAAAAATTGTGAAAAGTACTACATAGATCAAACTAAAAGAAATCTAAAAACCAGAGTCAAAGAGCACTTTAGAAACATCAGATTGAAACAGAAGATAAGTCAGCAGTAGCATTTCATTTTTGGAATGAAAGTCCAAATCCAAAATTATTAAAAGGAGTGATAAACCAAAATAAACTGACAACATGGGAGAACATATTCATATGGAAAAAAAGGACCGAGTAATAAACTTCAAAATCTCACAAGTAGATAATTTGACAAAGAAGTTCATAGTTTCACCACCAGAGAGAGGAGATCACACAACAGATGCTAGTTTTATTTATTTATCCTTTGAATACAATGATTTCAAGGACAGGTCAACATCAATGTTGAAAATGGAGGCAATGGCCTTTGAAACTAGTAGCTCGATAATATAAAAAAATTAAGTGACAAGTGTCAATAAATTGACTACGAATAGTTTTTACGATTAATTTTGACATCACTGTTACTAAATTCCTCCAACACACATAGGCTTAAACTACTTTAAAATGAGTTGTTTTAGGCAGGATTGGGGTTTGTATATTCATACCTCCCTCATATTTCATTGAATTTTTATTAATGAATATTATGGATAATTTTGACAAAATTGGGTAGATTTGGATTCTAGAAACTGACAAAAATGGTAATACCATTACTTTTTTTTTTTTTTTTTTTTTTTTTTTTTTTTTTTTTTCCCCTAGCCCCAATCAACTTTCTTTGACTTACATAGATAAAACTAAATTTGTACATTTCTGTCTTAAGAAACACTTCATGATCATAAACTTGTATAGCATCCCTGGGTTTACATGAAACAGGTATCACTAGAAAAAAATCTCAAAGAATTTCAAAGAACATATAATTAATATAATTGTATAAAAAGTTACTGAAGTGCAATACAAAAAGGAATAAAGATGCTGTTTATGCTATTTTACTTTTCATTATGACATTGTTGGTTAGAAGGAAATTACATTAAATTTTCAAGTCCATGTGAATTCTGTAACATTTAGAGGGTTATGGCAAATCAACAGCAAAGAATTTGATGTGAATTGAAATACCATAGTGTGAGAAGTGTAATAAAAGTCCAGCATGCTTTCAGATGGAATTTTCAACATGAAACATCTATTGACAAAACTATTCTGAAGTGGTAGTAGTAGTCCAATTTATTTTTAAAAAGATAGATGTTATTGACAATTTCCAGGAAGATGGATTGGGCATGCTAAAATGTCTTCTGCTGGTGCCCTCTAAGATCTTTTGACTAGATTGTCCGTGCTTCTCTGTATGGATCACATAAAGAATTTTGTGTACTATCTAATCTGTAAGAGCTTCAGATTTGTGTGCAGTATACCACAGGAGAGAAAGTATCCGGGGAATGAGACACGGGGGTTGGAAAAGGTTCCTACACCCTCCCTTGGTAGTTTATGACACTCCATTTCAGTTTAGTTACAGACCATTCAAAAATATTCTGATGTCTTCTACTTTTGTGAATGAATCTTCTCGGTTTTAGTGTACAGAGTGAATAGAGCGCATGTTTTTTTAAACAGTTCTGCTCCTTGTGTAACATGCATTCTCTGTCACACATTTTCTATCCTTTTCCTACTGTGTAAGGGGGTGCATTCATTTCAGGGACTTTCTTTGCATTGGTGGACAGTAACTACCACCATAGATAGTCAACCTGAAAAATTTAATGCCATGGCCGGGGTTTAAACCACGGATCTCCTGGTTTCCGTACAGTCACTCTTAACCTTTTGAGTTACCATCATGACATTAAATTCTCCAATTGACTCGCATGTTTTCCTGGTGAACTGCTAGGTGTCCTTGTATTCGAGATACACACCGTTTGCGGTGACTTATTATTGTAAGTACTTGATTCCCAGGCTTTTCATTAAACCATTAGTATTAAGTTAATTGATAGAAATTAATCATTCTTCCATACTAGTCGTGTATAGGCTAAGGTTTTGGATAGATTCTAGTTTAAGAGTTTGGTACTGTGTTGGTCTGCTTCTGTGGTAGTATTAGCACTGCTTCATAATGTATGTATGTTACTGTAAAAATGGATATGAAGATACTGTGCTATTTAAGGCATCTTTTGGTTTTTACCAAAGAAATTATGTTACCGGAGTTGTAAACGTAATAATGCTGTTTATAAACAACTGTGCACATTCTATCTATTATGTAAAGTTTGACATTAGCTTTCTGCATTACTATTTTTTAGAGAGTTTACGTGAATCAGAATCTAATTCTGCAAATTTAATACTTTCAAGTTTGAAATGTTTATATGTGCTAAAAAAATGATTAATGAAACTGAGTATAGGAATTTTGATATTTTGCATATTTCTTAAAATAAATATGTATAAAACTGCCAAATATGTTAGGTGCTTAAAATATAAATTGCACAGGTCTGCAGGACCTTTTGCTTTAGGCATACAGAGACAGAGTCAGAAAGCAATGCCATTTCTCCAACAACTTAGGTATTGATGCCACAAAAATGGATGTTGTAGATAGTATATGCCAAAAAATGAAATTCTTAGCTTAAAAAGCATACACCTAAAAGTGGATGTTGTAGAATAGTATATGCCAAAAAACAAAATTCTTAGCTTAAAGAAGCATATACCTAAAAGCAGAAATTTCATCTATTTCCCCTTAATTTAACCATACAAAGAAAATTGATAAATAGACACTTTTCCAGCATGAAACTGATGAAATAACTTGTAATCCAAATTTATAATCACAAATAAGTGAAATATTTATTATGTGTTTCAAATGGGAAGAGTTCTTGCCTGTAGCGAATCAGATGCATTAGAGCCTTCGCCATTGCCATTTCGTTATGTCCACTCTTTTTATATTTCCCTGTCTCTCCCACACTTGCGAGTGTTTCGTGGCGCTAGATGTAAGGGAACGCAAACTGAATTTTCCAAAGTTTTATAATAATGCAGTTGTTGAAATCACAATTGCAACATGGATATTTGTATATTATGCAAATGGTTTAAATATTTAGTTTAAAATTAATTATAGTTTATGAATTACTTATTTTTCTAGTCCAACGAAAATACCAGTGGTGCATCTTTATAGTTGTGAATGTTACTTACGTTAAGAGATAATTTGTCATTGTCTTCAACATCTGAGTACTGCAAATTTATGATGATAGGTTCCAAAATCTCGTTGTGTGATAAATGTTTCCAAAAGTTGATCTTGAAGTTCATCTGATATCTCGCGCAGTTTTCCCAGTCTTGTGTTTTTTGTCAGTTTTCTCGTGAATTCAATCTCAGTCAGTTTAAAAATATTTCTGTTTGCAACATAATTTGAGCCCACATTAACACTATTGGATTGTTCTAGCAGTAGTAAGGGGGGAAAGGTGGATCGTGTCTCATTGATCTAGCAGATACACTTTATCATGGAAGAGTAACTGAATAATGCTGCTTTGAACTCTTGAGTAAATAGAGATTACGAACCATTCATAAACAAAGATATAATGTGACCAGACACGTTCTGCCAGACTAGCAAGAAATGTATTGTTTCCTCTCATCAAATTTAACAAACACAAAGTACATATTTCTTTCACCACGTCATGTCAAATGTTTACGCTTCAGTTCTGAGTAATTTCAAACATACGTTCAAACCAATAATGATGTTCATTACAGTGCTTATGTTGCAGTTTATTGTTGTAATATAATGGTATCTAATGGGGTTTGTATTACTCTCTACCTTCCACATGGATCAGGTTTTGCAAAATCTGAATTTTTGTGTTAGCACTAATAGTCTTTCATATAAGTGGTGTCACACACCACTTAGCAGGAGTGCAATACAACAACATTGCAGGACTCCGATTGGTTGCTCACCTAATAGCGCTCAAGGACAAACACCTTCTCATTCGAAATACATAATAATGTAAGTGTTCTGTGTACATCACAGAGTAAATATTTGGGTGATATGATTGTATATTTAAAAGAGCCCACATAAGAGAGAAGCCATTCATTACATTATGTCAGAATCACAATATGTTGATTGTTATTTTACTAGAACTTGTGAATTACAAGCCCTCATAGTCAGAGAACTTGTGTCAATTTAAATAGTTGACCATTGATTTAAATACTGTGCTAATGGTTCTTATTGAATGTGTTAATTTTCAGTGATTCTTTTATTTCCATATCATCCTTTATTCTTTGCACACTGATTTCAATTATTGTGGAAATTACATAAAAATTGACTTTTAACATTATGAAGATACAGTAAGCCAAACAATAGCTAATCGTGATGAAGAACTGTTGCAGCACAAATGAGAAGGGATGAGTTGCAGACGAGAAGTTTGCCAAGATATGGACAGCGCTCATATCAGATTGTTACAACTGTAGAGTAAGTGGAAAATCTAAGCACATTCACAGCGTATTGCAGCTAAAGTCTCCCAGCATTTAAAACCCTGGTATCCTTTGAGGTGTATTTTTTCTGTAGATTTCCAGCATCCCCTTTCAGTGATTGGCATTGTATATTGAATGGAAATATTTAGCTTCCTACTGCTGAATTTTTGAAAGTTTTTAAATGCAATAAAAAGTATTTAGTGATTTGATAATGAACCAGCCTCGCGAGTTTATAAATATGGTGTATAAATTTGAATTGATTGTTATCATAAGCCACATAAAGGGAAAAGTAAGTGATGGGAAATTAAACAGGCAAAACTTAAAGTAAATTTTTTCACACACAGCACCCTATTATATAAAGATATGGTGGTGTCGCACATTACAAATTTCACTGTGATGATACTAACTCAATTTTTTCTTGTTCTCAGTTTATATACTCTTGCTTATATCCAGTTAAACTTTATGAACTTAAAAATTAAATGCCAAGTGTTCAGTACCTCTGAGAAACACTAATTATATATATATATATTGCTATTTAAATATATTTCATAATATTAAGACATGATCTGATCAAAAATGTGTCCTAACATTAGTGAAAGTACAGGAATGAAAAGTACTTATTACATTTAGAGAAAGAATGAGCTTCCACTTTAGATCTTTTTGAATATAATGAGCATTGATTAATCAGAATGTATATGGAAATAATTTTGCTTCAGATATTGGAAACAAATGTTTCCCCAAATACTATTTTGTCTTTTATTTTAGATTGTCAGGTGCATAAAATGTATGTTGTCATTTGGAGAAAAATTCTACATTCCTTGACACTATTTTAACAATTAATGTTGCAGAAGTTATGCTACAATTTGTGTATATAATTATTGTAATTGGCAGCACTTTTGTTACTGTTGTGCAAGTCTGTAGATCATAAAAGAAAAACATTTTTTATTTTATACCAGGCATGTTTTTTAAGTCAGTACCGTTTTACGATTCCGCCGCCGCAGTGCCACGGTCGGCGTTCCGCACATGCATGCTGGTTACCTACATCTCTTGTCTACGCACTGACGCCATTACAGTCTGATTCTTCATTGTATACATTGGTTACTGAGTGTTTAAGATACATCCCACAATCGTGAGTCCCGCCAATTGTGAAATATGGGCTGTTATACGATTTCTTAGTGCTAAAGGCGTAAAACTGATCGATATTCATTGTGAGATCTGTGAAGTTTATGGACAAAACATCATGAGTGATGGAATGGTAAGAAAATGGGTGAGAGCATTTAAATATGGCCGCACAAATGTGCATGATGAAGAACGGAGTGGGCGTCCTTCGGTCGTTACTGAAGATTTGGTGCAGAAAGTGGACGAAAAAGTGAGAGAAAACAGGCGAAGAAACATCTGGGCAGTCAGCGTCTTCAAGACGATAACAAAGTCAAAATAGTTGTGATACAGTGGTTAACACGTCAGGCGGCAGAATTTTGAGGAGGGTATTCAAAAACTGGTGCCACATTATGACAAGTGCCTCAATATTCACGGAAATTATGTAGAAAAGTAGATTAAGGTACAGGCTTTCATGTAAAAATAAAACTATTGCCGATATCTATGCACGTCTTTTATTAATTCCAAAACGGTATTGACTTAAAAAACATGCCTCGTATTTAAAAGAATTGGAACTTGCACACCATTAAGCAAAAAATTAAAGTAATATCAATTAGGAATAAAATTTGTTCTTTAGTATAAAGAAAGTAAATAATACTACACGCTTGAATAATTCATAGTCACAGTGCAAGCCAATATGCGTAAGCAGCATATTCATTTTGTTTGTCATATGTGAGTGCATTTAAAGTTTTCTTAGGAAAGCTGATCTGTTGGTCCATTCCTCCCGACAATAGTGCATCAGTAAACTAAGCCATAAGTAAAGAATGTGAATCTGTTCACACATGAAGGTGGTTGTACTAAGCTGCTGGCCAATAACCAAATTCCCCTGCTTTCAAAGAAATGGTTAGTTAAGCTCACTGAAGAGTCAGACATATTCGTTATTCATTGAATAAAAAAAATACAGACCCTTAGTAGATCAGCCGTGCTTCCAATAGGCAAGCCATCCAGGTGTCACGTGCGCAAACCTGTATGCACGAAGTCGATCTGTTGGTTATAGATGAGTAAAGTACTTTACGAGACCAAGCTCTGGGTGGTTGCAGAATGTGGGAAAGTCGGTTAAGGGCTGTGGTTAAGAGGGATAAGCGGGTGATATGTGGCATTGCTTGCATAAACAGAAATATTCACGTGAGATTGTTGTTGTTCCTTACATGAGTGAATCAGACAAAGATTTGGATGGCATCACAGAGCTTCCCCAATCTGCTTAGAGTAGTACACTGTCATACCTCCTACCACTTCTACTGAGTTTGATGGGACTCACTCCTAAGCTTAGCTAATTTAAATGCAAGGACTTTATGGAAGTATGGCTACTCTAGTAAATTAGATATTTTATTGGTGATAATATAGGAGGCATTTCGTATAATATTGTACATTAAGTATACGAAGAGGGTGTCGTAAAGTTGTAATTATCACTCTTTAAAAAATGTGATAGTTGGTGTTGATATGTGCTCAGATTTACACATTTTTCCCAGCATTTCTTGACTTTCCGAATACCTTGATTGTAGAAGTCTGCAGAATTCACTTTAAATCACTTCCACTTCATTAATGACGTCATTTGTGTTGTCAAATTGGTGACCATGCAACGGATTCATTTCTGGGAACAAGAAAAAGTCACTTGGTGCAAGAACGGGTGAATAAGGCGGATGCTGTAAGGTCTCAAAGCCACATTCCCTTGTTTTGTCAATTCCAATTTGAGATGAATGAGCTGGTGCATTGTCAGTCAGAAGACGAACACCTTTGGAGAGCATACTGCATCGTTTCTCAATCAGAGCTGCTCGTAACTTGTCCAGAAGATTTTAGTAGTATCTGCCAGTGATGGTTTGACCCTTGGAAAGATAATCTGTGAGCATGACTCCACGACAGTCCCAGAAAACTGAAAGCATGACCTTCCCAGCTGACTTTTGTACCTTTGCCGTTTTGACCAGTTTGAAAATTCCTTTTCCACCTCACAGTGTCATACGATGGGCAATCATTTCCATAAACAGTCGTCATCTCATCATGGATTTACCGGGCAGTTTTGTCCTTCAAACGCAGGAACTTGATCACACTACAAGCCTCAATTTTTCCATGTACACCTCAGTCACTTCTAGCACTCACTGTAAAAAGACAAAAGAACTCAAATCACTGAAACTACCAACATTATGTTCCGAGGGATCAATGATGACACTGATAAATTTTCATCACTCTAGCATAAAAACTACCGGGTGATAAAACTTTGACACCCCCTCATATATTGGGTGTGTGCTATATTTACAGTGCCATAATTCTATTAATATAAAATATACTACATTACAGTACAGTATAATACAATACATTATACTACAATATGCATAATAACAAGACTGATACACCAACTTATAAAGTAGTAGTCTTTGTCAATGATTGCCTGCTTGCATTCAATTAGAAGCCCAATACCTCTCCTATGAAACTGTTGTGATTTCAAGTTGAAGCCTGTTAGCCAGTTGCTAAGATAAGCTTCATCATTAAACTCTTGTCGCTGAATGTCATAGACTTGAAATGATGATAATGGGAGGTCATAAAGTAAAATTAAGGGTTAGGAATAGTTCCCAACCAAGTTAATCAGATTGTGGTGATTCTGACTGTATGAGATTGTACATTATTGTGAAGTGCAAAGGCCACAGGTTTACCAGTGGTATTGTTTTCTATAGCATGTTTTCTTAGCTGTTCAGTATACACAGCAGCTTTACTATAATCTATCTCAACCTATTAATTATTAGATGAGTCGTATTTATTACACATCGGCTTCACTTACGTGCCTATTTTGAGGACATGTTTCGCAAATCATCGTTTGCATCTTCGGCTCTTATGCGAACATGTCCTCAAATTAGGTACGTAAGTGAAGCCGATGTGTAATAAATACGACTCATCTAATAATTAATAATTATTTCGTTTCACTGTGGTGTTCCAATACAGTTAAATCTCAATATATCTCAACCTAGTTTAATCCTGTTGTAAACATCTGGGAGGGAAGAGAGACAGACAGAGATATTGGGACAGAAAACGGTTAAGCTGTTGATTGATTTAGCGAAGTTAATGGGCGTTTTCCTTTATTTGTATACATACGATAAACCCCTCCTTTAAGTACAGTACTATAAGTAGTTTTTTGATCACTGCTCTGTGCGAGCTGATTTTGAAGAGAGAAAAGTATAAACGTAATAGCTCTACATTTTTTCTTTCTGCTTCACATATCACAAAGATGTGTTCTGTATACTACACACAGATTAGACAGAAGACGGTGAAATTATACCTATTAACTTATTGTGTTATGCTGCATATATGCTGCATTTTATTTAACAATTACTAAAGAACACTGTTATTATACATTTTTGCATTACTATACCAGGCAGCTCTGTCGCAATGACTTCTGTATCAAGTTGAATGCTGATTAAGATGTTATTGTTTATAGTGTGGTTTTGCTTCTGATATTTAACACTGTATTTCCTGTACATCTCGCATACCTCACAAACTCAAGAACAGTTATGTATATGCAATTTAAAATCAGTAAGTTTTAGACAAATTATATTTCTTATTAAGACTTAGGTTTTTGATATTGTAAGCATTTATCTCATATGATAACAGCTATAAAAATTATAAAAAACTCATTTACAATGAAGAGGAATTTGGATAATATATCAGAAAATTCAAGTTATATTTTAATCAAAATTGTTAGGGTCAGTATTGCTGGGGATAAACAACAGATTTTCCATGTAAGAGGGTGTTTTTTTAACAATTTACATCCTCCAACATTAAGTCATATCGGACGAGGAATAAAATGGTGAAGTGATGCTCGAATTAGTCCGGGATCCATGGAGCTTAGAGTTAGCCGACATTCGTTTATCAGGATAAGGGAAAACCTTGGTAAAAACCTTATCCAGGTAACTCGTCCTGACCGAGATTCGAACTTGAGACCTCTTGAACGTAAGGCACACTACCATCTACTCTACCGAGACGGGCTAAGAGGTAATTGATTTGCAGGGATGGATTTTCCACAAAATATTTGCGATACCTTTGTAAGATGCTGAACTTAAGTACCAATTATTTAAATTGTCCACATGCACACAAAAAGCTTAGAAGCTGTAAACTTAATCTTAGAACTTTCCTGAAAACAAAATTGAAGTTGGTAGAATATAGTTGTATAATATAAATATTGTCTCATATGTATTCTGACATGTGATTAACTAATTTTCAAAGTATAGACCATTAGATTCTATAGTCTTGAGCCATTGTTCAGTGAGGTTTATTATCTCACAATGGTACGAGTCTCTGGTTTTTGATGCAAAGAATTTGGTGACACCCACTTGCACTGCTTCAATGTTGTCAAAATTTCTTCTGTGTAGAAAATGGACCGTGGATTGAAAAAGATGATAATCTGATGGTGCGAGATCAAAGCTGTATGCCGGGTGTGGCAACAGTTAAATTCCTCCCAATTCCTGATTTTTTTTCCATGATTGTTCATGCATTGTCCTGTTGCAATAGGACTATTTCGGTTAATTAATCTTGGGTATCTCCGTCTCACATGAACTCGTTCCCGTAGTTGAGAATAAAGATCTGCATCAGTCACCTGCCCATTTGGAACAAACTCTGAGTGATAACACCTTCAAAATTCCACCAGACACATTACTTTGGGACCAAACTAATTTTTTTTAACAATGACTGGCAGGTTGGCGGGAATCAAGACACTGTTTTGAGGCATCAGAGTTTTAGTAATATATCCATTTTTCATCACAAGTGACAGTTCTCCTGACAAATCTATCATCCATGGATTACAGATAAGCTGACAACCCCTACAGTTCAGTCTTTTGAGGTGTCAGTTCATGAGGTACAGATGAGGTTTGATTTTCTGTTCTTAATGTGGTAATATATGGTATGTTTTGATGTACCAAGTTCTTCTGAAAGCCTAAAGGGTATTTTTTTTATTGCACATTTTCTTGCAAAACTTGGTGTGTATCCTCAATATCCAGTACTTTAGGTCTTTCAGAATGTGATAAATCTTTAGTGTTTTTGCCTCCATTGTTGAAACGTTGGAACTGCCGTGTCACACGCTCACTAACAACACCTCCTTTCATATCACATATTTTCAAGCTGCGGCAGCGGCTTTATAATCTTGTTTCCAGTAGTTTTATAAGGACTGAGTTCAACTTGATCTCCATTTTGTGATAGTTTATTAACAAGTGAAAACTGATACACGCTTGCATTGTACAGAACACTAGCCATGGCTTCCTGTAAATAGCAGTGCCAAACCAAACAAACCCAATAAATTTACCATAACACCAAAATAAAAAATCCAACTTTACTTCTGAGACTGCCAGATATCAATCTGGTTTTGTTACGTTAAGTGCTGCTGAAGTTACTGATACCTCAGGAGTAGTAAAGAAGAGTGAAGAATTGATATTGTGACTTTGTTGGTCCAGGTTACAAACACCAAAAATTGCACTTTATTTCCATAGAAACACACTTCGTACACAGCAGTCCAGAATTGCGTCACATGCACAATACAACTTGCAAGGTCAACGACCACAACACAGCTGTTCATGCATGCGAGTTTAATTAACAACTGACTCCCTTTTGGCAGGCGGGCTCCCTTTTTTTTATATATTACTCACATTCAGGAATGTTCTCCAACAATCAAGACGGCTAGAACAAAGAACTAGAACTCTCGAGAAATCCATCTTCTACCCTCCACCATTCCGGTGAGCCTATATTTACACAATACACTGCCTGTCCCTTTGAACTAGTCACCGGCGCCGCCTCGATCCACAGTGGGCTCGCGACAATATCTTCTATAGCCACTATGGCTTCTGTCTCTTCTGCAGGCTCAACTGAAGTTATTTAATTGGTGAAAAATCAAGTATAATATGATTGAATATTGGAAAGGAAATTATAATCCCTTTGTCTCGGGTGACAAAATGGGCAGCTACAGTGGAATTGAATTTGCATATAATAATTAGTTGTTTAAAGTTTCATATCAGATGCACAGCTCTCAAGTGCTCTGGTTGGTTTCTTCACTTACTGTATGCCAAGTTACTATATTTTGCTCTTCTAGTAAACAAGATAACGAGTGCAGCTCTCTATAAGGAAGGTCAATATGCCTCAAAGCTTGGCCATGTAGAATGTTGATACAGACTTTATTTGATGCAGTCTAAAAAGAAATTTCTCTAGCAGTGTCAACACAGATTACTATGGTGGTTTGTATTTGCAAAATGCATTCACATTTGCTTCTGCATTCCAGCACTTACATATGCGTGCACATGCACTTTCACATAAACACACACAGAAATCAAGATACATTCTTCCACATTGTGTTCTATTGTCTATGCTGTTTGCAAGTGTGCCTGTCATTGATGCAGGTATAGCAAAGGAAAATACATCACAATACATATCATTTAGCATACATCATCTTAACATCTCGTAGGATATTACACAAAAGGTGGTAGTACATTTGAAATGTGATGTTGATGAAGAAGAGAAACATTAATAGCAAACAAACATTATTGTCTAACATTATAAAAGATGCAGATCACAGTAGTTACATACGAGTGGCATTCAAGAAGTTTTACAAGAGCTGTCTTGCTATTGATGGAATTCAAAATCTTATCCTATAAATCCTTCCAAATACAGTTGCATATGTTACAACCACTTATCAAAAGCACTATGGTACTCAGGATGATGCACTCATTTTAAAGATTTATCAGCAATGTAGGATTTCACTGAAACAGCCAGAAATTGGATGGTTCAAGTTCAGGACTAAGTTGGATAGTGAAATAACTTGACTTTAGAGACAATCACTTTCCTCATATTTGTAGTTGTTCTGTGGTAAGATGCATTATATTGTGACTTTGTGGGTTCGTAGAATTAAAAGTCCAAGTTGCAGAAATTCAAAATGTTCTTTATTTCCGTAGAAGTACACTTACAGTAGCAGAATTACGTCACATACACTTACAGTCTTCCAAGGTCGCCATCCACAAACAAAAGTGTTCACACAGTTCAGTTCTGATTACACTGTTTACAACTCTTGTTACACGCTGTTTATCACTGTAAGTCTCGGCTTCCTTATATATACCACTACTCATATTACTAGATATTTCTGGAACAAACAAGAAATCAAATTATTAAGTTATAGATGAGTCGTATTTATTACACATCAGCTTCACTTATGTACCTATATTGAGAACATGTTTTGCGAACCGTCGTTTGCATCATTGTCATATGTAAGTGAAGCTGATGTGTAATAAATACGACTCATCTATAATTTAATAATTATTTCGCTTCACTGTGGTGTTCTAATACAGTTAAATTTTGATATAAGAAATCAAATGTTCTGTAAGACAATCAAGATGTCACTAGAATTTTCCTTTTTTTTTTATTATTTTTTTTTTAATATAACTTTATTTATTAAATTATAGATGAGTCGTATTTTTTACACATCTGCTTCACTTTCTATACATAGAAAAACATAAAAACCAACTAATGAACTTTGAAATCCCGCTAGAAGAGAATCCCACATTCAAGTTCATCACTAAATCAACAGATGGCAGCAACAACCCCAGAATTACCCACACCGCTGGATCTAGCTTCAGTCGCATAAGAGCCGTAGATGCAAACGATGATTTGCGAAACATGTCCTCAAAATAGTACGAAAGTGAAGCAGATGTGTAAAAAATACGACTCATCTATAATTTAATAATTTTTCGCTTCACTGTGGTGTTCCAATACAGTTAAATCTCGATATAACTTTATTTGTTTTTGCATGCCTTTTATCTCTGCGCTATGTTTATCTGCTTAGGCAAGCTCTTTATCTTCACCCAGCACTATCTGTCCCTTATCGTTCTGCGCCGCGCTATCATAAATAATGGGTTTGCGACAATATGCAAAATCAACAGACTTGAATTTCCTGTTTTTCGAATGCAGAACCCATCTTGCACAGAATTTTTGCACCTTGAAATGTTCTTGAAATATATAATCAATGCTGTTTACACTAATACCAACTTAGCATTCTAACAATGACATACTGATTTTCTTCTACCAAGTTCCTTACTCTTTGAATTGTTTTCTTGTTCAGAGCTTCCAGAGTTTAACCTGAATGAGGGTTGCCTTTCAAAGTTTCTTGTCCTTTTCTAAATGATCAAATCCATCTTGCTATGATATCAGATGAACACATTTGATTACTACATACAGCTAAGTCCTCATGAAATTTTGTTTGCTCTTTGACCTAGCTTATAGCATGTGAAAGTATGGAATTAAATGTTTACTGTAGAAATATTCATGTTTTTACCACTGTTGACACAGGACCTAACTCAACAGACTTTACAACTATGAGTATACAAGTTTAAACTTGCTGTTATACTTGATAACTTAAAGACCTTTGTTGCCAACTGTATTAGTTATATTTTTGTGTTCACTATGGCCCAACAATGCTGAGGTTGATTGCAAAGTTTTTTGAGTGCCCCAATTAATAATATAAGTAGTTGTTTTTATTAGTTTGATAACCATTATGGGGTAACTAGTTACTTTGTAAATCCTTTCATGGAAGTGTTGAAAACAGTGTTGTTGTATAAATTAAGTTAATTGGGAGTCGATTAATAACACAAAACAACACTCACTTTTAAATTTTCCCGGAACCGGTTTCTGAGGCCTTCCCTCTATCTTCAGCCGGACATCGACTCATATTAATCGACGATATTAAGGCATATTAATCGACTCCCAATTAACTTAGTTACTTTGTGTTTATTGCTTTTGTAACCTTTAGGATAACTAGTTGCTATGCATTTTCACTTCTTCGGAAATGTTACAGTGTAACTGTTAAGCTATTTTTGGCCCATCTGTAGTTGCATGACTCATACTATGCTTAAGAACAATTAAACGAAAGAGCTAATTATGTTTGCAGTAACAACATAGAAATAGCAGATTAGAGGAATGGCAAGTTCATCAATTAGGACTTTGATTACATAATTTGAAAAATCTTAGTGATCTGTTTTTTAATTACTTGTATGGTGTCTATTATAATGATTCACTGATAATGTACAAAATGCTTAAATGTTTTTCATGGGGTAGAATGATACTACTCCATACATTACACTAATGTTTACAATAACATCTAGTGCACAACATGCTTTCTTTGTGAAACGTTTTATTTTTATAAGCATTTAAATTTATTCTTGAATATAATAGTGAAGCCGGTACTCTGCAAAGTATAACGTAAATGCATGTGACAATTCATGTGACAATTCTCTCAAGTAAAGGTTGAAAATATGTATGAATATGGATTTGAAAAGTTATTGTTGCCATTATACCCCTTAGTCTTACACCTTCTTAAAAGATGGTATAATGGACAATGTACAGTGTGGACGATGGTTCTGTGCCAGTGGATACCGTGTGCACAATCGTTTAGAATCCAGTTGCTGAGCCTACACTCTCGGTCATGCGTAGTACACTGAAATGGCCAGTATCGTGGAGAGGTTTGACCGGGTAACTTCTAACGCTTCAGTGCCATCATGTTAAGATTTTAAAGTTTTAGAAATTGTGATTATTAATCGCACTGGTAATTAGCATTTTCTCTGTGTGTATGTGTGTGTGCTTTTATATATTTTCTTATTTAGATTAAAATGCCTTCAACTCAAATGCCTTCAAACTTGGTGGAAAAACACTTCACAGCCAAACCGGAAGTTATTAACAATGTCAGTCTATTCTGAAACAGGAAGCAGTTTCTGCTAATAAAATGCAAGGGAGGGTGAGTGCAGCAACAAAAGTATCTGAGAGAAAATTTCGTAAAATAATTAAAGAAGGGGAGAAATGTGAGGCACAAGTGACCTCCTTTGAAACATCTGGAAAGTACATTGTGTACCAGAAATAATCACTGTCATTGATGAGTTGGATAGGTGTGTAGTTCGCCAAATTTATAATTTGTATATTCAGGAGAAAACTGTACCCACTGTCAAAATTTGGGACTCCTGAAACAGCAAGATTCCATTAACTTTAAAGGGGAAAGCGCTAGTTTAAAGACTATCTTATGTGGCATAGTAGAAGTAGAAGAAAACAAGGAACAACAGGGTCTTGTTATAGGAAAGGTATATGAGAAATTGGCACGTCATTTACGTGCCATAAAAAGGATTAGAGACGAAGGAAGGTCGGGTACCTATTAAGATGAAACACATCTTAATACGAGAAATGGCTAACTCACTTCCATGCGCTACAAGGCATAAAGCCATCAGCCTAGATTTTTATTTTCCTGTAAATTAAAACATTTGTGAAAGCAAAGAAGTAAAACAGTGAAGGACTAAGATGAAGTGCTCAAATATCTTAAGGTGTGCGTTTCAGTAAAGACGAGTCTGTGAAATATGGCCTTGCTGCATTGTCTTCCATCTTCTAGTGCTAGCAGAAGATGGAAGTTATGCTTCGGTATAGACTCTCTCCAGTGCGTGAAGAAAGTAGGTCACCGGTACAGAACTATCGTCGCTACTGTAATCTACTTTGGTGCGGAATAGTATAATGTGACTTTGTGGGTTCTTAGAATAAAAAGGCCGAGCTGCTGAAATTAAAAATCTCCTTTATTTCCGTAGAGATACACTGTTCGATTCTCACGTAACAACATTACATCACATATACACAGTCTTCCAAGGTCGATGACAATAACAAACCGTGACAGCTGATTACATTAGCTCTCGTTACAACAACACAGCTCACTCTGTTTACTACTCTTGTTTACAACAACTGTTTCACAACTGACTACTCTTTGCGAGCCGTCACATCCTTAAGTACCTAATTCGTAACTCTAGATGGTTCTAAAGTCAGCCAGAAGTCGAACAATCTCTTTCAGTCCAGAAATTTCCAAATCATTCTATCACATTCTAGAAGCGTAACTTAATCTATGCCGGCGAGGCCTTTACCTCAGTTATCGCTGCCCACCGGCGCCCGCTTACAATAGCACCGCTATCATTAACTGCTCAGAAAGGCTCATTATTACCATGAAACTATATCCGCAGACTGTGCTCTTATTTGTGCCAAAACTTTTATGCCTGTTGCCGTGACACTAATATTTATTTCTAACCACCACCCCCACATGAGAATGATTCAGATTATATGCAGGGGCAGTTCTCCCTTGATGCGTTTGAATCACTGAGTCATCTACTTATTTCTGAACAACTTACATGGTTATGTTTCATGTTCTAGCATTTAATTTTCCTTTATGAAAGTTCTCCAAGTTATATTTTGTAATGGAACCGCTCTCTTGGTGCTCGCGTGTCGATAAAGCAGCTAGCTTACTTCCCAAATAGTGATTCATTATTAAAAGGCCAAGGTGACCATAACAATGCGGAGAGTGAGGAGAGTTTGGAGGGGCAGAATGAATTGCTGGTTACCATGGCTACGGATTCAATTCTTTGAAGCTGTATATTCCACACCAACTCATGTTGCCAACACAATACAGGGGCTTCTTCCTACTTTTTCATTTATCTGAAAAGAAATTGTTGGTAGAAGTGGTAACCCGCTTGAAGCGAGCCCCGCATGTCATGTGCTACTGTTTATCATCAGTTTGCATCCTGTGTAAAAATGTAGTTTTTTATGTGATCAGTGATTGTCTGATATGTGAAGCATTTAATTTTTTCATATTTAAGGGATTTACAATGAATTCAACAGCCGACTTGGTATGTCTCCAAACACTCTTTTCTTTATGGAAAAATGATGACAAGCATGTCATGTTAAATGTCAGTAGGCCAACATAGGTGCTATGTTTAGAAAAACTTTGTGGCAGAGCATCTTCAAAATACACCAGGAAATTTAAGACTCGTTGGTATGAGGAACATGATTGTGTCGGATTGAAGCAGCTGAGAAAAAGCACTAACAAAATTGCAGACACTCTTCGAGAAAGCTCATGTCTATATATTGTAAAATACAATGAGAACGTTAAACTTAACAGGCTTTTCATGCAATATCCAATTAGGGAAGTAGACAAATGCCATTTTGTAGAAATAATGAAAGCGAGGACTTTTTAAATAAAGGTAATTTTAAGGAGCTTTAGGATTCATATACAGAGGGAAGCCCCATCAAAATTCAAAACCATTATTCCAGCATAAAATCCGTTTTTGCGATGCTGATTTTGCAAATTTAGATCAGCCAATTTTCCGAGTCACCTAATCAATTCGCCCAGAGCCACACCTGATTATACGTTAGTTACTGGTTACATATACATGGGGAAATAAGTATTTGCCAACTTTTATGGTTTGCAATAGCATAACTTTATAGCAAATGAAAAAATAAAAATAAATATTTTTGTCTGTTAACAATGCTATCATTTCCCAGGATCATATCAGTGCTGTTGGTGTATCAGAATTCATACTGCAGGAGTTCTTTTACATCTCAGTTAACATGGGGCGCCACTTTTAAGCGTACTTAGAACCTAATACCTTGGGATCTTTAGGCTAGTGTCTAATCAATTAAACTAACTTAATGACAGAGGCATTTTTGTGTCTTTGTACACAAATTAAAAGTTACAGAATCTCACGTAAGAACATAACAGCTGGTTATGCTGTAACAACCCCTCCCAGGCAAAAAGTGCATATATTCGCTATGAATGGCTTTGCCTCAGGTTTGTTTAAATACTTCTTGTTTACTCAATAAGTTATCACAGCTGGCATTTTTTTGATGTAAATTGTCATTGGATGTCATTAAATTCACACAAACATGCTTCAATGCTTCTGCTTTCATTTTGTCAGTTGCAGGAAGACAGTACCTCACAAAACTAGAAGTAACTGAAAATAGTTCCACCTGGGAAGGGTTAGGAATATAGACTAAATGTACTGTATTAATTAGTGTAGAGAGCTGTGATAGGCCAGAGCTTGTTTATCTGTGTGTCTGTCCCTCATGATTATACCTCTTCACTGGGCTACAACAAAGTAGCAGGTGGTGCCTCTAGTAACGAGCTGTAAATGGGTTGAACTTTCTCATATGGATTGAAAAGTCATCTCCTTCATATAAATTGTTTCTCTCAATTTGTTCTATTAAGCAGGATATATTTCCCATTTTTATGAAAATTTTTGTTTAAAGTTCATCTTTGAATTGTAAAATATAGACTGGAAACGTGCATATAGCCTAAAAAGTGGTGTTCTTTGCTTTATACATGTTCATTATGGTCTTAGATGAATTTCAGATGTGTGACATAAAGAAGCAATTGTACTAGGTCTTCAAGGCTTTTTATAAAATGCAATTCTCATTCATAATGCATAATATAATTCAGAAGAAGAAAAAGAAAAGTTTACAGCTCATCTAGATTTTATAAGCACGTCTTACATGAAAATTCTTTTTAATTTGTAATCAGTGCATAATTTTGAAGTGTTTATTATAGTTAACTGTTGCCCTCAGAGCAGCTAGTGTTTCAGAATTACATCTTCAGGGAGTTCTTTTCCATGACTGTTCTAAGCATACTTAAAACCATTATTCTGGCTTGAGTTTGAACCTGCGACCTTGGATTTAGTAGGCCAGTTTTTAATCAATTGAGCCATACAGGCTAAAACTCCTATTTACTCAGATTGTGTTGATATAAACGGGGCAGTGGTACCTACCACTCATGGGCAATTGGATACATCTGGCTGGCCTGGCCACCCATACGAGCATGAGGGATGCCTAAAAGAATCACGGAGCAGAGCTCTTAGCATGGTGTGCTAGATCACCAGTGCCCTACCATGTTACATGCAATTTTAGATTAGACTGCTCATATGCTGTAGCCACAACAGTGAAATTCGTATTGTCTCATTCTTACTGCATTTCATTGCTTCCTGAGTTAGAAGAATTCTTGACTGTTATCTTTAGTCAGTGCTTTGTAAGAGTATATTTTTTTGAATAATTCGGTTTAGAATGAAGCACCGAACCAGAATTTATAATTAAGTTTGTCAGGTGTTATTATTTAATGCTTAGCAGCTTACGGCCTTAGAATGATTCAGCTTCCTTGTAAAAGCAATAGAAATTCATTGAGCATCAGTATAGATATTTCCCCACCTATGTAAGATATACATATGAACTAGTTTCTCTCATTCAAGGCTGTTAAATTTAGCTTTGTGGCACTCACTTATTGCAGAAGATGTATGAGTAACTTGCATGATCATTTTTTTCTTATAGGGAGGGGTTAATGTAGTAAAAGTTGTTAATCCAAGCAAAGTGTTGCAGAACTGAAAAATTAAGAAATTATAGAGCTTCATAATTATTATGATAAGATAATATTTGTGTGGGAAGTTCATATTTCGAGTATCATCCAGGTTTTGCTCTGCTGCTAATGGCATTCATCATCTGATGTAATCCTTTTATGTCCCCTGCTACATACTTGCAGTAGCTAGAGAAAGCACTGCATTCTACGAAAAATTTGATGACAAGATTTCGCCAGAAATACATATTTAGAGAAGCCCTGAACCCAAAACTAGCATTTTTAGAAAAAGGTATTTATTTGTACCTGCATATATACATACGTACATGTGCAAGTGTGTTGTGTGTCAAAAACAAACAAAACTTGGCATTTAAACCTTCCAAAATAACATACTAAAACTTTTAATTACAATTTTCCCTAAACTACACCTTACTTGGAACTTTTTTTAATCTCAGAAATAACTTCTATTATTTTGATTAAAATACTTATGTTTAAGCTATTTTCATGTGATTAAAATGTATATCTTTAATATTCTGGGAATAGCCTGTGATATAATTTGAATGACTTTTCTGTAATTAGTAAACTGCAAGAGATAGAAAGAAAAATCTTATGGCACAAAAACTGTAGAACTCATTAAAGCACATAGTTTATACCAAACATAATTTTTCCAGTATTATATTAATTTGAATTTTCGGCTCTTCTTTTTAATATGTGACGTGGCGATTTTTTTCTAAGTCCTTGGCACTTTTTATACAACTATGATGTTTAATATGATTTCTTTACTTTTTAGTGCAACTTTGTGCTGGAGGGAATTATTTTAACGTTACTGAAGTCATAACTTAATTGTTTATTTATTTACTTAATGTGTATGAAGAATTCAGTGTAGCTAAATTATCCTTGTTTCTGCATTGAATGCAATGCTGCCATCAGTCTTATTTGTCCCTATATTACACTATATAGCATATTAATTACAAAGTACCTAAATTGTACTACCTAACTAATTACACTAAACATACACAATAGTACAAAAGTGAATCGAGAAGATATTGACACACTGTTTTTTCACAGGGCATGTTTCAAGAGCTTTTGCTCTAATCATCAGCTGGAACTCGACTGGTGCAAATTGTAGTGGTTTCCTCTTTCTCCGTATCGTTGATAGACGGCATGATGTACTTGTCATAGATGTTGGTGGTGGATTTTCAAAATTCATGACTCTATGACGATTTTTGTTAATAAAGATTTTTTCCCATACAAAAAGGTCTATGGGGTGATTAACGTATTTTATTAAAGTTGTTTCCAAGTTGATGTCATGTCTAGTATTCAAAAAATGAAAAGCCACTGCTGATTTTTCTGTTTCACCATTTCCATCCTAAATTATACTTTGACACACAATAGTCCCTAATTTACACTAACTAGCTAATTACACAAAGGTCGGCATTGTATTCAGTACAGAACATCCATGTCCTAAACAGAGCCTCGTCAAATAATTATTAAAGGTAGGCCTCATTATTAAAATAAAAGGAAAAGTCCATTTTACTAATTTGTTGAGCCATTTCCTGATTTTCAGCTACGTACTGAACGAATCTTAAATATTCAAAGAATGCACGGAATGAACAGCTTTCACTTCTAACAGTACAATAAGTACTTCTGCTGGACAGCAAGCCTACTGTTGTAGAGCAATAAAACCCGAGACATAGTATTTTCTAAAACTGACCTGTGCTAATTGCATCCACATGTCTTTCTCCACCGGTGTTGGACAGATATCTGGAGCATTTTTGCAGAGGTTGGCTACAACTGTTACACATCTTTTTCATGTTGACTGCAGCATAAGAACCTGCAGGTTGTGTGCTTGCGCATGCGTATACCTTCACCTTGGGACTTGGAAAATATTCTCGCATCACACAAAAGAAAGTTTCTTCAAATTTTTAAATACTTCATACTTTTTCCGGCCGTGAAAACCTACACTCTCATTACTAATAACTATTCTTTTTTCTTCATTTACTTTTTTTTCATGTTCTTGCAAGGAGAACAGAGTTTCAAAGCCATCTGAAAAGATTTGACTGTTGATTCAGCATACCATAATCTTTTTATACTTCGGTGCAATATGTAAATGAGTAATGGAAGATTTATCTTTACTAACAAGCAGTAGAAATAATAGGTTTTATAAGAGTGAGTTGAGAAAGTTTTGTGATTAAAACATAATATTTTCTACGTTGTATTAAAGATTATTAATATACTTTTTAAAATTAATTGTTATAAATGTATCTATCAAATCTAAAAAAAATGTTGGCAATTCCAAATTCCATGCAAACACTAGTAAACAGCAAAATAACAATTAATAATCCTGGCAAATATTTACCTCAAATTGCTCTCGGGCTTCCAGCCAGGACATCAAGTGTTGAAACACCGTTTCAAAGCTTTGCATCATCTTCAGGGAAACTGAACTGAGGGGGAAGAATTCTGCTCCTATTTATAACCAAGAGATGAAGTATGATTGGCTCAACTACTTTCATTAAAACTTCACATAAAACTGGTAAAGATTGTTGAGATTTTATAACTTTTAACTAGTGGGATTTATGCTTATTTACCATATCGTTTGCTGAATAACAATCCAAGCTTTATTTTGTTTTAATGCTGAGTGTATGAGTATAAAAAATGAGCTTGGGTGTTAATACATTAAGAGGCAGTGTAGTTGATAAAAGCACTATCATTTGCAACTAATTTTTTTCTAGATTTTCAAGAAAAACCCCTCCTTCCACTACATTGAAAATTTTTCAAACTTCTTTATTTCATCAGATTAGAATGTGATATTCAAGATATATGTAAAAAAACAAAAACCTGATGTCATAATCAGTGACTTTCTCTACCTCAATATTGTTTATTAGTGAGTATACAAGCTATTCTTATGGAAGTTTTATTTTTCTGTCTGCACCATTTTAATGGTTATAAACGTTTGCAGAAATAGATAAATCACACATTTCATTATAGGTAAAAAGAGAATTGAGATTGTCAAATATTTAAGAAGTGGACAGTATATACTGGCCTTAAAATTCTTGCAAGGGAACTATCACTGTGCTGCTCATCTCAGAATTTGATGGTATAATGCCTGCTGTATATAAATAAACCATATGCACCAAAAATCTACGGTGGAGTATAACCACAATGCCTGGGAAGTGGCACATGCAACCACTTGCAAGTAGCTGCTGGATGTCCCTTATAGGCTCTGTGATGATTATAGGGGACGGCATTCCTTGGGTATGCCATGTGTAGGTTGCTACCCATCAGGGGTAAACAATCCTTCCCGAGCAATGCTGTGTTATTATGCCTACATATTCTGGATTATTTTCGGATACTTCCAGCTATATTCCGCACCTGATTTTTGGCACACAGGCCCCATATAGATCAGAGTTGTCATCAAATTCTCAAGCGAATACAAATGTGAGTATAGTGATAGTTCCCTTGTTAGCCCTTTCCATGCAATTACAAGAAACAGTCGAGTATTGACAGGACTTGCAAAAATGACAAAGTATTGTACATTTTGTTCAGTAGAAGATTCCGGGCTGTAAGACCTTGGTCCACTGGGTTTCTTAATCTCTCTCCCAGACATTATGCTTGCAACTGTGGCAAGCATTATCGGTGACATAGAAAAGTCTTCCTTGTACTCTTCGTAGCTACTCAGAGAGATGAAGAAACTCAGTGGACCTCGGCCTTACAGTCCGAAATCTTCAACTGAACAAGACGCCAGACGTGAAAGCCTACGTTTGTTATTGTACATTTTGAACAAATAATAAACAATATCTTAGAAATGGCTTATGCTTTTAAAGAGTTATTTTAAATAACTTATGTTTTAATGAGATCTACTCTTTTTAAAAAATTTTTGTCTGTTGCTTAACACATACTATTTTCTAACAATGTAGAAAGTTTCTTCTGAATGAAGGGAACCTCACAACTAAGCTCAGAAAATGCAAGATATAGACTTTATTTATCATGCAGAGTCTTTAATGTTTACTAGTTTAATCAAAATTTTTAAAGCCATTTGTGAGAGAATAAAAATGTTCTAGTTATCTAAATAGTTTTAGAGTGAGGGTATTTTTTTCTTTAAAATTGTGCTGCATCCTCAGCTTCTTGAACTTAATACAAAGTTTGGTGTCGCTTGCTCGCTCGCTCGCTCGCTCGTCGTGCTGGCTGGCTATATTTAGCTAGAAGGTTTTTGCTGCGTGCCCACCCGTTAAGGGTTTTACCGCAGGTAAGGTATATTTGGGATTTTGTAGGGTGACATGTGGGTTTTTAGGTTGGTATTATTGCATAAGGTTACATTGATTGTACCTTGGGATTGAAGGGACAGGATGCAATGCCTAGCACCCTGGTGTTTTGATTCTGAATTAAGATTGGTAAAATTTTGATGCCAAACAGCTTAGGAGAATTATGTGGAGCTCAGCTTTAGCTGCTGTTAGGATTAGCTCCTGGGTTATCTTCGGTGCCCGCATGCCATGCTGGGTACCCGATGAAAGTTTGGTATATAACCAACTTCTTGTTTTTAAATTATGTTGCTTTCTCTCTCTCTCCTCTCTCTCACTCACACAGACCTTTTTGGATTCAGAGTACCTCAAAACATGTGTTTCTGGTGAAATCTCAACATAAGGGTGGGGTATGATACTTTCCCTAGTTATTGTAAGAATGTACTAGAGCATATATTTCCATCTATATGCTTTGTGTCATCACTGTGAACGTCTTGCATTCTCAGCAGGACGACTGGTATACGCTATGGAGCAGGTAGAAGTTAGACCTTTGCCGGCCAGCAGTGTTGTTGATGCATTTATTGGGAAAAATATGGTACAAAAGTACTATTAAGGTGTATGCTACCACAAGAAAACAGTTCTGCTGTATATTTGACACTCATGCTACTTTATGGTCTTACAAATCGTATTTAAAAAAAAGAAATAACTAGATGTACTGCAAGTATATACTTTCTAACAATTCACATTAAAGCAATAAATATGAGGGTCGTTCAATGTATAATGCCTCACATTTTTTTTTTTTCCTTTGAACATATTTACTGTTAAGAGACAGAATTTGGTGACAATGTCCATCGATATGTCTTGTGATTTTTTATCATGTTCTATGGTCATATGCCAATGAGGTGTGAGAGCATGTTTTTCCTGTTGGTAAATGCGCTTGTCTGTAGACGTAGCCATGTTTTCATGGCATGAATGACACTCTCATTATCTTCAAAGTGTGCCGCTGGAGAGAATCTTTAAGCAGCCCAAAGATTTGAAAGTCCTAGGGTGTCAGGTCTGGACTGTAGGGTGGATGAGGCAATGATGTCCAATCAAATTTGACGATGTGTTCCCAGATGCTCAGATTTGTATGTAGGCGTGCATTATCATGTTTGAGCAACATTTCTGCTGGATTCTTATGAAATCGAACATGTTGGAAATGCTTTTGGAGTTTCCTCAGTCTTCACTTATGCCTCTGAATTAATGGTTGACTCTCTTGGCATCACATCTACAAGAATGATGCCATTACAATCCCAGAAGACTGTCACCATGACTTTTCCAGCAGAGGGGTTTGTCTTGAATTTCTTATTTTGTGAAGAATGAGGATGTTGCCATCCGGCTTTCGTCCTATGTAACAATCTGTAACAGAAAGGTTTCTCCGTCAATCTCAAAACACTCCAACAATTCAAGTGAAATGGCCTTTCTTTGAATCTTGTGTTTTGTTGTGAGTATTCATGGAACCCATTGAGCATGTCTTTGAATATCCAAGAGTATCATCATTGCAGATGCACTTCCAATGTTGACCGACAGCTGTTCAAACAATTGTTGAGTTGTGATGCTCCAGTTGGCACAAATAATGGCATCCTCACAATTCAGCATGTCTGGAGCAGTAGCTGTGATAGGATATCCCGAGTGTGGCTGATCATGGAGCTCTGTTTCTGCATTTCCTGAAGCTTAAACTTTCTTTATCCATCACCCAACTGTATTATTAACTGCAGCATTGCCATACACTGCACACAAATGTTTATGGATGTTCACCACGGTTTCTTTTTCCGCACACAATAATTCAATAACAGGACACTGCTTGTAGCATAAGTTGTATGTAGACGTCATTTTGACGCTGTACTACGCTCTGCCATCTGCCAGAACAGTTAGAAACTTCACTAGCCCACAGAAGAAACTTCAAATGCGAAATACTTACAAGGACGTTTGTCTATATATTAATGGCTTTTTAAAAAAATGTGGGGCGTTATATATTCAACGATCCTAGTAAAAATGCCACTTGTGTATACTGCAAATGAAAATGAAAACATTACCACTGTCTTCCAAACAAGAAGTATAGAAACATTATTAAAAGTGGAGTTGTGAAGTAACCGAGTTAACCCAAGAGTGGGCGTGCTAACTTTAACAGGAGAGGGCGTGCGGGGTACTCTATACCCTACATTCATTTCTCAATATTTTAATCATATTGATGCACTTTAAAATGTAAAGATACTTATATATCAGGCCTATTTTCTTTATTAACATGTAGTTAAATTTTGCAACCATTGTTGCGAACTGTTTCCATGCACACTGCATTGAATACAATCTGAACAAAATCGTTACACTGTTGTATAAACGGAATGCTTGAATAATAATCTACTGTCATAAAAGCATGCAAACAGATATAAAAGAACTCGGTAATGCTCTCTGATGGAAAGTAGCAGCATATGTTACATTTTTGAGAAATTTATATCAAAATTGACAACAGCATGAAAAGGTGAGAGTTCATCACTAGTAATTCTTGCTAATCTTTACGGCCTCAGAAAATGTTTTACGATGTTCTCTTTATTTTACCACCCTTCGGAAAATCCACTCTTCCCATTTTGCAATAGCTATCTTTCCCAGAAAAACAGTTATCAGAACTAAGAACACAGACTCCTCTACGTCACTTTGTTCAGAATCAGTGTTGTGGTCCCTTTACTCAATTACTACTTCTTCACTTGATTCGTCGCTCTCTATTAGATTGTCTTCTGGCAGTTCGTTGAATATCTTCAACATTTCCCCTGGAGTTATTTTTAAAAAGCATGTGTAAAAGCATTTTTATTGCTACAGTATAACTACTAATATTATTGCATGCACACACACTCACATGTCCGTAATAATGACAGCAAGTCAGTTAAATGAGATTATTTATGTGGACAGGTGCACAGGGAACTTTATACCCCAGCTCAACAATACTGAACAAACATGACACACACTCGCAAAATAGGATGTGACTATATCAACACACGTTCAAAAGAACAATGAACGAATAGCAAACATAACAGACTGATGGAATCATTAGCAATGTTGCCACATGCAAAAATGTAAGTTTGGGGTTCTTTATATCCCAGCATGTTTGCTCTTGGGTTAAGAGTTTACTTTCTTTTGAAATGCATTTTCATTCATATTTTTGGAACGAATTCGTTTTGATTTGCCAAGTCTCTCAGTATTTGAACAAAGAGGTGAAATATGTAATCGAATTTTGGATTGTAAACTTTAATCTGTCAGTTGAACTTATCTGACGAGGTTTGCTAATTTTCATGAGAGAGAAAAAGTGCTCACATATGTTAAGAGAAACTTAAAGAACAGTTGAGCAGCCAATAGGTGAAGTCTTGGAAATCTTGGTTATGAGAGGTGTTTTTAGAAATCACACAAATTGCTATTTCTTAAGTAAGTTGTTCTTTACACCTCTCCTCAACTGTAAGTCCCATTTGTCCAAATATGCCCTTCCTCATTCACAAGTAATCTTATACGTCAATGCCACATCAGTCTCCTTCAACCAGAAAAGTCAGATCTAGCTCAGCATTGTATAGAGTATGTTCACAAAATCAATTTTAATGTCTCGGTTCTAGACAGGCATTTTGATAGACTTATTAAAGAAGCCATCCAGATTAAACTCAATCCATTGATAGATAGAGTCAACATGAAAAATTCAATGCCATGGCCGGGATTTGAACCATGGATCTCCTGGTTTCCATTCAGTTGCTCTAACTCATTGAGCTAACATGGCCAGCATGCCGTCCTGATATTAAATTCTCCATTTGAATTATATATTTCCCCGGTAAACCACTAAGGGCTCTCGCATCCAAGATACACCGTTTGTGGCGACTTACTATCGTAAGTACTTGAGTTCCAGGTTTCATCATTTAACTCTTATTATTTTAGTTAATTGATGGAAATTAATCATTTCTTCACCCTAGCCGTATATAGGCTAAGGTTTTTGATAGATAGTCAACATGAAAAGTTCAATGCCATGGCCGGGATTTCAACCACGGATCTCCTGGTTTCCGTTCAGTCGCTCTAACCCATTGAGCTACCTTGGCCAACATGCCATCCTGACATTAAATTCTCCATTTAACTCATATATTTCCCTGGTAAACCACCAAGGGATCTCGCATTCGAGATACACCATTTGTGGTGACTTACTATCGTAAGTACTTGAGTCCCAGGCTTCATCATTTAACTCTTATTGTTATTTTAGTTAATTGATGGAAATTAACTTGATGGAAATTAATCATTTCTCCACACTTCACACTTAGCCTATATGGCATTGAATTTTTCATGTTGACTCTATCAAAAACCTTAGCCTATATACGGCTAGTGTGAAGAAATGATTGATTTCCATCAATTAACTAAAATCAATCCATTGAAGTTCAATAGAGATTCGAAACTTCATTTGAGTACAGCTTGGGCTCCAGCCTTAAAATATACCTGTAGTAGAAACTGTGCAGAAAACTCTAGATGGGAGAATCCTAACCAGATGAAGCACTGTGCAGAAAATTTAAGATGTGAGTTCTTGCTAGTTCCTGTGAACTAGCTGGACCAATGGCATACAGCTATGCAGTCATTGGCTTGAGGTCACACAAGCCCTACCCACATGATGGAGGGTTTTTATATTGGGACGGTTGGCTAACTTTTTTATTCAGTTCCTGAGGAAGGCCGTGGAGCTTGGAATGTACAAAAGCTTGACATTTTTAACCTTGGCATGACTGATCAGCTGTAAAGCTATAATTAACATGCATTCTCATTAAAGGACAAAATCCCAAAGGAACAAACATCAGTGCAATACACATTATAATCAAGCGCATGTAGGAAAATTGAAACCAAATGCAACAGTTCAAATATATGTAGACAAAATTCAGCAGTAATAAATATTTATCTATTTCAATTCCGTTCTTGGAAGTGTTGAAAACAGTGTTGTTGTAATAAATTAAATTTAAAGGGAGTCGATTAATGACACTAAAACAACACTTACTTTTACATTTTTCAGGAACATGTTTCAGAGACTTTGCCTCCATCCTCAACTGGCCATCGACTGGTTCTCATTGGTGTAGTTGATGATATTTTGTAATAGGTGTCCTCTGGTGGCGGTTCAAGGAACTTGCTGAACCGCCACCAGAGGACACCTATGACAAAATATCATCAACTACACCAATGAGAACCAGTCGATGGCCAGTTGAGGATGGAGACAAAGTCTCTGAAACATGTTCCTGAAAAATGTAAAAGTGTTGTTTTAGTGTCATTAATCGACTCCCTTTAAATTATCTATTTATTTTATTGTTCATTTATTTTTCCCAAGCTCTGTGATATTAAACCAAAAGTGAAACTTGAAAAAAAAAAAACAGCAAAACCCTCCAGCTCTTTCAGGAGGAGTATTTGCATCACCAAATACAAGAAGTCATAATGAATTTTGAAATCCTGTTTGTAAAGAAGACAGTAAATCCCGCACCTATCACAGTTTAGGAATACAGCTCCAGTAGAGCTTACTGAATGTTATAACATTGCTTGAAAACATCTCCCTGGAAATTAAATGAGTTAAGCTTAAATAATTCAATAATTGACCCAGTGAGGAGTAAAGAAAACTTACTGAATTAACTGTAGTATGCAAATTTATTGTGTAAATAGTAAACCTGTCGTTTTGTATGTCTGTTTGCTAATGAAAAGCTGACAAAGTTTAACATAGGGGAAGGTCAGTAAATCATATAATTTTTGAGTCGAACTAATACTCAATGCTCCATTTATTGCTAATATTTATCTAGAATGCATTTCGTTAGGATCTTCCTAACATCATCAGCTGTTGTTAGGAAGATCCTAACGAAACGCGTTCTGGGTAAATACTAGCAAATAAATGGAGCATTGAGTATTAGTTCGACTCAAAAGTTATATTAATTTTGTGCTTCATTGTATCATAGCCCTTACACATTGGAATCAGTAAATAATATTTATTCCGTGTGGATTTTTCTGTGGAACTTAATCATATTGGCTACAGGCTTTAAAGAAACATTTATTTACTTTTGTGCTTCATATTTGTGCATAAATACTAACTGATACAAATTTTAACACAGTGAAAATAATGCAGATACTAATTAAAGGTTTGAGTCAATTAAATACTTTGTTTCACTAGAACATGTTTTGCAGCATATTGCCTGCATGATCAGCTAAATGACCATATAGATTATATGCTGTTCTTAAGTTTGTTTATATATCTTCAAACTGAATTAATTTTTTGGAGCAAATTGGATGTTTTAACTACTTTTTTAAAAAAAAATTAAATTCTTAAAAGCCTAAGAGATGCTGCATACATTTTATAGATTTCCAATTTAATTGTTTATTTTCTTTAAAGAATTTAAAGTGTTTAACAATAAAATTAAGCATGTAAAGCTGTACTGTCAACAGAAAGAGGAACATTTCCAACATATTCTGTAAATTAGCGAGTTAATTATTATTTTTATTTGTTCTTTCTTTCTATGGATTATCCAAATATACATCAGCCAGTCCATCACTATTAGCATCACAAACACTTGGAGTCAGGGATACCATCACATTCCCATATCTTGTTTATTCTACCACCATGGAGGGACTTAAAATATGTATTAAATTCAATCTATTTTCTTATTTATTTTTCTCAAAGGGTAGTATCAAGAAAATTCTCTCAGATGTAATTCCATCACTTGAAAGATTGTATGACAATAACTTAATTTAAGCAGGAGAATTTCTATGTATGCTGTTATAAACTCTACGAATAGCAGTGTTGGCCATGTGTGTTTGGAGGAATTTAGTAGCAGTGACGTCAAAATTAATTGTAAAAACTATTGGAAAGAGGTTTGAAAGAGGTACAAAATGGAGGCAATGGCCTTTGAAACTAGTCCCTCGATAATATAAAAAAGTAAGTAACAAGTGTCAATAAACTGACTACAAATAGTTTTTACGATTAGGTTGGCCATGTTTCAGTAGAAATTGTCTTCGCTCAATGATCACATGTCTTTCATATGGCACAGCACTGTCAACTTGAATGAGCCAATAAAGCTGTTCTCTCTTTAAGTTACGATTAGAATGACATGGCTCATGCACCAAACCATAGGCTCTCATAATGTCTGGCTTGGATCTAATTACTAGAACTCAAATTTTAGGTTAAATAGCTATTTCAAGGTTTCATAGCCAAGTACATGATAGGCATTCTACCCAACAAATAGGGTAAAGGGAGGTATTTTTGTGTCATAGGCAATTTCGTGATACTTTGTCAATGGGGTGTCGCAGAGAAACCAGTTAGTGTTAACTCATCTTTCACTCAAAGTATAAACTTGAAAGAAGCGTAGAGACAGTGAAGCACAACTTAGCACAAAAGTGAATCGAGAAGATATTGACACACTCACACTTAGACCTTTCCGTATGGGAAAAAATCTTCACTAACAAAAATCGCCATAGAGTCATGAATTTTGAAACTCCACCACCAGACATCTTTCACAAGTACATCATGCCATCTATCGACGATACGGAGAAAGAGGAAACCACTACAATTTGCACTAGTCGAGTACCAGCTGATGATAAGAGCAAAAGCTCTTGAAACATGCCCTGTGAAAAAACAGTGTGAGTGAAGCAGTGTGTCAATATCTTCTCGATTCATTTTTGTGCCTCTCTTTCAGTGTTGGTAGTTGACATATTTGTTGCTAGAGCTCAGGAGCTATCGGCAGGCACGTTAACACCAACTGGTTTCTCTGTAACATCCCTTCGAAAAAGTATCACCAAATTGCCTATGTTATGAAAATACCTCCCTTTATCCTATGAAAAGATTGCACTACATATACATATTTTGATGTCCCCTGATTACAAAACAAAGAAACACAAAAAGAAAAAGAAAGCATTTTTTTAGAAAAACTAAGTGTACTTGCAGCTCAAAATTGAAAGACCAGTTAAATACCAAACTTGGTATTAATTTTCAGCATTTTACAATGGCGAGAAACATCTTAGAGAAAGTCCCTCTCACCCCTGTGTTTAAGAAAAACAAGTTTAAGTAAAAAAAAAAAAATGTGTTTAAGATATTTTTTAGCCAAATAAAATATGTATTTTGAATTTTCTGAAAATGTCTTGAGAAGATCTTTACATTCTGGATGACCTTTGCATAAGTATTAAAGTGCAAGAGATAGACAAAATTTTAACTGCAGAAAAAATGTAGATCTTGTTAATATACACAATTATGTGAAACCAATTTTTTGTGGAGTAAATTACCGCCAAGGTATCTCTTTTATTTGAGTTTTCCACTACTCATATTTTTCTCAAACAGGAATATATTTTTCATTTTTTTATCTCTTGGCAGTACAAAGAGGATGAAATTTTAAAATTACCATGTAGTGACCCTTGTACTCTTAAAAGATTAGGCTGTCTTTTAAAGCCTACAAAAAAAATAGCAATAAGATAATTTCTGCAAATGTTTATCTTAATGAATATGAAATAGAGGAATAAGAGCTTATAAGAATATGAGAGAATGTATGCTTTCATGGCTGGAGTAAATTTAACTGGAAGTTATTTGTGGACTGTTACGCCATCATTTGCTGGAGATAGATGTTTGAGGCATTTTATCCATAATTGCAGTGGATATCTTCAATGCCATGGTCAAAATCTCCTTAGAGAAGGTTGCATTGGGTCTGAAGTGCTGACTGTCCTTGCAGCTATATTTATACCTAGAGCGCTCTCCACTGGTTAGTCCAGATACATATTCTTATGCTTATAAAATATTTTGTACAAGAAAGGAGAAAGTTCTGTTAGTTCAATACATATAATGTTTTTTTACTACTCTTGTTTCATTCGTCTTTTATGCAGCAGTGAAAGTTTAAATCTTGATATCTTAGGGTTGCTTTCATTCAAAGATTTTGTAGAAGTTTGGTTATAAGAATGAGACATTCTGGAAAAAAAGTGTTGGTTTATTTTAGTGCTTTTGCAGGTAGATTCACTCATTTGAATGGAAACTTTCTCTCTCTAGGTCTCTAAGTCATCTGCTATTGGTTTGTGATCATGGTAAAATATAATTACCTTTCAAAGAGCAAGTAGCTCAGTGGTATATTTCCAATTTTTTGACTCACATACTTCTTTTTCTTCATTGACTGTTATGCATATGTTGACAAGGTTTCTCCCTGTTTTCATTGTGTATTTTAAGTAATTTCTTACATTGCCAATCTTAACATTACACTGTGTTTCGCAAACATTTTCGGAGGATGGCTGCAACTCAGTTCTAGAATGGTTTAGGTCAGAATGACATATTGTAGTTTACATACATTTTGAATGTGATCTATTCAATAAGTTTTGCATGTGTTATTGTTTTCTTCCAACTTTATAAGCTCATATAATGTACGAGGGCTGTTCAATAAAGAATGATCACAAATTTCTTTTTGACAACGTACCTTTACTCATCCTCATAATTTTGATGATCCTTCTCAAAATAGTCTCCCCTGAATGTGATGCACTTGTCCCAGCATTTCTGCCAGTCTTCAAAGACATGCTGGAAACAATTTTTTGAGAGATCCTTCAAAATCGCCTCCGCAACCTTCACCACTGCTTCTGATGATGGATAATGCATACCACGAAGGCGTTTCTTCAAGTTTGGGAATAGAAAAAAGTCATATGGGGGCTAAATCCGGACTATAGGGACGGTGAGGGATGCACTTCACCTTGATTTCTGCAAGATATTCAGCAACAACATTGGCAGTATGTGGCCGTGCATTATCGTGGTGCAGCATCCAGCCTGCTTCACGGAAATGTGGTCTTTTGCACCTGATCTAACCTGATCACCTGATCTAAACCTGATATGGTTTACAATTTTTTCAGGACATCCCTGTAGTATTGTCCAGTTACTGATGTGTGTGCAGGTACAACGTGCTGATAAAACATTCCATGAATATCAAAGAATGAGATGACCATCACTTTCCCAGCAGTAGCAACCACTTTTGCTTTTTTGGGGGTTGGTGATGAAGGAGATTTCCACACTGAGCTTTGCTGTTTGCTCTCAGGATCAAAATGATGTAGCCAAGTTTCATCAGCAATGATTATGTTTGAAAGAAACTCCAGATCTTCCTCTAGCACCAACTTTAACTGCATGCAGACCTGCATGCGAATGTCCTTTTGTTCGGGAATCAACAGTCTTGGAACCCATCGTGCACAAACACATTTCATGTGTAATGTTTCTGTCACCAATGTGTGGGTGGCACTCAATGAAATGTTCAGTATTTCAGAAAGTGATCTTAAGGTAATTCGTTGATCCTCTCTCACAATGGCAGCATCAGTGTTGATGTTTTCTTCCATAAGAGCAGTAACTGGAGCACTGGGTTCAACTTCCTTTGAAATTGTTTGTCTCCCCTCTTTAAACATTTTAAACCACCTTCGAGCTGTGCTTTAGGGAAGAACAGACTCTCCATAGGCCTCCTGTAACATTGTATAGACCTCAACTGAAGATTTGTTATGACAAAAGCAGAATTTCAAAGCCGCATTTTGTTCCTTGTGTGTTACCTCCATTGCAGTGGTAGGCGACACTGAACATGTCTGAACTTACCTGGTTCTCACAGGCGGGAACCAGGAGTACCAACAATGAAACTACTACAGCGTGTTTGTTTCACATTAAGCTAACAGAATATAATAAAATTGAATTTTAGTGCAAAAAATTATGACTGTAAAAAATTATGATCATTCTTTACTGAACAGCTCTTGTATTAGCAATCATATTTAAGACATAATAACATGTTTCTAGTCATAATAATTAGGTAAATTTGCTGCACTTGTCTGTGTGATTTTTAATCTTCAGTAATTGAATTGCAGTTTTAAACCTTTGGAAACTGAAATACATTTTAGTTTCATAAAATTATATATTTAACTTCTGGAAACTTTTTTTGTGGTAGGGGGTGCCTATGCCTATTTTTATAATTTTAAAGGTAGTTTAAACTGCCTAAAACTGGGTTTTTAAAAACCTAAAAGTTTGAGATTAATAATTACAAATGGGTGAAATGATGTGGCAAAATACATTTCTTGAGTTTGTTTGGATTTTTCCTCAAAAGTATTGTACTACAGCCAACAGGTCACATGATGGACTTCATAGCACCATTCAATGTGTATCCGTGCTAATGATAATTTTGAGTATTTCTTTTAAGGTTGATTTACATATGGTGTGTAAAAATATTTCATAAAATACACCATAATACAATGTAAGCAGCAGAGTCATAAACAGCTTTAACAGTGTACCTATGTTCATATACAGAGCAGTTGTTTTATGACCTGGCCTGGGATTATGTGTTGGGCATTCTATCTACTATACTTTTCTAGATTTCCAGTGTTACATACTTATAAGTAATATGTCCATGCTTAGGCTTTCACGGCCGGCGTTAATCCAATAGAATATATCTCCCGGGCTTGTGGGCCGTGGTCCAGAGGATGGAAATTCTCCTCACGTTTCGCTCATATCTCAGACGAGCATCTTCAAAGGATTCTAGCTGGGTACTTGCTGGAATGTCGTTCGGCATGAGGCCTCATCAAATATAGCCGGTCTGTCCACACCTCCTTGCCTGCCATTGGTCCTCTATCAGCCAATCTCCATGCAACTGTAAGTGTGTGCTGCTGTTGGTCCGGTTTGTTCTCTATGGCTTTACAAGACACAAAAGTAAAGCCATAGAGAACAAACCGGACCAATAGCAGCACACAATCCTCTGAAGATGCTGTCGGAGATATGAGCGAAACGTCAGGAGAATTTTCATCCTCTGGACCACGGTCCACAAGCCCGGGAAATACATTCTATTGGACTTATAAGTTATAGTAACATACATTATGAGTTTTGATTTTAAAAGTTTAGTAGATATATGAACAGAGGTTTTCGAAATGTCCACTTGGTCTTTCAACAATCTTATCATTTTCTGTGGAGAACATTCAAATGATGCAGCAATTACCTCAACGTTTTTCTCTGCTAGAATGTCGTTTTCATTTCTTAGGTTTAGCATTTAGTAATCCAATTGTCCTAAACTTATTACGGAGACATCTGACATTATCTCTATTTAGAACTAGAGTACCAGGATAGATCTACAAATTGTCTAAATATCTGTTAAATGATTTGGTTGTTTCATATGTATCATTCATAGTCTTCTCTTTTGAGATGCACGGTGAACAAACTGAATATAGACAGCAGGAATTAATGTTTGTTACATTTCACAGTGTTGATAAACATAATTTTTCACCACTAGTGAGCTAGCAGAACATATAGAGGTCACTGCAGTCGTGAATCAGCATACATGCTATCTGGCCTGGCTATAAAATGACCGCTCAGTATATTTTCATCCTGTGCATGTCAGAACCAAAGTTCTGACATATTTGTTACTCTCTGTATATAGGACTTTAAACTAATCTGGGAATATGGGTGAAAAAAGGTTAATATACTATTAGCTAAAATTATAAATTAAGCATGAAATAACAACTAGAAAATATATTTATGTTGTGATTTGTCCTCTAGCTTACGGTATTTAGCCCATAAATAAAGTGCTGGATTTTGTTTGTTTATGGTTTGGCATTACTGTTACAGTTTTTATTCCTCTTTCTTGGTCCTTTAGACAAAATGCCCCTATTTATTGGTGTTACAAGCTGCCTGTGGGGCTTGCTTCTGCTCCTTATGAAAATCTATTTCTGACCATGCGTGACCGACTTACCGGAGTGGGAAGGGTGTTCCTATCACCACCTCACCGTCTGGTAAAGTACTGGTTGCTGTTCTGCTGGTGCTCTTGCTATAACTGGCTGCTACCTAGTAATTTTATTTATTTTTTTGCCAATTTCCTACTAAATTGGTCAGTTTTCCCCCCACCTCTACCAATTAATGAATAACCTGTTTCCTGTGATTCATTGTGATGAAAGTTTGAAGTTTTCAGTTTTGATTTTACTGTAGGGGTTGTCCATAAATGATGTGTCACTGAAGTGGCAGCAGAATGATTCTAAAACAAATGACTCGTGCTTTCCAGAAAGCTAAGCATTATTAATGGATAGCCCCCACATAAATTTATGTTCTAATAAAATAACAGAAGTTTGGCATTTGTTATCCAATGATTTGATTTTTTTAAGTGATTTGTTGCACTTTTAACTTAAGTATTATGTTTAGTAATTAAAAATACTTTTTTGTTCTTTGTAGGGCTTGTGTTGTGTTGTTCCCTCTCCTGCCTTCATTATAAATAGCTTTAAAAGATATATTATTTTTGCTAGAAAAATGAAGATCTAAAGTTACCTTTCTGTACATAGATGGCCCATTACTTCATTAATGTTTAATGAAGTCATAAGTTAAATAACTGTGTCTTTTAGCTTATATAAAAAATACTTGTTCATTTTTTGTGCTTCCCTGTTACCCTTAACACAAACATTTAAATGAATAAATTATCCTAGGAAGCATAAGTGCATTTAATGAAGTTATCTTTAACATTATTGTTGGACTATCCCATTGTTATGTATATATCAACAATGAAGAACAAACAATTAATGAAAAACGTGTAATTAAGTACACTAGTTAAATGTCAGGAATTAATTTGATTTCATTTCAAAGAAATACACCTGAATGATGAGATTACTGAAATTTGTATTTAGTTAATTTCCTATTTCTTATTACAATATGTAGCATATACAACTTCATACATATATAACATAATTAATATACCATAAATACAATATCTTACATACTCCTCATTTTGGAGTTGCATATTCCCATGCCCCATTATAATTAACCCAGGTTGTCAAATTTATTGTCAATAGACTTTGCAGTTTCTGACATTGTCAAATTTTATACATATAAATACATGTATAAATACAGTTGTTTTTAATTACAAATTAAGGAATAAATTCAGCATGTCATATGTACTACAAATTAAGGAATAAATCCATGTGGTACAATGATTATAATTCATTAATACAATACAAACTTTTTGTTAACAAGTACTTCTTCAGAGCACCCTCGAATTGCTTGCCTTTACAAGACCTTAGATGTGCTGGCAATTTTTTGTGAAGCAATAAGCCCATCACATTTGGATCCCTGTCGGAAATATTCTTATTAAAACTTTGCCTAAAAAAATTGTCCTTGTACCTAGTGTTATGACTATGAATATTACTATTTTTAAGATTTTCCTTTTGTACTGCATAAGTTACTACATTATAAACATACAGAGAATATACTGTTAATATTCCTTTATCCTTAAGTATTTCCCTACATGATTCTCGGGAACTCAAATTGTAGATAATTCTGATGGCCCTTTTTTGCAATCGAAATAACCTTCCCATATGCGTTGCAGCAGCACAATTTCAATTTTCCGTATAATAAATGTGGATATATGACTCCATAGTAAATAATTTTAAGCCCTTTTTCATCAGACATTTTTGAAATAATGTATTGTAATGTGTATATAATGGAGCATTTTAAAACTTGGGATCTATATTTTTGTTTCCCTTTATACCTTCTGCTATTTTTCCTAGTTGTTCTCATTAGTCTTCCCTGTTTTATTATGTTTTCTTCTGATCTTAGATTCAAGATTCTTTTGCCTCTTATTTCATTTGATATGTTTTCCCACTTATGCCAAAGAAATTTGTCTCTCCAATATTTTGTTTTTTAGAAATATTGGAGAGCAAGAGAGCTAATGGCTTTATTACCAAAGCCTAGCATTTGAAAACAACAACATATTTTGCTTTTTGACAGTCAAAAATATAATGCCAAGTACTATATTCTTTTACACACATTGAACATCTTCCCTTCCTTATACTCCTTAAGTATATTACTCCTTTTCTAAACCATGCCAACCCTTCTCTTCCTACTTTATCACAGATGTCAATAGTTTTCCCTGCCCCAATCATTTTTCAGTGTTTTTTATAATTTCAGAGATCTTTTGTTATTAAGATTAGACGTAATTCTTGTTTTTACTTCTTTCCAGAATCCCTTTTCTGTTCTTCCACTATCTAACCAGAATGAACCCATACCTATTTCTTGTAAAATCTTTTGAATTTTATATATCCAAGTCTCTCTCCCCTTTATTCTTGTTTGCGCTACCAAACACTATGTAATAATGTTTCCCTCATCTATATTCCATATGCTGAGCCAGTATTTCAGAATTCTATCCATCATCTTGCTTTTGTAACCTAATCTTCCTAATTCTGTTAAAGCCGCCTCATTTGGTGAGGATCTAGGTAAGCCTAAAACAAGTCTACAAAATAGTCCCTTTCCATCCTTCATCTGGCCGCCATATTTCTATTCCATATAGCATTCTACTTTCTACAATTGAACCAAACACCCTTTCTAACCATTTTACTTGCATATTTGGTATTTTATTAATACACGATCTAAAATACCCTTTTGGCAGATATTGATTTGAAATCCCACTGAATGTATATAGGATTTCAGTCAGAACTAATTGCACAGCCATCACTTATGTTTACTTATATGCTCTATTTTGGGAAACTGTTTCTTTCCATCATCAGAAGGCAGACATTATAGGAAGAAACATTTTCTTTAGCATGTCATGTAAGTTAATACTAGTCACGTCAGTGTAACTAATTCTGACTCCTTAAGTAAATTAAAAACCACATTGTTTCGGCTCCTTTTGCTAAATCAGCCTATTAAGATTAAACAGCATTTATATAACACACATTTCACACAGTGTTTCACAACTTGGCAATTGAGTGTGTGTCTGCAAAACAAACATTTAATTTCTCAAATGAATGGAGAATTGTATTTCTTCTTTCAACTATTCCACAAATAAGGATGTTCTGTTAGATGTGTGGGGGATAGCAGTGCTGATTTATAGTGACTTTATACTAAGAACAGTTATTTATAAGTGTTAGTCTGCTATAGCTAACTGTTCACCAGCTCATCCTTCTATTGTCCTTTTCAACTTCTATTTTTTCTAACATATAAAAAATTTTGCCGCACTTCTCAGTTGTAACTAATCTTTTAAAATGTTTCTCATTGTCAGCTCTTTATTTCTATTTAGCCATTTCCTACAAACCAATTGTTTCCTCCAGTAGTCTGTACTTGAATATTCAATATCATCTTCCCTACCATTACATATTGAACATTCTTCCCTCAGTGCATTCTTCCTTTCATTCTTTAGGCTACACATTTCCAAATGATACTAAGCAGTCCCATCCTTTTCACTCTTGTCACAAACCTTGAGATCTAACTCTCTTGCTAATTAAGATTTCCATTTACAGTAGAAACAAGGTGACTTTTTATCCTTGATATTGTTTGCCCATGTATATTTTCTAGTCTCTTATTTTCCAACCTCCCTTTGCTAATGTATATCTTGGGGCCACCCATTTATCATTAACACCTCTTTGGTTTTTTCAAAATCATATTCTACTATTTGTTCAGGCTTTTGAAAATTCAAACAAGCACATTTATAGGGCACAAGATTTAACTTGGCACCTAGTTTTTAGAAAGAGAAGTACTCACAATATCTTTGTAACTGTCCCTCTTTTATGGCCTGCCAGCCAAGGCAGACACGTCAGTGGCAGATGATACTCCTTTGTCTGTTTGTTTTTCGTCCTCCAAACTTGGTTCCTGTTCTTCATTGTCAGAAATTTCAAATGTACATTATCTGAATCATCTTCTAAATTAATTATGAAGCTATCACTAATTTCATCTATTGATCCATCTTTCTCCCAATAAAATTGTTACTTGCAACAAGCTATCTGCTAGTTTTGTTGCTACACTTTACCTACTGCACTATCAAACAGCACTTTCACGCCACTATACTTAAATAAGTTGTGTTTTGTGATATCATTTTTTATCTGTGCCCATATAAGTTCTGTAGCATATGTCACAGTGATATGGAGATAGCATGGCCATGCATTTGCACTATATGATTTACTTCTTAAATTTTGAGACCGTCTTTTTTCAGCTTTATTAATTCGTAAAGTGCAGCTTTGGTGGAATGCGAATCAAATTCAATAATATTGTCACGGAGCCATGACTGCATTACTGATTTAACTGATGATATTGGAACCATGTTGATTTGAGTAGAATGATAAGATGCGTTGTCTGTTACTATAACACTATTGGGGGAAATGTTGGGTAACAACTGATGAATAAACATTTTTTAAATGTTTCACTATCCATTTCATGATAGTCTTTGCTTGATTTTGATTTAAAACTCAGAAGAGCGTTGGGAATAAAACCAATCAAAACTCCCTGTGTGTATGATTATACAATGCTGGCCTTTGCCTATTGGTATGTATACTGGAAATTAAAAAACATCCTCTTCACTTTTCCTAACTTTGTTTTGCATATAAGTAAATAATAGGACCACTGGAAACCCTTATCTCTTTCATTTTTCTTAGAAACACGAATCTGTTTCAGCAGCATCTGGCCGTTCCATCAGGAAATTTTCCTCCGCGTGAGTTCTTTACAAATCTGAATTTCATTTTATGCAGTACTTTTTGCAAGTTCCATAAACTCCTGTTAAACAATTTGTTTTTTCTTTTAGAATTTTATTTATGATCACAATTTCCCTACCATCTGATCTTATAGCTTTACCCTTTCTTCTCATGCCTCCTATAGAACTAGTATAGACACTAGCACTAATCCCAACACTATGTCAAAATTCTCAAAATTTAAAAACAGTTTTCATGTTTCTAACCCGATAACAACTGATACTTGTAGAAGTTGCAATAGCACTGATAGCTGCTTGATGTTATACCACAGCAGATAATTAGGGAATACAATAGGGCTTTAAAAGGGACTGACCATTTCAAGAAAAGAAAGCCAGCATCCATGCTAGATAAGGATAGTGCAGAAAGTGCCAAGTTAAGTCTCATGCATTATAATAACTAGCTGTCCGAGAGTTGTATCTTGAAAAAGTATTAATATTCTTTCAGTTGCTAGTCTCTCTTTTGCCAACTCCAGCATACATCCTGCATTTGTATTGTTTTAGGGGTCCCCTAAATTGGATTTGCAAAACATTCCCGATTATTCATTCTCCATTTATCCAGCCATTACTAACTCCCCATCTAGATACCTTAAGATAAACATGAGATCTTTTGTATCATTTAACAGCTTGTAAGAAGTATTTTTTGTATAAAAGCTTTAAGTGGATTATAACATTTTCAGAGTTGCAAAGTGCTATAAGCATAATGTAACTTGCTAACCAGTACTCATATGCACTCAATCTGTATTCATTTTTTAGGAGTAAAGGAAAAACTTGAAATCCCATAAAGTTATTGGCACTCTTCAAAGCTCTTCTACCTAATTTTACTACAAACCTTGGTTTCCTAAGTATTGTTATCTGAAAAATTTGTTTCTTGATATCTTTTTTTATAATTTTGCATCTAGTGCATTAAATGTCGATTTAATGAAGTTATTTATAATATCAACAATGATAAACTTCATATATCATTTAAAAAATATCTCTTCCATCTAATTTTATAATTGCATATGTTAGAATGTAATATCAGTTTTACTGCTAGAAACTAATCAACAAAATCTTTGTACCTGATATAGTCAGGTAGAATATATATGTATGCTGCTGATTAGTCTTGTGTCCTGGAAAACTTCAACACTGAGGTTATATCACTAAAACCACTTTACACAGACTTCAATCTTATCTATTTCTGTTTTAGCTCAAATTCATATAAATTTGATTTTCCCTAATTTGTTTACGTTCTTCATCTGTTTGCCCTTTACTTTTCCTAAATGGATACCAGTCTTTTGTATATTATTCCTGATTTGAATACTCAAGAAGATCCACAGTATTCTCATAAACTCTTAAAGGCAAAGAAATTAAATGTAATAGTTGATTGCATTTTAATACAGTGATAGCTTTGTTTCATGTCATTTTTTTTTAACAATACTGGGCTGAATTTGGTCCACTATAGGTTCCACGAATTTTGCTGAAGTAAGATTAATGTATTTAGGCACAGTCCTGGGCAAGGATTTGAACACTTTTTGAGCAGAGAAAGCCAGCACTCAACTCCCATCTAGACTGAAGAAAATGTTCAATGCAGAACGTAGACAGATAATCCAATATTTCATATAAAATTACAGGTTTATCTCACTCAACCATTCACAAGTTTCATCTTACACAGTGTAGGATTTCACAGCCGGAGTCAGTAAACTAGAAGTTATTTCCAGCCTATAATAGGTAATAGGGTCTGCTGGAGATAGATGTTACAGATGTTTTTCATCTATAACTGTGGTGAACATCTTCAGGGCATGGTCAAAGTTTTCTCGGAGAAAGTTGCATTGCATCTTAAGTGTTATATGCATACAGAGAGTGCTCTCCGCTAATTGGTTCAGATGCTGGTTGGCTGGTGGGATTGGGATTTCACTACGGAGGGGATTTGGTACGTAGGCCACCATGCTGGGCCCATTGTTCCTATGCCCCCAAGTGGGGGCACCCCCAGGAGGAAGGGTGAGGTGAAGGAGACAGAGGGCAGCCGACCCAAGGAGCCACGACAGTACAGAGGGCAGGGTCCCTGTATTTAACTTGGATAGAGACTTCCCCCGAAAGGCCAGGAGAAGGAACTCGCTCCCCCACAGCGGGACGGCAAGGAGCCCAGCAGCCAAGCCCTAATGGTACCAAGGCAGGCGATCCGAGCCCGAAAGGTCCCTGGCTGGCAGTCCTGAAATGGTCCCAGCAGAGGAGCGGAGACCAACAACTGACCTATCGGAGGAAGAAGTAGTTTTTCTCAGAGCATAGCATCCTGCCATGCACTGCCAAGACATCCGCCAACACTTCTACCCTGAAAGAGACCACCAGATGAGAGATGATATGAAATGATAATGGAGATGAAATGAAGGGACAAGAAATTCGGGGGATGTAATTAACCTACCCAGCATTCGCCTAGCAACCCGGGAAAAGCCTGAAAAAACCCATGGGTCAGGTAGGTCGGCAATGGGAATTGAACCTGGGCCTCCCGAATGCGGGCCACAGACGAAACTGCCGGAGCCATCCCGCTCGGTTTGGCTGATGGGAGGATGAGCCTGGTTTCTATGGTGGTGTTCCCTTTTAATTCCTAGGCTTTCAACAGGAATGGCATTGTCATCGAATGCAAGAAGCCTCACGTAACAAAAGAAAACAGCCAAACTGAAGGGACCTTTGCCCTTCTTTAAGGAGACTTCAGCCATATCACTGATGTCCATTGCTGTTGTGGATGAATTGTCTAAAACATTCCAGCCGAATATGGTACAACAGCCCAGAAGTAACTTTGTTATGTTCATCTGTACAGTTCGTCAATTGTATCAATAATTCTGCATTGGAGTGGTTAAGACCTGGATTTCTTAGACTTATTATCCACTTCAGCAGAGCAAATAAGTATTGAGAGGGATCTTAAAAGTTGCCTGTGCATTCCACGTTGCTGTTGCTGACTTCCACTCCCCCTCATAAATATATTTCTTGAACATTTTCCTTTTATTTCTTGTTCCTGTATTACTCAACATTTTGTTGCCAACACATGAGAACAAGATACCTGGTATGGGAAATTAGAAACAGATTGGAAAAGTTCAATGTCATCACAGGATTTGAATCATGAATCTTTAGTTTTCCATGTTATTGCTTTATAACTGAACTATCATGGCAACATGGCATGACATTAAATTCCCAGCTAAGATGCATATTTCTTAGTAAACCACAAGAAGGTCTAAATGCAGTTTGAAATAACATTCCTCAATGATAACTTACAATATTATAAGTACTTTTATTCCCAGATTTCATAGTTAAGCACTATTAGGGGAATTTAATCTTTTGACAGCATATTGCCATGGTATCTCTGCTAAAGCAGTGGCACAGAAAGCCAAAGATTTATGGTTCAAATTCTGGTTATGACATTGGATTAATCAGTCTAATTACATTAATGGCCACTGTCATTATTTACAACCATTTAAAACTAATTAACATTTAAAAACTCATTTACGGAATAAAATGAATGTTGCAGTAAAAAGAGTTTTACTCCCTTTTTAAAATGTATAAGGCTCTCCATTTGTTTAATGTTTTCTGGTAGCCTGTTGTATAATCTTATACCTTTATTGATAGCACTAGACCTGAAGATTTCCGTTCTACAACTTTGAATGTGAAAGTCATCTTTCTGACGTGTATTGTATTTGTGAATATCGGCATTTTTTTAATTTTGTATTTGTAGTTTATTTTGTTTTACATGGATCATTAATTCCAAAATATACATACATGCTAGAATGTAATACAACTACAAATAGTTTTTATGATAGCAAAATTACTTCATGTATTAGTAATATCAGAAAAAGTTTACTTGTCACATTGTTGTAATTAGCCCACTTAGGGAATTAGCCCACTTAGTTTAGGAACATCGAGATTGCTAATGTCATAAAGCTTGAATGCAGTGTGAATTTATATCTGTAAAACAAAAATGGGAATTGAAAAACATTACACAGGCATGCAGATAGGGGATATGCTCATTTAAGTAGATGATGCAGAGTATTCAAAAATGTAACCAAATACGATTTTCAATATAAACTTGAATTTTTTAAAATGGAGACCTCTTTATTATTTTTAATGCAGTTGAAAACTGGAAAATAACATTAAGATAGGTGTTCGTTACATTGCAATAAATAAGGAAAGCTAATGCTGATACGACAAATTAGGTAAACCTTGATTTTTTTTTTATTCTGTGCTATTTCCAGCATAATTCATAAGAGTAAAAATAACGTTAAGAACATTGTGAATAAACTACAACACTCTTAACACTTCACTTACCTCTTTGTAAATTGTCTGATGGCTGAAGATGTGATGAAGTAGTCATGAAACTGGTCCTGGAGGACTTACACAATTTACCAAAAAGATAAGTGAAGTGTGTTACTAAGTGTTGTAGTTTATTTGTAATACTTGCATTGCTTCACTGTCAGTAACTTCAGCTTTTCACAAACTTTTAGCTTATGTTGCATTGTAGTACAGAACTAACTGCAACATAAAAATTGTGCTTGAGATTCAGTGGATAGTTGGACTTCAGAATGTATAACTGATGAGCATTTTGGTATATTTCAAGTGTCAAATCCATGTTACAATTTCTTGGGGTGTAATTGACTTATTGCAATGTAACAAATGCCATTCTCCATGCTACTTTCCATTTATTATGTCAAAACTATTGTGGAATTTCTGTTAAAAAACAACAAAGGTTTGTTAATATCCTATTTGCTTACATTGTTGAAAGGCCTATGCCAGTTACTTTAATGAGCCACTTTTCCTACCTTCATACCTTTGTGAGTTTAGACTGAAATGTGTATCCAAAAATATAGAATCATATCATCTTTAAAAAGGAAACATGTACTTATTACCACATCTATGGTACTTAAAAAATATTGTGTACCTGGTTTTATAGCAATTGACTTTGTGTGTTCGTAGAATTAAAAATCTGAGTTGCAGAAATTCAAATTGTTCTTTATTTGCATAGAAATACACTCACAGTAGCAATATTACATCACATACACAATCTACCAAGGTCGATGATCAAACAGCATTCTGATTACACCTGTTTAGAACATCAGCTCTCATTACAACATCTGTTCACGACTGATTGTGTTTACTAGTGTTCACTACTCCTCTGGCATGTCACAGTCTCTTATATATACCTCCATTGATAATTTCTAGACTGTTCTAAAATAAACCAAAAATTGAAAAATCTATATCAATCAAGAAGTCACTAGAAATTTCCATTTACCTCACTTATCTGTGTCGGTAAGTCTTTTATCTCCGCTATCTTTATTTGCCGGCTCTTTGTGTACATAAGCCGCTCTGTCTTAGATAATGGGTTCACAATAATATGAACTTTATTTTTACAAATCTTCTAAATCTAAAGTATGAGAATCCAAAATATTTCCTATTTTGAGTTTAAAACTGGGAAAGCTTTCCTAAACATGTTCAGGAAAGTATGTTTGAAACCTCATTTTAAAAGTAGTATAATTATTATTGTTTCTATTCCTGCACTTTCACTCATGTACAACATAAGTTCTGGAGATTGGGTGTATGCCTCACATTCATTATTTTTCTGGGTTTTCCTTTATCCTGGTAAGACATATGTCAGTTAACTCTAAGCTCTATAGATCCAAGTATCATATAAGCATCATTACACCCATTTCATTGACCTATCTGGTTAAAGTACTTAATAATAATAATAATAATAATAATAATAATAATAATAATAATAATAATAATAATAATAATAATAAAGGGATGGATCCTTGATACTTGCGATACTTCGATACAATACTTGCATAATATTGACATTGAATGATACTTCAGAAAATTAGCTCAATACTTTTGTGATACTTCGGTGGTGATTCTGCAATTTTTATTTTATTTTAAAACCCTAAAATATTATTGCCACAAATAGGACATTGCATAGCCCAAGAAATTGCTAGGAATGTGGTACCTGCACACATTGTGCAAGAAAATAATCGTGTGTCAAATTTGTACCAGTTACCAATTCCCAAGAAGAAATCAGTTAATGAAATCACTACAATGATTTGTCACATCCTCTTTCTAGGATTACTGGAAAACAAATTCAAAATTTCTGTAACAGAAAGGTTGTTCAGTAGAAGATTCTGGGCTGTAAGGCCATGGGCCACTGGGCTTTCTCATCTCTCTCCCAGACATTTCGCTTGCAGCTGCAGCAAGCATTATCGGTGGCGTAGACAAGTTATCCATGTACTCTTTGTAGCTGCTTTGTAGCTGCAAGCGAAACGTCCGGGAGAGAGATGAGAAAGCGCAGTGGACCACGGCTGTAGGACCACGGTCTTACAGTCCGGAATCCTCTACTGAACAAGACGCCGGCCATGAAAGCCTACATTTAACAAAAAGGTTGTGAAATATTTGTGTATTCCACCTACAACAGTTTTCTGTGAAAGATTATTTAGCACTGCAGGACTCACGTGACAGAAAAAATAGACTCAAAAGATTGAAAATGCTAGTATTGTTTATCACAAACTTGCTTTTAAATCTCTAATGTAGAGTTTAAAAATAAGAACAGAGGGAAATTGATGGACGGCACATTGGCCATGGTAGCTCAATGGGTTAGAGCGACTGGATGGAAACCAAGAGATCCGTGGTTCAAATCCTGGCCATGGCATTGAATTTTTCATGTTGACTCTATCATAAGATCAGAGGGTTTCAAGTTTTATCTCATTAAATATGTACACTTATTTAATTTTATTGGTATAACATAGTTCTCCCAACATTCTATTTTGTATTGAAGCTAGAAGTAGAAATGACAGTAACAAAGTATTGGGTATCATGGAAAATATCGGTATCGAGAAAATCTGGTATCGACCCATCCCTAATATTATTTTATTTATTATTTTCATTATCATCATTATTAAACCTGAAAAAGAATGTCATAGTTTATTTATAAAATACATGTTGAGTACCCACAAAAGTAGCATAAGCAACAAATATTTGATGGATAGAGTCAACATGAAAAATTCAATGCCATGGCCGGGATTTGAACCAGGAGATCCGTGGTTCAAATCCCGGCCATGGCATTGAATTTTTCATGTTGACTCTATCCATCAAATATCTTAGCCTATATACGGCTAGTGTGGAGAAATGATTAATTTCCATCAATTAACTAAAACAAATATTTGCTGAATTTTCAGATAGTACTTGATAGTTCATGCTATGGCAGTTTTGCTTAAGAAAACATAAATTCTTGGAACTTATAAAATATATGTGTTTACAATTATTGTCATTTCTGTACCAAAATTCTTTTAAAAACTAACAAAAATGTTATATAAGGTATTGCAGCAACAATATTAACTGTTGCAACTTTAATATTGTTAAGCAAATACTTGAGTATTTCCTATTTGTCTGTATAGCAAACCCTGTTAATCCAATTAATGTTGCATGCTGATGCCCTCTGTACAGTTTTTATATCTACTTTGTATTAAACTGCTTCAAGATACCATAAGTATTTTAAATATAAATGATAATGCTTCCTCTCAAAAATGTACTGTTGTAAGCTGTAGTTGGTAAGAACCAATTATTCAGCTTATTGCAATCAAAATCTATTTTAAAACTAACAAAGTGTGTCCAAGTTTTCATCCCTAGTGTGTGTTATTTCATGATGTGCTTGAATAGTTCCTGCCATACAAAGGCTTTTGCACCAACCTAGCATAGGCTAGCTGTGTTTATTTAATCTAAGATGCTTTTGCATTGCCTTTAGCTGTAAGACTAATTTCTATATTCAAATGGTTGTCAAAGTCCTCTTGATTGAGTATTATTTTTGAGTTTGTGAGGCACTTCAAACTACCACATTAATATCTCCTATTCTAATAGTGTTATCAATTAGCTGTTTTCAATAGAAAGGACACATGAAGGCTAATAAAATTAACTAAAAGACTAATGTTAGTATAAAAATAGTATTTTCAGCACATATTTATTATTTTCTTAAATGGAATGGTAGCCATAATTACTATAACGTCTTAATTACATTTTTAATGCACATATTTAATATCACAATTAAACTGTTACCCTATTGGGGTAAACACCTGTCATTGCATTTAAAGTGAACAATAACTTGGTAATTTAACACCAACTGTTTTTCAGTTCACAAATGTGTGTGTGTGTGTATTTAATGCTCAGAATTTGATAATAAAATCATTTTTCTTCTTGCTTCCCAATATTTGGAGACTAGATCTTGATTTTGGAGAGTTTCACATACAGTTAGATGATCGATGTTCATTAAATCGTCTTTACCACATAAACAGCACTGTGGAGAAGTTGTTAGTCCAACCTTGAATAAATGTCCATTCAAACAATCGTGGCCTGTGATTAATCTGCACATTGCTACTGAAGATTTTTGAGGTAGATCTGGAATTGTCTTTAGTTTGTTTTGGAGATCTTTCCAATTAAGTTTTTCAGAGGAAACTAGATAGTTGTTATATAGTTTTGTGAAGATGTTTCTGATTAATCTTTTAACTGTTCATAGGGGATAGTTTGTTTCGTTGTTTTGAGATATTTTGGAACCCTTCTTGGCCAACATATCTGCTTGCTCATTGCCAGAAATTCCACAGTGAGATGGTATCCATTGGAAAACTATATGTATATTTAAATTTTGAAGAGGTTTAATCATATTATGAATTTCATTTATCTTTTTGGTTTTTGGGCATGTTTTGTAGAAGGAGACATAGACATAGTTTACTGAGCAGGTTTCAACTGTTTCTTATGGACACCTCTTTTTTATAAGTAGGCAGTTGAATCGTTCCTTCTTAACCCTCATATTGTGGAGGGAACACACCTGTCGTTGGTCTACGGATCCGCCGGATCAGGCTTGGCAAATCATTATGATATCACTAGCCTTTCCTTCATTTGCCAGATGAAGGACGTTCCTACTGCCATGATAGGTCAGCAGTAAATGTATAAATGGCATTTCCTCCATTTTGATGGAACAGTTATACCGCTATAGCTCGGTCCCCAGAGCCTCATCTGTTAAAGTAGGGTGCACCACGGGCAGGAAGAGGATGGGATTTGGATAGGAGAGGCTATAAGAGGCGCATCACTATCCCTTACACCCCAGTTCACAAATGTCAATGTAGCGAATATTGCATATTAGCTAGCTTTTGAAGGGAAATTACATTTCAAGTTGCATCAATAAGATGTTGCATGTATTACAGTGTAGCTCTTATCTTAGACTACATCCTTTGGTTTTGCACATAGAAAAATGTCCAGGGGCATGAAATCAAGAGACCAACAGGTCAACATAGAGGACCACTGCAATAATCCAATGTCCTCCAAGCAATATTTTCTGGAATTCATCGAACCTTTTATGAAATAAATTTGTATTAAATAGTGAGCAGCTATTCCACATGATCCATTTAGATTCCATTTTCATTGATATTCTACATTGGCAAAAATTTACATCATTCTCAAAATCATTTTCAAATTTGGTGGAAACCATTGTGATAGAGAATATCTTATGATGAGGAATCCGATTCACATTTCTTTGGCTTATTCTATTTAATTCCTCGAGTAATATCACAGGAACTAAAATGGTGGGTTTACTTCTATAGTAGCTTAATTCCAGTTTCTTCTTCTTTCAGCCCTTTGCTTCAGACACATTTTGGGCATTACCCTTCAGGTTTTCCTTAATTGGTTGAAGTTTGCAAGTCAACTTGACTGAGGCCTTGCAGGCATATTAATTGCAAGATGACATAGCATTTTTCCTACTTTAATGTTCACAAGTATATCAGTTTTTTCATTAGTGTGTGTATGTCTAATGCTCAGGAATGGACAACCAAGTCATTATACAAATATAATAATGTGTAACAAAAACTTCACTTTTGTTAAGAAAATGATGTTAATTCTTCTTTCTAATTGAGATCGATTTCACGAGCTCATATGTTTTTTCAGTATTATCACTATCTGAAAACGAAACAAAAACCCATAACTAAAAAAGAACATAACATAGTTTGTTAATGACGAATTTGTTTTCTGCTGTGGTTTACTTTGATGTTGCGGACAAGAGTTTGTGAAATCGATTTCAATTAGAAAGAAGAATTAACATCATTTGGATGAGTAGTCAGACTGAAAAATTCAGTGCCATAGCCGGTATTTGAACCATGGATCTCCCCCTCTCTGTGCAGTTGCTCTAAACCTCTGGGCTACTATGGCCAACATGCTGACATGACATTAAATTCTCCAACTGACTCGTATTATTTCCAACAATTTACCTAAAATTAACATCATTTTCTTAAGATAAGTGAAGTTTTTGTTACAAATTGTTATATTTGTATAATATACATTGCTTCACTGTAGCTAGCTTCATTTTCTACGTAACCAAGTCATTCTTCTTCTAGCCTCCCAGTATTTGGTGACAATGTAAGGGCACTTCTTCAAAGCCAGATCTAAAACTTATGTTTTTTCAGCATTAGTAACTCTTTCAGAATATCTATAAAATCTTGCTCATATAGAAATACAACAGCAAAAGAAATAACTTAAGAGCATGAATACTATTTAGTATTATTTTGCTCTGTTTTGTGTTATACTTTTATTACATAGGTATTTTAAGATATATCATCTGGATCCCAAGTTTAATAGTGATTACTAATTAAAATATTTACAATCTGTGAATAAAATTGGGTAATATCTATAATACAAGTATGAAGAAATGATTAATTTCCATCAATTAACTAAAACAATAGGAGATATTTAAGGTGGAGTGCCTCACCCAGTATGTAAAGAGGAACTTAATACTTCAGTAATCAGCTGAAGTAATGTGCAAAGTTCATTTGTGACTTGGTAAAAGAGACTCCAAAGAAACTGCATATTTAATTAGTGCAGATTTTGAAATTGGAATTGTTTGCTGTAAAACAGAAAAGGTTGCAAATTCTGTTTGGCTGATTATTGACTTGTTTATGAGCGTGCTTGTGCGTGCGTGTGACTTAAAACTAAATGTAGAAAATAAAATAAAGATTTCATGGATGGTATAAAAACACTTCAATTCAACTGTTTCTTAATATTTCTTCATTCTCTCAAACATTTTAGTTATAGAATAAAATTCAGAAATTAAGAGATTAATTTTCTTGTTCTGTCTTCTATAACTTCAATGTTTTGCGACTTTACTGTAATTTATTATGTGAATGTGGTTCTTGAAAGTAAAAGTTGTTTTAAATGTGACATTTTGTTTTTCAGTTTTGGAACGCCCCCCATCGCAGATGTCATATTTAGACCACTTCCTAAAAGAAACTCGCCATGGAGGTTCCATCGAAAGTGAAGAAGGAGATGTTGAAGATAATAGAGCTCCATCTGTAGCCAGTAGTAAATCAAATTTATCCGAAATTAGCATAGTGAGTATGAAATATATAACGATTATTAACAGGTCATGGAATAAACTCTCCTAAAGCATAATGTGACTTTGTGGGTTCGTGAAATGAAAAGTCCAATTACACAAACTCAACAATGTTCTTTATTTCCACCGACTTACAGTTTAACACTTGCCAATTACACAGAATTACGTACTGCACACAATTACAATTCACCAGTTCGTCCGTTAAAGTTACACTTGCACTCGCGATTACGTAAACTCCGATGCACATACACAGTCTTCTCGTCCTTACACTAGCACTGAACTCTTACGCTGATTGCCAGGAACTCTGACCCCTCTTGCCCGACGTGCTGCTTATATAGGACCAGCGGGTCGATCTGGAAGGTTCTAGATTAGATGAAATATCCCGTAAGTTCGAGAACACAGGTGGAACAGAAAGAGACGGCGCAGTGATGTTTTTTTCTCCCAGCCACCTCCTGTCACCACTATAAGACAAACGAAGGGGGGCGTGGCTAACACCGACCTCCCCTGCTTGGCCGCTCTCAGCTGGTTCTATAGGGTGTTCCAACGATCGGGTGACACTGCTCCCTCCTCAAAGCTGGTCGTCCCGAACAGCACCATCGTAGCGTGCCAGGCGATCCAGGTGTACCACCAACATCTTCCCTCGGGGAACCTTCTGGATGCGGTAGACCACGTCGTTATTCCTCTTCACCACCCGGTACGGTCCTTGCCATGGCTGCTGGAGCTTAGGGCAGCGTCCCTTGGTCCGGGTAGGACGGTACAACCAGACCAGGTCACCTTGCTGGAACCCTTGGCTGTTGGCTTGCCTGTCATACCTGGTCTTCATGCGGTCGCTCGCCTTCTGGATGTTCTGGCGAGCCATCTCGTGCATGTCGTGGAGATGGCCCACCAAGTTCTCCACACACTCGGTCGCTGGCTGTTTCGCTTCCGGAGCAATGTCAACGGCGAGACGTTCGAATGGCGCTCCGACGTTGTACTGCTGCATGTGACCCCGGCTCCTAGTCTGGGGGCCGTGACTCGCCGCGCACTCGTGACACTGACGGCACCATCTCTCAGCATCTGCTCGGAGCCTCAGCCAGTAGTAGCGCTGCCGTAGTTTGTCAATCGTTCGGTTCGCTCCCAGGTGTCCTCCTGAAGTACCGGCATGCACTTCTTCCAAGACTTCCGGTACCTTACTCCAGGGAAGTACCAACTGTTCTCTCTGCGTCTTCCCATCGGGTGACTCCCATACCCGGAACAGCACGCCCTCTCTGGTCTTCAGCAAGTCTCATTGGGCCCAGTACGACTTGTAGGTGGCGCTCCTCGGTGCGATGTCCTCCCAGGTTGGTCTCGTCCCTGCCTCCACTTCCCTTAAGAGTGGCCCCAAGTCTGCGTCCGCCAGCTGCTCCCTCCTCAGGCCTGCGCTATCCCAGCCATCCGCAGGCACTGCCGTGACTACTCGGACTGCTGCGGCACGCTCCTTCTCCTCCACTCTTGTGCACTGGCCGCACTCTTCTGGACAGGGTGCTCGGGACATGGCGTCAGCGTTACCGTGGCTCTTCCCTCTACGATGTTCCGAGGTGAAGTCGTACTCCTGCAGCCTCGGGACCCAACCTGCTGTCTGGCCTTCTGGTCGCGCCGTCACCATCACCTCGCTCCTCGCGGGAACAACCACGTCTTCGTTCAAGACGACCCTGCAGATTCCAAGGCGCTCTTCGGGCTGACGGAGTATAACCTCTTCTCCGTTGAGCCGCAGGACCTTCCTGGCGACGTCGACCGTCGCCTCGTGGCTCCTGAGGGCATCCAGTCCCAGAATCACCTCCTCAGCCACCTTCGCGACGAACACCCACAGACGCACGGCAATCCGCCCCAAGGTCATCTCCAGCAGGGCCTCCTCCACAGGCAAGGTGTCGCCAGATGCCGTGACAAGCTCGTATGGTCGGCTTGGCTTCCTCGTCGGCAAACCCTTCGCCATGTCAGGTCTGATGATGGTCACGGCTGCCCCAGGGTCCACCAGCACGCGGCACGGCTTCCCTCTCACCCAACCGTCCGCGATGAGGCTGTCATTCATACGCCGGCTGACGGCGCGCAGTGTCACTCGAGGGGATGGTGGTAATGGCGCCGACTTGCCCCTCTCCACGCCGGCCCTTACTCGTTCTTCCAGCTGCTCTTCCTGGTGTGGGCAGTCTCTCTGCAGGTGTCCGGGCTGTCCACACCCCCAACACAGGCCACTAGGTGTTCGCCGGCGTCCTTCGGCTGGTCTTCTGTCTCCGGCATAGCGGACACTCCTCGTTCTCGACGTCGGGATAGATGTTACTTTGGCCGCCTCCATCCTTAATGCCGCTGTCAGCGCCTCGGGGATGGTTTTATATTTGCCGAGCATTAGGCGCTGACGAATCTCCGTGTCCCGTACCCCGTCGACAAAATTGTAGGCGGCTTCCCGGGATACGAACTCCAGTGGCAGGTCAACCAAGGCCTTGCTAGCCAGCTGCTCGATCGCTATGGCGAACTCCTGCAGCGTCTCCCCCGGCTGCTGCGACCTTGCCTTTAGCTGGCTTCGGTATGCTGCGGCTAAGCGGTGGTTCCCGAAGCGATTCTCCAGGTCCTCCCAGATGTCCTTGGGCGCCGCCGTCGTCTGCACCGCGTTTAGGACTTCCGCGGCCCGTCCCTGGAGGCTGGCTATTAACTGTGTGGCCTCCTCCGGTGACCATCTGTTGTGCCTGGCCACTGTGTCGAACTGGCGGCGGAAGACTTTAAACGTTGACGCGCCGTCATACCTGGGAGGTTGACGCGCGCAGATGTTGTGTCGCGTCCCCGCGCGTCGGCCTTCAAATCCTTCAGCTTCTTGCCGACGACGTCCTCCACCATGGCGTTCAGGGATTCATGCTGCGGTCGGCTTTCCCTTCCAGGTCGTTAACTCGGCCAGGTCCTCGACGCGCTCGTCCACTTGGCCCATCCGCTTGCCCAGCTCCGTCACGTCATCCCTCATGCCGGCCAACTGTTCTTCAAATTTGGCGGCGAGAGCCTCGTTCGCCACCTTCATTTCCGTGGTCAGTTCGGCCATCTTTGAGGTCATTGTCGTGGCCAAGTTGTTGTTAGCCGTTTCCATCTTCGCTGTTAATTCGGCCTTCATTTCTTCCATCTTCCCGGTGATGTTGTTGTTGGCCGTCTTCATTTGTTTCAACTCTGCGGTGATGTTGTCGTTGGCCGTCTTCATTTGTTTCAACTCGACGGTGAGGTTGTTGTTTGCCGCTTCGGTTTTTGCAGCGAGGGTTTCATTTGCCGTCTTCATTTCAGAGGTCAGTTCGGCCTTCATTTCCATCATCTTCTCCAAAATCTTTTCCAATGCCGCGTCCATGGTTGTAATGTTCGGTGATGTTTTCCCGCTTCCTGACACCAGTGTGACTTTGTGGGTTCATGAAATGAAAAGTCCAATTACACAAACTCAACAATGTTCTTTATTTCCACCGACTTACAGTTTAACACTTGCCAATTACACAGAATTACGTACTGCACACAATTACAATTCACCAGTTCGTCCGTTAAAGTTACACTTGCACTCACAATTACGTAAACTCCGATGCACATACACAGTCTTCTCATCCTTACACTAGCACTGAACTCTTACGCTGATTGCCAGGAACTCTAACTGACCCCTCTTGCTCGACGTGCTGCTTATATAGGACCAGCGGGTCGATCTGGAAGGTTCTAGATTAGATGAAATATCCCGTAAGTTCGAGAACACAGGTGGAACAGAAAGAGACGGCGCAGTGATGTTTTTTTCTCCCAGCCACCTCCTGTCACCACTATAAGACAAACGAGGGGGGGCATGGCTAACACCGACCTCCCCTGCTTGGCCGCTCTCAGCTGGTTCTATAGGGTGTTCCAACGATCGGGTGACAATAAGATCTCCCACTCTTTTACATTTAGTTTATACACTGCATCACTTGAGACACAGGTATAAAGAATGAAGTTTATCCTGTAGTTATCAACTTTACATCCCATGAAATTACATCTAAAAATTAATGATTTAATAATACTAAATTTCCAAGAAACAAATGTTGATCTTTTGTGTGATTATTTTAATTTGATTATTTTGAATAATGATAATGGACTGGAGATGCTGTATGATGTGCCTGAACAATAAACATTGCACCTACATATGAGCCATCAAGGTCCATAGGTTGATTTCTTTTTGACGGGGTTGGAGAAACACATAGAAATCTACAAGACTAATAAATGAATCACTAGATGAGGTAATACATGTTTTAGCTGTCACATTGATATATTTGGTATAGTTAAGCAATTAAGAGACCAACTGTGCATCAGTCGAAAGCTGTTGCATTTGAGTGTACTAATATACCTCCATTAGTAGAAGTTTGCATTAGTTAAGTTTGTGAACCTGCAAAGTAATAAGTGAAAGTATCTGCAGCATTTCGCTTAGTTGATCACGGAGCAGAAACAGAAGTATAATCATTTTAGTTAATTGATGGAAAATAGAGTCAACATGAAAAATTCAATGCCATGGCCAGGATTTGAACCACGGATCTCCTGCTTTCCGACCAGTCGCTCTAACCCATTGAGCTACCATGGCCAACTTGCCTTCAAGACATTAAATTCTCCATTTGACTCATCTACTGGGGAAATATATATCCCGGCCGTTGCATTGAATTTTTCATGTTAACTCTATCTGTAGAAGTATAATCATCTCATTAGCCAGTTGCAGCTAATTCTAACCACAAACGAAGGCAGTTTCAAAATTGTAATACTGAGCCGAATTGATATTACCTTGTCATGTATGTGTCACTAAAATAAATTTGGTTTGGAATTGTCAAATATTTCAGTCAGTTGTTCAATGTGTTTTTGCTTAAATGAAAAAGTGCAGTATTTTCAATGATTTGCCTTTTACTTCTGAATGAGAAAACTTAACAAGGGGATAAAAGTTAAATTGGATGCTATTTATGAGAACCTTTTGCCATCTATGACAATTAGATAATGCTTCAACCATTGAATATCAGTTTTTGATGAGATGTATCCAGGATACTCAGCAGATGTGGTTGCTGAGAAAGTTTTAATGACTTCCTGATTCTTGTTGATTGTTGATTAAATATTTGCAAAGTGGTAGGAACCATGGGAATGGAAGTTTATATTTTTCATGATAAGTTGAAGATGAAAAAATTGTCAGCCGAAGGGTATCATGTTTGCTCATTGGACACCAGGTAGGTATAGCTTTGAACTTGGTAGGTCAATGGGTAAGAGCGACTGGATGGAAACCAGGAAATCCATGGTTCAAATCCCAGTCATGGCATTGAATTTTTACAGGTTGACTCTATCTAAAATCTTAGCCTATATACGGCTAGTGAGAAGAAATAATTTCCATTAGTTAACAGAGTTTAATGATGAAGTCTGGAATTCAAGTACTTAGGATAGTAAGTCACCACAGTGTATCTTGAATACGAGAGCCCTTAGTGGTTTACTGGGAAAATATGAGTCATGTGGGGAATTTAATGTCAGGACGGCATGTTGGCCATGGTAGGTCAATGGGTAAGAGCGACTGGATGGAAACCAGGAAATCCATGGTTCAAATCCCAGCCATGGCGTTGAATTTTTCAGGTTGATTATCTAAGACAATTTGAGTTTGAAAGAATTAGCATTCTCACTCCTAGCTGCCTTGTGACATTCTTACAGTACAGTTGTGACTTTTTGATTTGCTTTAATAGTTTTCTGTTTTTATGTTGTGATCTAATTGTTACCTTTGTTCATTTTTCATGTTTATATTACAAGAACAGTAGCTCTTTAATGTGGAAATACCTAAGAGAGGTATATATCAATGCAAGGCGAGAGATACACTTGCAGCAAGGTGTGCCACTCAGTAGCCAAGTCTTGGGTTTGCTGTGGAGAACCTGTGCATTTATTAGCAAGAAAATGAGTATTGTAATTCTTCTATACCTGCCGACAAAATTATAGGGAGAACATTGAAAACTATGGGCAGATTGGAAAGGAACGTTATCAGCTGTTATGTATACTGATAATTTTCATAGCATAACCAGCTTGTCGCAACTGTTAAGGGCAGTCATAAATTATGTTTTATCTTTTTGAATTTATATTATGACTTATAGTTGGCAATTTGTGAGATTTTGCAGTATGTTTGTATCTCATACAATGAAAATGACACAAGATTTTAGAAGTTTTACCCCATCTTCATCACATGAAGTACATAAGATTGTAAAGAGAGATTTGCAAACACCGTTATCAGTTTGATCAAGATGCCACCATCATGTAAATCTTTTAGGATGAAAAATTGATGTGAATACCTTCTGAGTAAGCTAAGAGTAAACAAGTCATGCATTACATGTATGAACTCTAGACACATGTCTGATATGGAAGAACAATCTGTTTATTAACATTTAGCCAGTTTTTCATCAATCTTTCGGCATATTGAAGAATAGCATACTGTTTTTTCTGAAAATTTGCCAGGAAATATCCGGAAAACATGTTTATGTGAAGGAAAATATTAATGAAGGGAATAGAAAATGCCAAAAATAAATATAAAATGTATTTTTAACTGAAGAATGCAAGTTTAGAAAGTGTTAAAAGCTATGGAACTTTTCTTGAAATATGAAAATATTACCAAAATGTTTATAGAACATGAGTTCTCTTTAAGATGCCAATGGTCTGCAAGTTGTAAACATGTTTAAATCCTGATCACTAATGGTCTTAGTTTAGATTACATAACTTTGTCTCCCTGTAGTCATAATTCATCAAACTTCTTTCTTTTCTTTTTATTTCTTAGTTTTATGAATCAATGAAATGGGTGAACTAGTGCTAAAATACATATAACTCGTGCTGAGATTTGAACTTGGGACTTCTTGAATGTGAGGCAGATATGCTACCCCAACACCACTGGGAGTGCAGTTGCATTTGTTTATACGCAATTAAAGCTCAAATATTTGATTATAATTATACTCTGTTGACATTCATTGCTATTTGAAAATGGATTTACAAAGGGTTCTGGAGAATTCATTGCTTATAATGCAAATGGTTTTTTCTGTAAAAATAGAATTTTCATTTGATTTAGTGCTGTCGTGAATCCATTATTACAACTGGCAGTGTGCATGCTAAAATGGTTCGCGCGGCTTGTTTACACAAAGGAACTGATAGGCAGCACAGTGTGGAAATAAAGAGCCTGCAAAAACAGATAAAGATAGCCCGGAGATAAAAGACTTGCCGACACAGATAAAGTTACATGTCTAGAACATTCGTGTTTTATCTGGTGACATGTTAGAGAACATTCTATAACAGTCTGGAATTCATGAATGGGTGTATAAAAAGAAGCCATGGCTAGTGATCGGACATTTGTAAACAAAAGTCGTAATGAGAGAGCGCTAATTGGAACTGGTGTGTGTTTTGGAAGTGAACTCTTTGTTCTGGTCAGCAACCTTGGAAGATTGTAATTGTGTGTTACGTAATTCCACTGGTGTACAAAGTGTATTTCTACACAAATAAAGAACAATTTTGAATTTCTGCAATTCAGACTTTTAATTCTATGAACCCACAAAGCCACAATATGTAGTAATCGGTATGTAAAACCACTCAAATAATTCTCAAACAATTAATTTAATGCACAAGACCTTTATTCATTTAATTGGTTGATTGATTTGTATATAAGGGCGCTCAACTGCAAGGTCATCAGTGCCCTTACCAAAAACTAATTCATGGCAATAGCCAGATATAAATTATTCAAAATTTAAAGAACAGATCAAAACAAAATGACAATAATATAAATAAGCCCAAATGTTTAAAAGAAAATACTAATAAAAAGCTATAATTACCACTAAAGCACCAAAAGGCATAAAAAAATTACTACTTTCAATATCAACTTGCCATGACAAAAGCTACCTGCCCAGTGGTGGTTGAATCAATTTATTCCTTTTGTTTGGGGCTGGGCTAGCATTTTCAGCATTTATTCATTTACCAAACCTACTTCTCAGCAGGCACATGGTTCTCAATCTTTTATACATGTAGTTAATTGATGGAAATTAATCATTTCTCCACACTAGCCAAGTACTTACGATAGTAAGTCGCCACAAACGGTGCATCGAATGTGAGAGCCCCTTGTGGTCTACCGGGGAAATATTCGAGTCAAATGGAGAATTTAATGTCATGACGGCACGTTGACCATGGTAGCTCAATGGGTTAGAGCGACTGGACAGAAACCAGGAGATCCGTGGTTCAAATTCCGGCCATGGCATTGAATTTTTCATGTTGACTATCAAAAACCTTAGCCTATATATGGCTAGTGTGGAGAAATGATTAATTTCCAGCAATTAACTACAATAATAAGAGTTAAATGATGAAGCCTGGGTTTCAAGTACTTACGATAGTAAGTCGCCACAAACGGTGCATCTCGAATGCGAGAGCCCCTTGTGGTATACCGGGGAAATATACGAGTCAAATGGAGAATTTAATGTCATGACGGCATGTTGACCATAGTAGCTCAATGGGTTAGAACGACTGGACGGAAACCAGGAGATCCGTGGTTCAAATCCCGGCCATGGCATTGAATTTTTCATGTTGACTATCTATTTTATACATGTGTCACATTTAAGTGTACCAAGTACAGTCCTATATCTTGGATAATTCCTAACAATTTATCATTTACCATATTCAGAAATTTGAGTTTTAATTTTTTTTTTTAATTTGTCTATATTAAGAATACCTACTTCAAAAAATTTGTTAATGTCATTCAGAACCTATTGACTCATATCTTAACAAATCCAATATTAGCATTAATGAAAGCCTCTCAAATTATTTGTGTTCAGAATATGACAACATAGGAATTTGAACATCAAAATACAAAAGACAAAATACCTCTATACAGTCCCTTAAGGAACTATGTGTTTAATAAATACATTGCAACATTTGCTGCATTAATATAAATTACCCCAACCAGTTAGTAATGAGGGGAAAGTAAATATGTGTTTGTGTTTATCTCTACAGAAATCTAAGTGTTTTAAAATGTAAAGCATATGTCAGTGGTCAGAAGCCTTTGTGGATCAAATAATACAACTGAGGCATATTCCTTTTTCCATAGGTTGTATAAGTTGCCTTTACTAGGTCATTGGTTGCATCTTGAGAGCTTAGGAAAAATTCATGAGGCAGAACAAACCTTATCTCCTATGAAATTATATCTTGGTTACAGAAGTATAGTGCTCTTGTAGGTTTTTCCAAGTAATGAACAATAACAATAGACGTGTAATTCGTTGAATACTCAGTTTTAAAAAACACACTACTTAGTTTGGATTATATCAGTTGTTAGCAGTTTCAAAACACATTTTTCAAAAACATATTTTGAATAACTTACTAGAAAATTGTGTGCACGAAAGGTTTCTTAATGTCAGATGTTTTACAGGTTTTTACTACCCGTGATAAATTTTTAGGGAGAATATTTGGGAATATAATGCAGGCTTATTAGGAGGATACATAGAAGATAGGCATAATAAAGAATTATTATATGTACATAATTTGTTTCAAGAATTGTTGTGTTACATAAATTTAATTTTATTAATACATTAAAGCTCACTGTTTTATTACTTATGTACTTATTTTGTTTTAATTTCAGGACCCAAGTTCTCCACATGGACTCGACCTCCATAATAAAACCTCCCATTTAGGCCCTCATTTGCCTCCGAAACCAAAGTCTCATCAGTTTCTTGTTCGAACGTTTTCTTCTCCTACAAAATGTAGTCACTGCACTTCATTAATGGTTGGCCTTACTCGTCAAGGTGTTGTTTGTGAGGTGTGTGGTTTTGCTTGTCACATAGGCTGCTGTGAAAAAGTGCCAGCAATATGTCCAGTACCTTCAGATCAAAGTAAGTAGTCACTCTTGCAGTTTTGTATGTTAAATACCACCTCCAGTAAAGTGTTGTTGTTGTTGTTATTATTATTATTATTATTATTATTATTATTATTATTATTATTATTATTATTATTATTATTATTGAATAAAGTCACTCTTTACTGACATAATGGTGCATATGTATAATTAAAGTCTTCCAATGTAAGTCATATCGGTCGATAAATGAAATGGATGAAATGTTGTTCAAATATAGTCCAGGTACCATAGAGCTTGAGAATTACCTGACATTTATCTTTCCAAATAACGAAAATCCATGAGAAAGCGTTATCCAGATAACTCACTCTGATCAAGATTTGAACTCGGGATCTCTTGAATGTGTGACAGAGATGCTACTAAGATGGACCTTTAAAACCGTGCTTGGTACTTGCCTAGTATGGAACATGATTTTTCTGGTCTTTTTTCCTCTTCTGTCTGTCTTTTCATGAGTTTCTGTACAAAAATATTGGATGTGTTGCACTCACATGACTTCCTTTACTCTTGTACAAACTTCTTACATGCTTATTCTTTTATTTACTTCATGTTAATCAAGATAGGTACTTGTAGAATGGTTTTATTGCAAAATTTCCTTGAAGGTATAATGGGGAAATGAAATATAGTAGCCCACCTTGGTAGCCTAGATGGTAGCATGTCTGCCTCACGTTCAGGAGGTGCCAAGTTCAAACCTCGGTCAGGGTGAGTTACCTGGATAAGGTTTTTTTCCGGGATTTTCCCTTATCCTGAAAGATGAATGTCGGGTAACTCTAAGCTCCATGGACCCCAGACTCATTTGAGCATCATTTCACCCATTTCATTCATCGTCTTAAAAGAACTTAACGTTGGAGGACATAAATTAGGGAGGGGGGGATGAAATACAGTAGGCTTAAGAAATAGTCGAAACTTTTAAGAGTGGGTTAAAGCCCTAGCTTTGAAATTTCATTATTGTCATGATCAGCTGGGGGAAAAATTGGTTTCTCTATTAAGAAAAATCTAAGCATTGAAAATTGAAATCAGTAACAAGAAGTATTTCAGAAATGGTTAACTCCACACTGCTGTTTGTGAAAGTTGCAACACCAAGAAGGACATACCTGAATAACTCCAAACTTGGTGAACATGTTGGAGAATGCGCTAGCAGTAAGTGATTAGGTTTTCAGAGAGATGGGGTACGTGTAGGCCGAGTAGAGCCCTTGCGTGTCAGTCAGACAATGTCAGTGTTGAGTCCTGTGTAGTCAGTGCAGAGCTGTCAAACAAAGTGAAAACAATAATGTGAGTGCCAGTGTGCCTCATTGACGTCAAAGGGAGCCACATTGGCATGTGACCGAGTTCAAATGGGACAGAATGATAGGTCTCTGGGAAGTGGGTTTGTCATACCGTGACACTTTGGCTTGTACAGGGCATGCTGCTACGACAGTGATGCATGTGTGTAAGCTGTGGCTAGATGGTCATATGCAATGAAGAGTGGGAACTGGACCACGAAAAATGACCCCAGCACAGGATGAACGTCATCTTGTCCATATGGCCATAACGGACTGTACAGCTTCATCCACAGTGTTGGCTTGATGCTGGAGCACTGCAACACGTTTGAACTTTAGTTAATTGATGGAAATTAATAATTTCTTCATACTATCCGTATATAGGCTAAGGTTTTTGATAGATAGTTACCATGAAAAATTCAATGTCAAGTTAGCCATGGTGGCTCAATGGGTTAGAGCAACTGGACGGAAACCAGGAGATCCGTGGTTCAAATCCCAGCCATGGCATTGAATTTTTCATGTTGACTCCATCAAAAACCTTAGCCTATATACAGCTAGTATGAAGAAACGATTAATTTCCATCAATTAACTAAAATAAGAGTTAAATGATGAAGCCTGTGACTCAAGTACTTACAATAGTAGTTGCCACAAATAGTGTATCTCGAATGTGAGAACCCTTAGTGGTTTACCGGGGAAATATACGAGTCAAATGGAGAATTTAATGTCATGACAGCAAGTTGGCCATGGTAGCTCAATAGGTTAGAGCAACTGGATGGAAACCAGGAGATCTGTGGTTCAAATCCCGACCATGGCATTGAATTTTTCATGTTGACTCTATCTAGGTTTGAGCTTGTTTTCATCATCGGTTCGTTGCCGTCTGCTGCAGGTTGGACTGGTTGCACGCATGTCATTACGTTGGCTTCCATTATCCAGAAATCTTAAGTTCCTCCAACTGTAATGGGCACGCAAACACCATCACTGGGGTGCTGAGTGGCAAAATAGTTTTTTCGGATGAATCCCACTTCGATGTGTCCTACAGTGATGGCCGCATACATGTCCAATGGTACTGTGGCTCTTAGGTTTGATCCCAGGTGACTGCAAAGTGAGATTTGTGGTGGACAACATGGCACTGGGGCAGGTTTTCTGTGGGATCTCTGGTTTTCCTTGCCATCTCATTCCATCAGTGTCCCATCTTCGTTTCATGTATCATCAGTGTCACTGCCTGTGGTGCGGCATGTAGTAAAAGAGGGCATTAAACACTACACATTTGTAAAATATAAGTAAATATGAGCAAAACTGTATAAGAATATTTTATGTTTAGCCAATAAAGATCTAGTCTATAAATGGAACCAAAAGTCTTATTATGATTTTTTATATATTTATTTATTACCAAGCTCTAAAAGTGAGACAAGTTTATTTAATGGTTTGGGAGAAAATGTTTATTTTAAAAAATAGTAATTACATAAGGAATTTGGAAATACTGCCCGTCAATTCTGTCTTTAAGTTTGTTTCATTTTCAGAGTTTGTTAATAATTACAAAAATATTATGACACCTAGTGGAGTAACATTGACAACGAAAAATACATTGACAGTACAAAAAACGCTTTTGCGAAACTAGTTTCTTGAATTCTGTGGAAATTTCATCAATTTTCTTGTAAGATAAATGATGTTTGTGACAATTATATTTTATGTAATATTTTTTTAGCTTCGCGTTAGCTTCTGCCTTTTACATATTAATTGGTATTTAGTATGAAGCATTCCTTTTTAGTTATGTATCATCCAGATTGTTACATAATTTATTAATTTCAAAATAATGTTTAGCAGATTGAGACAATGGAAAGGATAAAAAGAATATGTACTAGCTGAAGATAGACTAGTAATGAAATCTATAAGGAATTTGATAGCATATAATGTAGTTATAAGATAGTATGCCATATGTTAGTGCAGTTGATGTGGAGCTTTATAAAAGAGGGATGAAGTTTTAGAGGAAAGCTGGCAAGAAATTGATAAATTACTTTCCCTTTAGACTTAAAGTTGGGATGCACATAAACAGTGTGGTTGTATCACTCCACCAACGAACATGTGTTGCAGCTGTTTACATCCAATTCTTATTACAATAGTCATATATTTCACTTCAGTTCATGTTTAAATGTTTGGGAAGTTGTATTACAGTATTTAGTCACTAAGTTAATTACTTAAATGTATAAAATAAACTTTAATAAATGCGGTGTAGTAATTAACTATTTCCACTTGTGCTTCTGTGTTTCACTCGCTCTAAAAGTTGTGCCACAGCATAATGTTGACATCTGTATTCACTTTTAAGCCAGATAAGTCTTCTTCTCCATCAAGCATTTTTTTTTCTTCTTCCCCTTTCCTCCATTCTCCGTTAAGTCATATCAGACGATGAATGGAATGGGTGAAATGATGCTCAAATGAGTCCAGGGTCCATAGAGCTCAGAGTTACCCGATATTTGTCTTTCAGGATAAGGGAAAACCCCGGAAAAACCTTATCCAGGTAACTTGCCCTGGCTGATATGTGAACTTGGGACGTCTTGAACATGAGGCAGACACACTACCATCTACGCTACCAAGGCGGGCTCTCCATCAAGCATTAAACCTTTCCTGAGGCTTGTTGAGTGCTCTAAATGATTCATTGATTTGTCCATTTTATTTAGGTCTGCCGATTTTTGTTTTCCCTTGGGTAAGTAGTGTAGTTTCCCCCCTCCCTCGGGTAATGTTCCTTGTTCGTTTTCTGTGTGTATTCTAGCCACCTTTGTCTGTCATGATCTATTTCAACATTAAGGTTAAAGAACCTTAATTGATTTTTTATATAATCATTCTTTATTCTCTCTCTTCTAGTGATTCCTAAAACAGCTCTTAAAAATTCCATTTCTTCTTTCATCTCTTTTTGGCAATGTCCAAGTTTTGCTACTGTATAGAGCTACTGGGACTGCCATAGTTTTATAAAATTTGCTTTAAAACTATGCAAGAGATTCATTAAATATTGCCAAAGTTGATGCTGTGGAAGGTGTGATGAATGCTAAAATATCTGGGTGTAAAAATTGGTACTGAACTGAATTGGTACAGATTTTTTATGCTGCTGCAAGAAAATAAGTTCTTTGATGTTAAGCCAAAAATCAAAAGAGGGATGTGTTGGTAAAGGTTATATTGATTGATGTACTATGAGAGGGAGGTTAGCATGATTTAGCATTAATATAATTTTGAGTCAGACTAATACTCAATGCTCCATTTATTACTAGTATTTACCTAGAATGCCTTTTGTTAGAAGATCCTAACGAAATGCTTTCTAGGTAAAAATTAGTAATAAATGGAGCATTGAGTATTAGTTCGACTCAAAATTATATTAATATTGTGCCTCATTGTGTCATAGTCCTTACACATTGGAATGATTTAGCATGTTTGCCAACTTAATATCATGATTAAATATTTGACATGGTCTCCTTTCCTAAGCAATCATTCCTGCATATCTGCAGTGGTCATATTGGTTCATATCGGCCGTTCTCCTTTTAACATATACCTATTGGCAATGGTGTTAACCTGTATACTTTGTGTTGCTGGTACTTTGGATTTTTAATCATTAGATCACACACACATTCGCACTCTCATTCATACTTCCAGACTCTGGGGAAGATGGGGAATCATCTTGGTTGGAATAAAATCCCCAACCCCAGCCGGGAATCAAACAATCAAACCCGGCACTCCTTGCACAACAGGCAGGTGCTCTACCGACTGAGCTACGTGGCCAGCACATTGAAATGTTTATAATGGTACAAGAAGCAGGAAAAATATATACTGAGTAATTGTAGTGTAACTGTTTGCAACATAGGCATTTAAAATTATTTACTGCACACTAAAGGCTTTTGGAAAAAGGCAAGACTAAGATTAAAAAATATAGAGAAACAAAACTTACTTAGTGGTATAACAGAAAAGGTATCATTAGTACATTATATTGAAATGTTCTTGGGATAGAGAAAAATGTATTAAGTGAACAAGAAGGAAAGAAATGGAATAACATGTACACGAATTTGAATGTGCAAGTTAAAAGGTCAAAGAAATGGTTTTAAACAGGACAAGTGTTCATAATGTTACATTGTAAATGAGCCAAAAGTTGATGAGAAGAATTTATTAATCACAAGTGCTTATACACGGTGTTCATTTTTATTCACTATTTCCCGCCCTCCGATTGAGCAAGAATGATGTCATAGTTGACTGGTGAGTCTTTCTTCAAATCATAAGTGCCCTCTATGGAGAAGAAGCTGTGATTTTTGTGGAACAGTAAGCAAGATAAGTCAGATTACAGCACTCTGAGTGTGGCTATGCTAGTAGCTAATACAACCAGCTTCCCCTGGATATGAACACAGACCACTGCGTCTTCATGGTTGAATGCTACTTTTGTACTGGCATTAAAATTGGTGCAACATATAAATATAATTTCAACCGCACATAGAGGAGTTTATCCAGCGCTATCTGGCATTCAGACAAGTACCTCGGAGTGTAATGTTGTCAAAGGTGTACAGGTACCGTCAAATTGACATACTTTTGTTTGTAACATAAACATCTTACATTTTATCAGTATACGATATACATTTTTTGTCATTCTCATGCTTAATTAAAATTTCTATTAATGTTGGTATCCTTATGTCTTTTAAAACCAATAGGTTTATCAAACATTTCAAGATACAGCATCAGTTACTCGTAAAAAAAGACACTGGACGCTATAAAGTGACTGGTCCCAACCTAGAAGCAGTAAATAATGTTATGATAGAAAGGCCTCAAGCATACGTTCTCGCAATATAGACAGCGTTTAACAGGAAGAGAGAAAGGAAATATAAGAAAATGGATACATAACACTATGTACTAGAGATATTTTCTTGTTTAGACTTGGATAAAATTTTTGTACATATTGTAACGCTAATTTATTTTTCATTCCTAGAACATGTTCTGCTAATTTTCTGGTTTGTAATGAAGTTACATTGTGAGGAAACTTTGGGCGATAGAAAAAAATTGAGATCAAACTGAAATATTTATATTTTATGTGACAGGTTTACAATATGCATATATGTCTACTATAACAGAAAAACAGATTTTCATTGTGAAATAAGTGTTCATTGACTTATTATTTCATATATTTCTAATGGTATACTTTTATGGCTGCATAATTAGCTTTGCAGTGCAGTGCATTGCAGTATATAGATTTTCAAAAACAGTTATACGATCACAAGCCGCTAGGGGAATCGTATATAAACTTGCTCCATCATCAATGCTATTGATGACGTCAAATTTTGCGCGGTAAAATCACAAATAAAAATGAACATCATGTATAAATTATAGCAGTCATCTACTAAATCAGCCAGAGTCAAATTTCAGTTGATAAATCAACTGCAATTCTGTGTTAACACATTATATACATCAATAAAAAAAAAAAAAAAAAAAGGAAAAAAGCTGTAGAATTAGAACCCTAATTCAGTAGTAGATTCCTAATAAGTTTAATACAGTTAATGATAAGTTGCTAGTTGAATATAAAATTGTATTTCTAGATGGTTACATTTTATAAGTATTAAATGTATTTGTGTTTTTATTTTTATTTTCAGCAAAAAGACCTCTTGGTATTGATCCGACAAGAGGAATTGGCACAGCATATGAAGGATACGTAAAGGTGCCTAAAACTGGTGGTGTAAAGAAAGGATGGGTTCGTCAGTTTGTTGTAGTGTGTGATTTCAAACTTTTCTTATACGATATTTCTGCTGACCGTAATGCACTGCCTTCAGTTTATGTTTCTCAAGTTCTTGATATGCGGGATGAAGAATTTGCTGTCAGTTCTGTTAGGGATTCTGATGTAATTCATGCAACAAAAAAGGATATACCATGTATATTTAGGGTAAGTTTTACACATATTTTACACTTTGCTACATGATTGAGCCAATATATAGTTTTAACCATTAATTTTATTACACTATTTTGTATTCTTTTTAACGACAGTTGTGTAAGTTAGTAAATAAGCATTAACTAAACTTCATTTAACCCTTCAATCATGAGGCCAATTGCTGTTAAGCCCTTCAAAGCCAAAATTAAACATTAACGTAACTGACCAAACTTAATGTGATACATTTCTCTTCACAACAGAAACAAACAGTAGCCTATTGCAAGAGAGTCAAAACAGCTGAACTAATATGGTGGCTTGTGTAGTGACTGCTGACAGAAGACCTGTTCATGTATAAGAATGAATAAGAGCTAGTTCCATAACTATGTTATTTCTTCTTTGAATACAGCAATTAAATAATGTGTCAGATTTACATATACAAAAGATATTTTACAACTTTATATGCATTGTGTTGCTTAACCCTTTCACCGATATGGACGTCATATGACGTCCAAGTTAAAAGGCCCCAAACCGATATGGACGTGTATAGACGTCCTGCGCATACATGCATTTAATGCGTATTTAATTATAATTCTTTTAAACCTTATGTTTTACGGTAAATTTAAATAAATTCTATAAGAAGTAAAAGCTTACCTTTAAAAGTTTTTTCTTGAATGGTACACCTCAAAACATGGATAAACACACAAGGGCACATCTCCACATTTACGGCAAATCTTACTAGTTTCCTTTCGGACACCTTTCTTGCGGCACACCAAACATTTTCTGAAGGGACGCGACTTTTTTGCTGTGGGTGGTATCCTTTTAGGAAAATGTTTTCCTTCAAGTCTGAGGGGTGCTGGGGTGATGGATTTTTTACCCCCAGTATGGAGAGGTCTCTGAATTTTATACTGCTCAATTAGGCTGCGAGCTATTGATATGCGAAAGTCCAGGTACGTCATTGTCTTCCGTGGGTTTAGAGCTCTCCAAATTACTAAACAATTGTATATGGTTATATCTAGCTGGTGTAAAAATACTTTTTTATACCATTTGATTGTTTTTCGCAAAGAGGGATATGCGTGTAATACCTGATCTACTAGATCCACTCCACCCATATGCATATTATATTCCTGGATAATATCGGGCTTGAAAATTGACATTTTGTTACGAGCATCAATTTTTCCAGTGTCAATCATCAAAATTTTAGAGCTGCAATTGGATAATGCTGTAACAACCCTCCTGTCTTGCCAAGCAACATAGGTCAAGGGTGGCAGCTGATGCACCTGCATTTCTCCTCTTCTTAGAGCCTTCGTATTCACATCTTTTGGCAAACCAATACGATTTGAACGTACTGTTCCAATTGCATTTGTTTTTCTTTTGTGTAAGGCCATGAATAATTTAGGGGAACTGTACCAATTATCTAAATATACAGTCCTACCCTGATCAAGTACAGATTCCATCAGGTGCATTACTATGGAACCAGATAACCCCAAATCTTTGTCTCCGGTGTTATCAGTCCCTTGGCCAGTGTATATGCAGCTATTGTAAAGATATCCTGTTTTACTTTCACATACATCAAAACTCTTTATGCCAAATCTGGCCCTCTTTGTTTTGATGTATTGTTTCCAACCTAAACGGCCCTTCCAAAGCATCAAGCTTTCATCAACAGTGATCTTTTCACTAGGCACATAATTTTCTTTGAATTTTGAAATAATGTAATCAAAAACTGGTCTGATTTTGGATAGTTTATCATTCACATTTTCTGTGCAGGTGAAATGAAGGAAGCGCAAAATGGAAGTAAACCTGTTATTTGACATGCATTTCCCAAAAAATGGGGTAGCTAGCATGTCGTCTGTAGACCAGTACATGTCTAGCGTAGGTTTACGAATAACACCCATGAGCATAATTAGACCAAGTAGTCTGTAAATCTCATTCATTGTTACTTCTGTCCACTTCTGCAATCTACTCTTAGGTCCTAAATTGCCTTTAGAAATCAGGTCTTCCTTCACCCTACTCGCATATACATTTGTTTCCGAAACAATGAGAGACAGTAAGTCAGTAGTAAAAAATTTTGTGAAAATGTCAATTGGTTGGCTGTCAGAAGTTAGTTGAGTATGCGGTTGTACACCAGAGGTTGTGCTCGTGAACGTATGTCTATTAGTGTTAGAGTTATTTTGACACCTCCATAATGTTGATTCTTCACGAACACCTGTCGGAAATGAGTCATTTTCCTCCTCACTGCTACCTATATCCTCAACACCCCCCTCAAAATCTGAAAACTCGCCATCAATGTCCAAATCACTGTCTAACAGCAAAAAGTCTTCCACATTTTCTGATGTAATATCAGAAGCCCGCACTCGTCCTACACTAGCTAATTGATTTGCAACATTACTAGTTGAAGCCATGATTAGCACTGAGAAAACTATTTCAACTGTGATTTAGCTAAAGAAATTGCTTGGAACTCTGATGCAATCTAAATTACAATGTCAACTGAGCGAAGAAAGAAGTTACGTCAGCTAACATAAACTTCCGTTGTGCAATTAGAGGGATGCTGACGGAGTTTCCTTCCAGGGTGTATAACGCAATATAAACAGTTATTATTACGTGTTAGCATGAACTGAAACCTAGAAACCTTGAACCCAACACTTCGTTTATTCAGCTGATATACACATATAGCTTGTAAAACAAAAGTACTCAGAATTAGGCGCGTTCGACGCAAAGAATGGCTTTCTTTACGTGATACAAATTAATGAAATTTCATCGCTTTATTAATATAGTCTCTATTTTAATGATACCGCAGATGCATACAGCTTTTAATGGGCTTTTAACCAGTTTTTGTTTCCCTGAAATAACTTAGAAAATACGGAAGATACGAATATTTATTTATGAAGACTTTTTGCAGCATTTAACAATTTAAATGTCTTGTTCTGTTTATTGGGTATCCGTTCCCGGCCGTGCAGGGTTTAAATGGCCATCGGCGAAGCGGTTAATTGATGTTCTCCATGAGTATGAAAAGCACTTTGTAGCAAATATTTTTTGTTTAAAAGTTTTGGAGAAACTTTCTTTGGTGCGACGCGAGAATATTTTCTAAGTCCAAAGGTGCACGTATATGCGTGCAGACAACAAGCCGGTTCTCGCATTGCAGCCAACATGAGAAAGATATGTAAAACTTATAGCCAATCTCTGCAAAAATGCCGCAGACATAGGTGACCCAGTCCGTGTGCAAAGGAACAAGGCTAAGTTATCGCCTGGTCAAATTTTGTTACTCATGCACTGCTTTGCAGATGCACAATCCTATGACACGACGATAATGGAGTGCTCCATAGGGAAAACATGTATGAGCTCACGGACTGTATCGGACTGGTTCGGCTACTGCCGCGAAGTGTGCATATCAAATGACACCAAGTATTCTGCAAGGGAGAAAATTGGCGGTCCTGACCGCGTCATTCAAATTGATGAATGCAAGTTTCATCGTGGGTGCATTGTAGAGGGCAACTGGATCCTGGGGATCGATGTGGGAACGAATGAGGTGCGGATAACGATATGCCCCAACAACAGAAGGGATGCAAATATGTTCTACAGTCTAATTGTAGAACACATATGAGTTGATGGCTGGAGGGTTTGCTGCGAACCTGGGAGTGAATCACTGAATGTACTTTGTCAACCCAGTGACAAATGTGCACACAAACATAGTCACGCTGGCAAGGACTGCAATTAGGTGCAATTTGTGTACTACTTTGTGTTAGTCTGCTAGATAATGCAATTTAGGGACAAGAAAGACTGTTGGCAGCATTGCTTTCAGTGAAGAAATAAGGATAGTGTGGCTGCACTGAATTCTTCAATATGACTACATTACGCAGTAAGTAAATAAACAAACAATTAACATTAAAAGAATGCCCTCCAACACAAAATTGTACTAAAATGTAAATAAATTATATTAAAAATCATAGTTGTATATAAGAACATTAAAAAGTGTGAAGGACTTAGAAAAAAATTGCTGCGTCGCATATTAGAAGAGCCCAAGTTTTAATATACACTGTTATTTTTGCTTTTATTTCTTCAGGTAACTTATTGAATAGTCATTTCCCCATACTAACCAGTTAAGGGACATTAACACATAAGAAAGCATCATCTTCCTCCAAATTTCTTTTGCTGCAGTTTTTTTTTTTTTTAATCATATCTAATAATTTCTAGCACAGATCTTACTTTTGTATTGTGATATTTAGCCAATTTTCTCTCAGTAGATACTAGTAAGTTAGTGTATTTTGCATTAATATATTCACACATTTCTTATGGCATCGAGCTGTGGGGACACACTTCCAAATTAAACTTTAACAGAATTTTTCTCCTACAGAAAAAGGCTATCAGATACCTGATAAAAATAACACATGCAGGCCCTACTTTAAAAAACTAAACATACTCACTCTTTCCCTGCATATTTATTTTGCAAACAATACTTTTTGTACATAACAGAAATATAACCTCCACTAATTCTGATATCCATAAATATGAAACAAGAGGAAAGAATAACCATATAGTTAAAGGTCACAGGCTGAAACTTTTTGAACATAAGCCCCAGTACTTTGGCCCAAAACTACCTAACAAGCTTCCGGAAAATCTAAAAAATATTGTGTCAGCTGCTAAGTATAAATCTAAACTGACTAAACCCTTGTTAAGCAGTTTTTTTTGACAACTTCAATGATTTTGAATAGATTGTGTGTGTGCACGTGCATTTTTTAAGATGAATTAATATCATGCCCCATTACAAGTAATATTACATGCTTTGCATTCTTTGGTATGGGTAAGTGTGTGACAATTTTTTAACAATATTTGTTAAACATAGGTAATATATAATGTTTGTATTATGTTATAGTGAACAATAAATTGATTGATTGACACAGAAAGGCACAACATGAAAAATTCAATGTCACGGCCGGGATTTGAACCACGGATCTCCTGGTTTCCATCCAGTTGCTCTAACCCTTTGAGCGAGAGTCAAATGGAGAATTTAATGTCATGACGACAAGTTGGCCATGGTAGCTCAAAGGGTTAGAGCAACTGGATGGAAACCAGGAGATCCGTGGTTCAAATCCCTGCCGTAGCATTGAATTTTTCATGTTGACTCCTATCAAGAACCTTAGCCTATATACGGCTAGTGTGAAGAAATTATTAATTTCCATCAATTAACTAAAATAATAAAGAGTTAAATGATGAAGCCTGGGACTCAATTACTTACGATAGTAAGTCACCACAAAGGGTGTATCTTGGATACGAGAGCCCCTAGTGCTCTACTGGGGAAATATACAAGTCAAATGGAGAATTTAATGTCATGATGGCAAGTTGGCTAGGTAGCTCAAAGGGTTAGAGCGACTGAATGGAAACCAGGAGATCTGTGGTTCAAATCCCAGCCGTGGCATTGAATTTTTCATGTTGGCTCTATCAGAACCTTAGCCTATAATAATAATTTTATTCATCACAAACATTTACAAAGTGAGCATTAGCTCCGTAAACAGGTAACACGTCAATGAAATATTATTTACATTTATACAGGTGTTTACAACTAATAATGTACAATATTTAGGCAAAATGCCTTTACAAAGTGGAGAGAGTGCAATTAATGTTTATAAACTATGCTCTAGATATCGAGATTCAACTGTATTGGAACACCACAGTGAAGCGAAAAATTATTAAATTTTAGATGAGTCGCATTTTTTAACACATCTGCTTCACTTTCGTACCTATTTTGAGGACATGTTTCGCAAATCTTCGCTTGCATCTACGGCTCTTGTGCGACTGACGCTAGATCCAGCGGTGTGGGTAATTCTGGGGTTGTTGCTGCCATCTGTTGATTTAGTGATGAACTGAAAAGTGGGATTCTCTTCTAGCGGGATTTCAAAGTTCATTAGTTGGTTTTTATGTTTTTCTATGTATATCCTCTCCCATATGACGAGTTCACTATGTTTTTGTACGTATTTTAGTAATTCTGTGCTATCTTCAATTTCATGATTTTCAGACCAGAAATGAGCTGCTATTGCGGACTTATCAATATTTTTGTATCTTAAGTGCCTGAAGTGTTCTTTCTTTCTAGTGCCTATGTTCCTTTTTGTCCTTCCTATGTAAATTTTTTCACAGTCTTTACACTTAATTTTGTAAATGCCTGACTTTTCCTCTGGTTTTATCTTATCAGTATTATTACTGTGAAGTAGGTTTTTAATGTTGTAATTGTTTTTTGGTGCCAATGTTATATTGTATTTCTTGAATATTTTTTGGAACTTTTTTGTGGCCCAGGGGTGGTAAGTAAATTTAGCAAATCTAGTTTCTTGTTTTATTGGTGTGAGAGCTGTGATCTGTTTTAATTTCTTTTGAAGTTTGAATAATTTTAGTTTTTTATCTACAAGGTTTTTTCCATATCCATTTTTAATTGCAGTTTTTAAGATTTGATGGTACTCGTTTTGATATTCTTGCTGGCTGAGAGGTAGATTTACTAATCTGTGTGTCAGACTGTTGATGGTTGCATGTTTGTGTGGAATTGGGTTGAAACTATTTGCTTTGATGTAATTATCTGTGTGTGTTGCTTTTCTACAATTCACAGTAGAAACTGAAGAGGACTCTACTCTACCTTTTTTAGACCTTAAAATCAAAAAAGGCAATGAAAAACTAGAATTTGGCATTCATAGAAAAGCAACACACACAGATAATTACATCAAAGCAAATAGTTTCAACCCAATTCCACACAAACATGCAACCATCAACAGTCTGACACACAGATTAGTAAATCTACCTCTCAGCCAGCAAGAATATCAAAACGAGTACCATCAAATCTTAAAAACTGCAATTAAAAATGGATATGGAAAAAACCTTGTAGATAAAAAAGTAAAATTATTCAAACTTCAAAAGAAATTAAAACAGATCACAGCTCTCACACCAATAAAACAAGAAACTAGATTTGCTAAATTTACTTACCACCCCTGGGCCACAAAAAAGTTCCAAAAAATATTCAAGAAATACAATATAACATTGGCACCAAAAAACAATTACAACATTAAAAACCTACTTCACAGTAATAATACTGATAAGATAAAACCAGAGGAAAAGTCAGGCATTTACAAAATTAAGTGTAAAGACTGTGAAAAAATTTACATAGGAAGGACAAAAAGGAACATAGGCACTAGAAAGAAAGAACACTTCAGGCACTTAAGATACAAAAATATTGATAAGTCCGCAATAGCAGCTCATTTCTGGTCTGAAAATCATGAAATTGAAGATAGCACAGAATTAACTTTAAAGAGAGTCGATTAAAGACACTAGACAACACTTACTAAAAAGTAAGTGTTGTCTAGTGTCTTTAATCGACTCTCTTTAAAGTTAATTTATCATAACAACACTGTTTTCAACACTTCCAAGAAAGTAATTGTAGCACAGAATTACTAAAATACGTACAAAAACATAGTGAACTCGTCATATGGGAGAGGATATACATAGAAAAACATAAAAACCAACTAATGAACTTTGAAATCCCGCTAGAAGAGAATCCCACTTTTCAGTTCATCACTAAATCAACAGATGGCAGCAACAACCCCAGAATTACCCACACCGCTGGATCTAGCGTCAGTCGCACAAGAGCCATAGATGCAAGCGAAGATTTGCGAAACATGTCCTCAAAATAGGTACGAAAGTGAAGCAGATGTGTTAAAAAATGCGACTCATCTAAAATTTAATAATATGCTCTAGATATTTCTTTACTGAGTAATATGCCCTTTTTACCAGCATGTCTTTGACGCCTTTATTAAATGTTTTTATATCTTTTGTCTGCCTTATTTTAGTGGGTAATTTATTATACATTTTTATTCCTGCATATAGTGGACTTTTTTCAAATGGTGTTAATCTATCTGCTATTGGTTTTAAATTACTTTTGGCTCTGGTCTAATAGCCGTGTTGTTTTTGTGTACTATACAGGTTGTCAAAATTTATATGTATATACTTGCAGAGCCCTAGTATATATTGCAATGGGAAAGTTAATATTTTCAAGTTTTTTAATAATGGTCTACAACATTCTTTTGGATCTGTGTGTGTTGTTATGCAGATTATTTTCTTTTGGGTTTTGAATGTTGGTTCCCAGCCCCAGAGAACTATTCCATACGACATGATAGAATGAAAGTAACTTAAATATACTGCTTTCCTAGTCTCCAAGTTTGTGATTTGGGACAGGCAGAACATGTTAAAGCAGGCAGAATTTAATATTTTGGCTACGTAATGTATATGTTCCTGCCATTTTAACTGATTATTTACATATGTTCCAAGTATTTTTGCTGAGGTGGCAGTACTTATATTGGTGAGGTGTAACATGTTATTGTCTACTTTAGTTAATTTATATACGGCTAGTGTGAAGAAATGATTAATTTCCATCAACCTTAACCCATATTTATTATAGAGTATACTATCATAAAAGATTAAAACAAAACCCGGTTTGTTTATGTTGCCAATTGTCTTGCATGAGGATGTTTCATGAACATATTGAAGCTTTGTGATTATTTACAACTAAATGCATGATGCTACTAGCATAGTTAATAAAAACCTGCTGTTGCTCTACTGTGCAAGTATCTTGTTCGTAGAAACCTTGTTAGTTCTGTAACCCTTATGGATATAATAGTAATGTAGTGAAATGGTAGGGGAGAAAAGTTAAATGAATGTATTTTTGCACATGTATTAAAATGTTTGATCCTCTTTTCAGCGAGGTTTTGTTGCAAAAATATCTCCCAACCGCTTTCGGGGTTATGACACTGTTTCATCAAGCAAAGAACAAGAAATATTTTGGAAAAATTAATTTAAGTTTTACTTATGGATATTTTTTAACTGGTATGGTTTTTGGCATCCCATTTTATAAGGGGCTTAGAGGCCTGCATCAGGTATCAGGTTCTTTTACATTCTGCAAATTTTTAACAGGGAACTACCAGCTTTATTTTTCTTCTAAAGGAAGCCATGCTAAGGATATTTACATCCAAAAAACCCTTTTCCCTCCACTAGTTTGAACCCACGACTTTGGGAACCAGAGGCTAGCATGTTACTCCTAGACCTGAAGGATAACAAGAAATCTCAATCTAGGGTTACGTCTTGTATGGTTTTGTTGTTCAGTTAATTCTTCAAATCATTGTGAATGAAGAATGTGTAGATCGAGTTTCATCATACACATTTATTCATTGATTGTCTCACAGTATATTTTGTTCATTACTATATCATCAAACTATTCATTTAGTTGATGAATTTCTGCAGGTTTCAACTTCCTAGTATTTGAAAATTTGAAAATCTCATCTCACAACTGGCTGGACTGTGTATCACATAATTAATTTTGAACAGTCACATTAAGAACTTATTTCACTAAACTTACAGAACATAAAGGGAAGATGAAGAAACCATTTGACCTTGTATAGAAGCTCAACAATGTTTCAAGTAATGGGAATACACATATGAATATTCATATATATTGTCGCCAACCAAATTGTTGCAAGGAGGTGCAGCCGAAGTGCACAAAGAGACAGATAGTTCAGCGCCGAGATAAGGGTCAGATCGTGCAGCGTGGAGATAAAAGCTTGCCAAAACAGATAAAGAGACAGATAACTTACCGGAAAGTATGATTTCTTGTTTGTGAAAGAATATTCCAGAAATGTCTAGAAGTATGAGTAGAGGTATATAAGCAATCTGCGACTCGCCAAGAGAGTGGGAATCAGAACTGATTCGTGTGCCTGCAGCTGTGTTTTGAAAGTGAACTCTTTGTGGTCAGCGACCTTGTTGATTGTATTTGTATATGTTATGTAATTCTGCTACTATAAGGGTTGACCAAAGTGTGTTTTTATTGAAATAAAGAGCATTTTGAATTTCTGCAACTTGGACTTTTAATTATACGAACCCACAAAGTCACAGTATACATATTTACATATTTGATATTCACAAAAGATGTTCCTGCATTTGGTCAACAGACTTCAGGCAAACCTCGTTCCACCAAGGGGATGTCCAGCATATTGTAGCTTCAAGCAGTCATTAGGTGCTGTCCGTTAATTCTGATAGAGTGATGATGAGGATGGTGAAGGAATGAAAGGGACTACAGCTTTTACCTGGACTCCAAACCACATTAAGCCTTTGGAGATCTTTACATTAGCCAGTGAGAGAGCTTGGACAGGGTCAACTTAAAATCATCAGCTTACAGCCAAGAATTGAACCACATACTGTCAGTACAAGAGCTATGAAAAATCCACTAGTCTACTCGGACATCCTGCATAAAATGTTAAATGTTTATTAAGGTATGCATTTTGGAAAATGTGTACTACAAATGGAGATAATTTGAGATGACATTTTTGTTTTCAATGGGAAAGAATAGAATGCAGTTCCTCTTCTTTTATATAAACCTTTATAGGAAAAAACCTTTACTTATCCATCTGTCCATAAGGATCATATTCTCCTGAGAATGCTTGTTATGCTGAACCTTGAACCTTAATGGCACTGTTTACTTATAATGAAGGGACTCTTAAGAATAAAGATTTTATTTAGTACAATATAGTTATGTAACCTGTTTCTACAATGCTTCATTCTCACAAATGTTAGAAGATGAGGTTTCTTAAAGACTGATGTCATAGATCCCTAGTCACCTGCCATTCACATCAAACAACTTGTTTCTCATTATTGTATTCATGAGTTTCTGTGCCAATCGGTTGGAATTGTTGTGTTTTTGAGTTCTCAAAAATTAGATTTGGAATAAGTGTTCATAAGTTTCCAAATCAAGATAATCACCAAACAGTTTTAAAGTATGACAGAATAAATGCTGAATAAATTAGCATAATAAAACCTTTTTAAACCACTTGTCAAACTATAACAACACTTTAGCTCCACTTACATTTAAAATTAGGGGGAACACGTGTCCTCATCATCAGCTGATGTTCGACTGTTCAATAATCGGACATCAGCTGATGATGAGGATGCGTGTTCCTCGAAACATGTCCTAATTTTAAATGGTGGAACTAAAGTGTTTTTATAGTTTGACAAGTGGTTTAAAAAGGTTTTATTGATGAAGCTCCACTGTTTCTAAATATTCCTATTTTATAATTTTATTAACACTAGAAGGACCGACATTGCCTTGCTACCTAAAAGGACCAACATCGGTCATTTTGACTGCTTTTCATTTATAATATAATTTAAATCAGGATATTTTATGCATAAAATATTACCTTTATTTACATTTTAAAGGAGTTTACACAATATTGACTCATTAAACAGCGTGAATCCGTTACACTTTGAAGTACACTGCTTACAAAACATGGGATCATATAAATGATATGCATACTTGATTATATCACTTTAGCATTCTGAAGTAGTTTTTAACACTGGTAACAGTACAGTAGAGGGTGATGCACACAATGATCACAAAAGCAGCTCATTTCTGTATTTAGTCAAATCCACCATCTTGGTCGAAACACTTAGCACACACGTACTGAACATTTCCTGAACATGGGCCATGCACGTACTTCTTACACTTCATACACATATTCTTGGTTTTAATAGGACCTTTGCAGCCTCATCATTAGTGATGATGAATTATCCAATAAATATATTCTCTCCTGACACATTGTCTGGTAAACTATGGAAATAATTCAATATTTCATCTTCTCGAAGATACTTACGGTGGTAATTGTGATGTGACATGGCAATGATACAGTATGGCCTCAAAAATATTTTACCATTCACTGTATTGACACGACATCTAAAACACGTCTGCTCTGGAGCTAAACTTTTTCAAACTAAACTTCCACAATGATCGCAAACCTTGGATTATTTGCAGACCACACTGTTATCATTGTTAGTTACAACACATCTACTCTAGCGCTAAACATTATTTAACTGGGCTACAACAATGACCGAAAACCTAGGATATCTTTTGAATACATTGTTACCACTATTTAGCTAGGACACGTGCAAAATAATTTCACCGGTCAAAATGACCGGCTACGGTACTTTAGGGTAAAAAGCGTGTATAATTTTTTTGAAACCTGCTATAAAAACTTAAACATTTTCAGGAATCACCCTTGCTCTATTTCGTTAAAAGTCACGAAATATTAAAACAATAATCACTACCTCAATGTATATACTTTTTTAAAGAACGTTAACCGGTCAAAATTATCGGTGCAGTCCTTCTAGTGTTAAATTAGCGTAATTTTCAGCCTATTAAAAGTTTTGTGTGCATGTCATTCCAGATGATTTTAAAATTACCCTCTGGCTTAAAACTGAACTTCTGGATATAAAATAAATGTCCAAGTTTAAAGAATATTGTGCTTCTCTCTTTAATATTTCAAATCAAGTGAACATTATGAATCTAAGAGTGTGCATTGCCTACATGTGAAATTAAATTGAGTTTTTATTTATGGACAATCTTTAACTGGTATAGTTCTCAACATCATATTCTAATGATATTTGGCGTGAAAAACTGCTTAAATTTGCCCAGAGGCTTCTTTATGAGACTGGAGGTTCTTTTATGTGCTGTAAATCTACAACATATGACCACCAAGTTTACTTCCCTTCCAACGGTAACCATTTTAAGAATTTTTATGCCCAAAAATAACCTATTGATCTCTACCAATTGAACCCACAGCCTTGGGAATTAGAACTTAGCATGCTACCTCTTGACCAAACAAGATAATACGTACATGTGGAAGAAGATTGTCGAAGAAGCAGTAGCAGATTCATAAATATTTGTTCTAAATTTTGCAAGGCTGTGTATAAAATAGTAGGAAGCCGGGATATCCAAGAGCAAACTGATAATGGTAGTGTAAATGTATCAATCAAAGTAAGAGTACAGTGTGAGCTGAGTAGGAAAGTTCTTAGGAATACTTCAAATTCTGAAACTTCTGAAAATGATTTGGAAAAGTTACATAGATGTCTTTTTGTGAAGCTGTAATAAATGATTCTACTGATTCCATGCAACAAAAAAATACACACATACCTAAAAATGATGCCAGGCACCACATTTTTTGTTATTTGGAAATATTTGCTATCTGTTTACTTTTTGTTATAAAAGTGGCAAAACTGTGATTTCTGTGCAACCAAGGTTTAGGAATTTAAAAATAACTGAATGCATTAATGGCCCTAAAATTATATGTTGCTTACAAAATAACATACTGAAATCATCATATCTTTCTGTTAAATTGGCAAATGTGAATCATTAAGTTTTGGTGTTTTTTGCTGTCTTCTTTGAGATTTTAATTTGTATTTCATGTCTGCCCTTTCATTTTATTGAATTATATGCACCAACGTATCACTTGCAATAAAGTGTGCATTTTTACAACATAAGAGTATTATTGCTGCCAGACAAAATTAAAATATTTGTTGGCTGGACGGGCAATTTGAGGGCCCAGATTTTCAGCAAAGTACATTATCATGGTTGTTAGTATTGACAAAATAATTTATTTTATTGTACTTCAAAATGGGCAGATTACTGATGATTTGCAAAAGCCAACATGTGAAATTATAATATCAATATTACTTGAATTGGTGTAGATGTTGAAGTTTTTCTTTCCAATGAAAAGCAATAGGTGCATTGTCTGTAAGCTACATGTTACATATTCCTGTTGTTCATTTACTCATAACTGTTCCTTTCAAAATTGGATTCTGCCCTAACCATCATAACATGCCTAGCAGTTTTTAGTATGCCTCTTGTTTAGTACAAGAGAATGAAAGAAATTATCTTACACCCAACTCTTTCTTTCATCCAATAGAATGTTGTTTCCAGGGTTGAAGGCCGTGGTCTAGATGAAAACATATCTGACGTTTCGCCTGTAACTCTGTCGGGCATCTTCAGAGATTCTGTTCACAACTAGACTGGCGTTTAGTTGAGCACCTGAACTATAAACTATATATAGAGGTATGAGCGACCGCTTAATCGGCTCCTATTGGTTACTCATCCACCAATCCCTGTGTGACTGAAGAGGCTGCCATACCTTTATTCTGCTTGGTTGTTTGTGGTTTAGGCTTTGTGCTGTCCAGCACTGGCACCCAGGCTTTGTGTAGGCGTGCTATTTCTTCCTTTCTATTAAAACTGTTTTAGTGTTTATAGATTTCAATGGCTTCTCTGTATAGCCATGCATGGTAATAGGCTGTGTTGTCGAGAAGCTCAGTTTCTTGAAAATCAATGTCAAGGCCCACTAACAAAGCATGTTCAGCTACCACTGATTTCTCAATTTGACCCAATCGGCAGTTGCTTTCTTGTTCCTTGATGCGCGTTTTTATACTGCGCTTGGTGGTGCCATTGTATACCTGTCCACAGCTACACTGTATACGGTAAATTCCCTGCATCAAGAGTGGGTCCAGTCTGTCCTTCGCCGACCTCAGTTGTTGATTTAGCTTTCTGGTGGGCTTGAAGATGGTTTTTATATTGGCTCTCTCCAGCAGTTTACCAATGCGCGCCATAACACCTTTGATGTATGGTAAAAATTCTTTGATATTCTGCCTCTCTGTAGAGAATTTTGATGTCCTTCTTGTATGTGAAGCCCAAATTATTTCCTATTTTCCATAAACGTTAGCTTGTAGGGCCTGGTGCAAATGCTTTAATTCTTGTTCTATAGCAGCCGGTTCACAGATACGTTTAGCCTGTTCCATTAGGGCTTGATTGTGCCTATTTTCTGCTTGGGGTGGTGGTTGGAATGTTTTTATAGATAAAGGTCTGTATGGGTTGGCTTTCTGTTGACTGTATGCCCTAATGTCATATCCAATCTTTTGGTTAGTAGAACATCCAAAAACAGAATGCTGTTGTCTTTCTCCGTCTCCATAGTGAACTGTGTATTTTCGTTGATATTGTTGATAAAGTGGAGGAATCTTTACAGTTCTTCATCTCCGTGCGGTCAGATTACAAAGGTGTCATCCACATATCTCCACCACACTTTAGGTTTGTGGATGGCAGACTGAAGGACTATTTCCTCAAACTTCTCCATATAGAAGTTTGCAACTGCCGGACTTAGAGGACTACCCATGGCGACTCCATCTTTTTGTTCATAGTAATTACCATTCCACAAAAAATAGTGGTGAGACAATGGCGGAATTAGAGCTGTAATGTCTTCCAGGAAGATCTTGGAGATGTCTTTCTTTCATACCTCTCATCAAGGTTTTTTTCAGAACAGCAGAAGCAGTCATTGAGGAGTTGCTATAGAAATGCATTCGTTGTAATTACACCAGTCATTTCTCTTTACCCGGTATGAATTTACAATATTTTGTTATTCTGATCTTATAATTATACCTTTCTTGGACTTGAATTGGTATGGCCTGATTTCAGATATGACTCATACTAATAAATTTTATAATAATGTTAATACATGATGCAAACATGGCTGATGTGTGGCAGTGGTAATAATTCTGCATGTATCTGCAATGTAGAGGAATCTATGATATTGGATTATATTAATGCTGGAACTTTCAACTTTAATTGTGGGCATATAGATAAACATAGAAAGCTCAAGTTTTTACATAGACAAACCTCTTGTTTTGTTTCAGTCCATTAAAATGCATTCTTTAATTTAACAAAGCATAGGTGCCAAGATTGCATTCCATAACATTCATTTTCATATGATAATGAACCCTGTCAATATTGAATCTTGTACTTCAGGTAGCGGGTACAGAGACCTTGCCCTGTAATACGAGGCATGTCCGTAAAATAAGGTCTCCAATTATATTTAATATAGAAAACATGTTGTCAATGAATGTTACATTGATGGGAAGGCGGAACTTACAGCTACTTTTCAACGTAATCACAATTGCAATCGATGCACTTTTGCATTCACTGTGGCAGTTTTTGTATACCCTTGTCATAGCACTCTCCTACAAAGTTGCGCAGGTAGCACTCAACCTCGTTTTTCAAATCATCGTCGGTCTGGAAATGTGTATCACCCAGGTGTGACTTCAACTCAGGAAACAGATTATAATCACTAGGTGCTAAGGTGCTAAGACTGTAGGGGGGATGGGTGAGGATTTCGCATCCGAACTGGCCCAGGAGATCTTCGGTGAGCATTTTAGGGACCCACCTCGCACACACCTTGCGATAATGCACATGTTCGGTCAAAATCTTGTCAATCGTAGTCTTACTGACTTCAGGGATAAGTTCGCACAGCCCACCAACTGTCATACACCAATCTTCAAGCATTTCTTGCTCCACTTTTGTAATTGTTTTGGCTGAAACTGAAGGCTGACATGTTTGTCATGCTGTTTGTCATGGACATCTGTACATCCATCTTTGAACTCTCTGACCCACTTTCGCACATTTTTGACATCCATACACTGTGGCCCATAGATTCCGCATAACTGACGATGAATTTCAGTGGGGGTAGTGCCCTTGGCATTCAAAAAACGGATCACTGCATACAACTCGCACTTGGTGGCAGAAGTGATAGGAAGCTCCATCGCAAACGGCTGCCCAGCCAAGATTAATGGTTGCAACAAATTCATTGTGGTAGGGATTTGAAGCGGTGAAACCAAGCTAGATGCCAGTGTTGCAGGATCTTGCATAATAGTGTTCCTCATGGCTCCAGCACCTAGGAGACCTTATTTTACGGACATGCCTCGTAGATGCATATACTTTACATAAACTGTTGTGCCATTATGTAGTTATTAAAGAGAGAAGCTTCACAGTAGTACTTTTAAAAAGCATTAATATATTTGCATTGTAACAAAATGTATTTCTTTTCTGCAGATAACAACATCGTTAATGGAGCCACCAGGGTTAAAAAATCATACGTTAATGTTAGCAGATACCGAAAGTGAGAAAACAAAGTGGGTAGTGGCTCTTAGTGAACTGCACAGAATACTGAAACGAAATAATCTGCCAAATAGAACAGTAAGTTTTATTATCTAATTTCTTAAAAGTGTAATAGAAAGTAGAAAGAAGTTGCACTATCAAGAAATTTGATTTAGATTCTAAATTCATTATATAATCATGCATACATTAAGACCAGTGGGGAGGGGGGGATTATATAGAAATACATCATCCATAATGTGTGTTTAACATTTCTGTTTATTTTCTTTGATATGTTTTTCTTTGCTCCTTCACTCAGGACTTACACTTTTGTTCTTTGCCAGCTTTTTCTTAAAACTGCTGCAATAGTTTCATATTTAACCTAATTTTGCTGTTATTTTTTTTTTTAACTTGCATGAAATGTTTTAAACCTTTTAGTAATCTGCATTATTCAAAAAGATATATTTTGTGTATGTGCTGATAGGAAACAGTAATTTTTACTGCTGTGGATCTTATGTTATGTTTGGCAAGTCCAAGAAACAACTCACATGTATACCTCATCTGGGAGTTAAGAGTCTTACTTGGGTAGAGCTTCTTCCCAGATGAGGTCTCATTTGAGCTTTCATTTGTCTCAATATAAAACTTTCATTAAAATCTGTACAAAATAAAAGTTAATTAGGATGTATTACAAATTGGCATTTCCTGGGCTTCAAGGTTAAGTGAAAATTAGTCAATCCATCATTCAGGTATCCCAAATGCAGAGTGAGGTTATGTTTCTCAACTGCATCCAATAATTCAAGTAAAATAAACCGGTGGATATTACTGCACTAATGTTAAATTCTATGCATTAGTATATAATAAAAAATTTTCAGCCCTATTTTAAAATGTAATTGAAATTAAAAAACAAAGTACCCTCTACAGCATGTGGCAAGTAAAATCGGCCCGTAAAGTCAAAGCATAAAGTGAACATAAAATGAAATGTAATATAATGTATGAATTTTATTACTCACCTTCACAATAGGTGCTGAAAGTGTCCTCTGCCCCCTTCAACACACATGTGAGCATGCCTGAGGAAATTCATGTACACTGTTTTTCTGTTGTGTTGTGACGCTATTGATGATGGATCCTGGTCTTAAGTTCTGTAGTTACGTCTGGATTCATTTCATATATTCTTCCCTTTAACATTCCCCATAAGTAAAAGTCACAAATGGACAAGTCTGGTGACCGAGGAGGCCACAAGCCTTTGCTGATTGTGTTCTCTGGTGTAAACATCTTAGGCATATGGGACAATAATACAGCTGATGTGACATGTTGCACCATCCTGCTGAAAGCAACATAACTGATGCTGCTCTTCTGTCAAGTTAGAACAAAATTCCTCCAGGATTCCCAAATGTATGTTGCTGTTCATTGTCATCTCAAACAATATGGATCCCATAACATATGTGGCGGAAATAGCACATCAAACACCAATGCTCCTGGTGGATTGTATGTGGATTTTCTGTCGACCATTAATGATTGTTTTGTGCCCAGACAGGTGGAACCATACTTCATCCCCCATGATGAGGCTTAGTGGGTCCAAGACACCACTGGCAACCTTTCTCAACAGCCATGAACAGAAATGCAGGTCAGGCTCCTTCATTTCTTGCACAACACACTGGGACTTTTTGTCATTATCTCCTGCACCTGCCTGTAAATCAGGTGTACAGACAAATGGTGATCTGTTTCTGGGAGCATTGTGAACTGCAATCAGTTCATGTACAGTGTTTTTTGTTGGTACAGAACGTCCTGAACATTTCTTGTTAAACAAATTTGTTCTTTTACAAAGGATCCAGTGGGAATGAATGCTTCAACAATAGCAATATACTTGGTAACCAATCATGATAAGTATCATTATAAATCGAGATTTAACTGTATTGGAACACCACAATGAAGCGAAAAATTATTAAATTTTAGATGAGTCGTATTTTTTACACATCTGCTTCACTTTCGTACCTATTTTGAGGACATGTTTCGCAAATCATCCTTTGCATCTACGGCTCTTATGCGACTCAATATAAAATAATGACATGTTTCGCAAATCATCGTTTGCATCTACGGCTCTTATGCGACTGAAGCTTGATCCAGCGGTGTGGGTAATTCTGGGGTTGCTGCTGCCATCTGTTGATTTAGTGATGAACTTAAATGTGGGATTCTCTTCTGGCGGGATTTCAAAGTTCATTAGTTGGTTTTTATGTTTTTCTATGTATATCCTCTCCCATATGACAAGTTCACTATGTTTTTGTACGTATTTTAGTAATTCTGTGCTATCTTCAATTTCATGATTTTCAGACCAGAAATGAGCTGCTATTGCGGACTTATCAATATTTTTGTATCTTAAGTGCCTGAAGTGTTCTTTCTTTCTAGTGCCTATGTTTCTTTTTGTCCTCCCTATGTAAATTTTTTCACAGTCTTTACACTTAATCTTGTAAATGCCTGACTTTTCCTCTGGTTTTATCTTATCAGTATTATTACTGTGAAGTAGGTTTTTAATGTTGTAATTGTTTTTTGGTGCCAATGTTATATTGTATTTCTTGAATATTTTTTGGAACTTTTTTGTGGCCCAGGGGTGGTAAGTAAATTTAGCAAATCTAATTTCTTGTTTTATTGGTGTGAGAGCTGTGATCTGTTTTAATCTCTTTTGAAGTTTGAATAATTTTAGTTTTTTATCTACAAGGTTTTTTCCATATCCATTTTTAATTGCAGTTTTTAAGATTTGATGGTACTCGTTTTGATATTCTTGCTGGCTGAGAGGTAGATTTACTAATCTGTGTGTCAGACTGTTGATGGTGGCATGTTTGTGTGGAATTGGGTTGAAACTATTTGCTTTGATGTAATTATCTGTGTGTGTTGCTTTTCTATGGATGCCAAATTCTAGTTTTTCATTGCTTTTTTTGATTTTAAGGTCTAAAAAAGGTAGAGTGCAGTCCTCTTCAGTCCTCAAAATAGGTACGAAAGTGAAGCAGATGTGTAAAAAATACGACTCATCTAAAATTTAATCATTATAAATGATGATTAAATAGATCATTATGATACTCTCACACAGCTTCACATAATGATGCCTTTTTCTCAATTGGTTTTGACAAGGTTCACTGACTGCAGCTGCAGCTGCCTTACACATGGCAGTCACATGTGTTGACCCCTGCTCGACACACTATCTCTTGTTAGGAAGATAAATAATTTATTCGTTGCCAAAAACAAAATATATGAATGTAACCAAACAGTTGTAAATAATGCAATATACCGTAATATTAAGATGGGCTGGTTTTATGTGCCACTCTGTACAACTATCTAAAAAATTATAGTTTTAGATTTGTACTAAGCTGTTTATACTGTTTGCATGACCTGATACCAAACCATGTTCTTGTGCCAAGTCATACAAAATAATAAACATTACTTTCTAAAATTGTGGATAAGTCGTGCATTGCTGTTACCAAACTATTATTATACTTTATAATTAGCAAACTAGTTTTGCTGCATTCTTCAGTTTAATTTACTAACCAGGTCCATTTCTTCATAACTTAAAAGTAAGAATTCAGCTAAATTGATAAACTGAAATTATTTACAAATCATTTGTTAAATTACTACAATTTTTGCAATTTTAAGCTGTTATTTTGTATACACTCTTTCTTCCAAATATCTGTGCCTTTGCGTTCATATAAAAATGTGGATTGCATTTTCATCCCTGCATATAGAACATGTGCTGTTTTCTGTCCATTCCCTATAATCCTTTAATCTCCAAAATGCCAGTTTAATCACACATTACTTTCCTTCTCTTTGATCCCTACAGCACCTTTCGATATACAGCCATTTCCCATCATTATACAGAAACCTTGCTTATCTGCATTAGCTGGGACTAAAGATAATCTGCATGAGTAAAAATCTGCATAATTCATAAGGAAAGGCTTAGACACTTTAATCAATACTATATTTGCTTTCATTTTCTGAAATATCATGTAAGTCACATTTGTTTTAGATGTGTGCAACGTTTTAAAAGTAAAACAGCAATAACCAATATTTAGGAAACAATTCATCAGGATTAATGAGGCTCTTATGTGCTTGAAAATCTTCATAACGTTTTAGAAAATTTTATTTTTGTGTTTTCCAGCATTGCCCATAGATTTTGTCAATCCATATCTTTCATCTGGTATCTAATTAATTCCCAGGATTCTGTAAACCCTTACAATTATTTGTTAAGTCTAAAGAACCGTTCTTAATAATTGTGCCGCTGTTGGGCATTCCGTAAATCATAGTATTTATTTCTTAGTTGGCTTTTAGCCAATTAGAGTGACTAATTCAAAACTTGTGCTCTTTGTGAGAGCAGTTAAATTTTCCCATTGTCACCAGTGCAGCAATACTGACTTCTGTGTGCTTTTGTTACTTTGCCTTACTAAGATGGTGAGGAAGTTTGAAATGTTGACATGTAACATATTAAAATATATGCAGATTTTATAAATTTGTACTCATTGCTTGGAGGATATATTTTTCTGTTAGACTAACAAATTATATTTTTTGAGGGGAAAGCTTGCCCAGCTGCTGGATAGCTGTGGCACTAGCCTCATAATGAGTTTGAATTTTAGGGTAGGTAAGACAGAAGAACTGGCAGTGCAGAATTGCAATTAACATTTTGTTGCAAACAAAAAACTAATTTATATTAATCTGCAATTTATTGCTTTTCTTCAAGTGTTGAGATTTTAGGGATTCTTTTTGGACATATAAATTGACATGCATATTCTTCTGATATTTTAATGTGTTTGACAAGTATAAGCAGATATTTGTGTATTCATTTGTTTATTCGCAATGCTCATGTTAGCCTTAGTTCTAAACTCTTAAATGTTCTTACAACTTAAACTTTAAATGAATATCATAAATGATATCTGATGATAGGTGCATTATTTTAGAAGTGCTAGTACAGTGTATAAAGACTAAAATTGAGTCATACCTTTTAAAACTTGTAACTTCACGTATGTCCATTTAAAAAATCAGGAACGTTTTCGAGACTGTTACAGTCTCATCCTCAGCTGATTAGCGACTCATCATAGTTGGTTGTTGTCTGGACCTCTTGTAATTGACTCCCTCTCTCGGAAGAGTTTTTACATAAGTTAAATAGACCACTCACTGATGGCACATCAAAATTTAGAATATGTGGAATGTTTTTTATAGTAAAATTGTTTTTCCTTGTTGTAAGTTCAAGTTTTGTTGACAATGGTTTTAGTAGTTTGATCTCTTCAATGTGGTGGTTATCATTCCATAAATTGAAAAGCAACTGCCAATTTTTCTGTTTGTTTATATTTTATGTTCTTATGGTGTTCTGTTAGTCTACTTTTTAAATTTATTTTTATCAAACCAATATAAAATTTGTCACAGTCTTCACAACCTAAAATTCTAAATTTTGATGTGCCATCAGTGAGTGGTCTATTGAACTTACGTAAAGAATCTTCCGAGAGAGGGAGCAAATTACAAGAGATCCAGACAACAACCAATTGTGATGAGTGGCTAATCAGCTGAGGATGAAACTGCAACAGTTCCTGATTTTTTTAAACGAACATGAGTGAAGTTACAAGTTTTAAAAAGTATGACTCAAGTCTTTATACATGAAATTAGCTTCACTGTTAACAACGCTTTTATTTATAACTATTCAAATTGCCAGTACAAGTTCTTATTGAAAAGAAAGGCTAGTTTCATTGGTTTGGTTATCTGTGAGAATGTTGTTGTTGGTGGTTTTTTTTTTTTTTTTTTTTTTTTTTTTTTTTTTTTTTTTTTTTTTTTTTTTTTTTAATCTGCCGTAGGAGTTAACCAGATTCATGGCATCGTCAATAATACAGACAATAATTTTCAAAAATATAAATATTAATTACAATATTGTTGAAAATATTACAAATTAATATAAAGTCTAATACAATTTTTAGTTAATAATAATGCATTTATTGTCAATAGACTGCAAAGCAGTTTCTGACACTGTTGTTGTTGACTAATGGCACTGGGGATTAGTTGATTTGCATAATTTTCCCCCTTGCTTTCCAATATAAAGCCTGTAGGTTCTCACTTTTGAGACCATTACATTTGTCCAAATGATGATTGTTCATGATGACATCCTCTTTACAGATAGTGCACTTGGGTGTAGGTATGCAGTGTATTTTATAAAGGTGTTCTGCAAGACAATCATGGCCAGTTTCCATTCTAAATAGGGCCACTGCAGTGTTTCTTGGTAGTTTTTGTATGTCAGTTTTGTCTCCAATGTTCTTATAAATCCATGTCTTTTAGTTTATCCTCATCAAGTCTCTGCTGTTTTTTAAAATGTAGCTTAATGTTATTTAATTTTTTATTAATTTTAATTTGTCTTACAGGTTTTATGTTTTGAATTGCACCTCTTTTTGCTAGTTGGTCAGCATGTTCATTACCTAAAAGTCCAACATGTGCTGGAATCCATTGCAGGGTGACATGATTTCTTGATTCAAAAGCTTTAATTAAACTTCTTATTTCTTTGATGTTTCTTGTTGTTTTGTTTTTATAATTTACAATCCCATCTATGGCCGATTTTGAATCTGTTAAGATAACTATGTTTGAAGTTTCATCTAGTGTTAGATACTGTGCAAAATGTTTGCAGTATACTCCTGCACCAGCATCTTGTATGTTAATAAAGGATCCATCTGTATATATATTTGGAGCCATTCTTTTTCTGGATATCTTTCGTTATCTGTGGCTATTGTGAGAATGTTGCCTTTATTAATTTTATTTTGTATAATTTATCGTGCACAAATTTATAAAGTATAAATTATCACTTTATAATCAAACTGAAACTTGTACTGTGCTGTCCTTCTTCCAGCAGCATCATTGTAAATTCTATTTCCTATGGCTATAATAAGTTGGTAAGTAGTTTTCTGCTAGCCACGTACTTAAATTGAATTTTATGAATACATAAATTTCTGAATATACAAATGAATATCTCAGAAAAACTATTTGTAGTCGGTTTATTGACACTTCATTACTTACATTTATGGAAGTGACGAAGTGTCAATAAACCAGCTAAAAATAGTTTTCCAATTAATTTTGACGTCACTGTTATTAAATTCCTCCAATCATGCATAAATAAATATCTGCTTATACTTGTCAGACACATTAAAATATCAGAAGAATATGCATTGTCAATTTAAGGAAACTATTACATGTGATGAAGCCTATTGTAATTACTGAATGGTGAAATAAATAAACATTTGTTCTGGGAATTAAAACAACCTCTGTAATACCTTACAGCCCTCATAAGGGCTCGGTTTGTAATCCTAATCCAAAACTGAAGCCAATATGCCTATTTGTGAACTATGCAAATTAATGTACATTAATTGACATTAAATTGAATTAATATTTCTTGCAATATTTCCGCTAGAAATAACTTAAATCTGTGTACAGACTGTAACCATCTTGTGGTTACTTGTTTGGTTGGTTTCCTCGGCCTGTTCACTGAGTAGTCCTTTACCTCACTACTCTCATACTTCCTCCACTCATTCTTCGTTATTCTTCCATCTTTACATGTCTTAATTTTCTGACCCTTTTTTCTTAAGAACTTCCGTGTCTAATTTTTTGTGTCAGTCTACTGTCAGTCTGGCAGTCTACTCTTACCACACAACTTCTCCCTACTACTGCTTGGCACCACAATACTGCAAACTAATTATTAATCACTATTTGAACTTACTGTTCATGAAATCTGAACACATGTTTTGCGATAATGAGTAAATATTTGCAGACTAGATTTCAACCTTTTATCATGTTCTTCCTCTTATTATAGAATCAAAATGTCATCTGTGTCAATGCATCCTGTAACAAATTAGTAAGAGGGTCACTAAGTTTGTTGCAGTCAGCAACCAAATCTTTATTTCTTAACCAAATTTTGTTTTGTTGTATTATGCTGAGAATCACCTAACAATTGATTGCAACTTTAATACTTACGCCTTAACAAAATGTTGCAGAATAGCCGTAACTCTAATACATTATTAGTAAATAGATTAAACAATATAGGGCTCAACCTACATCTCTGGTGAAGTCCTTTGTTTTGTCACACTTTTTCCATAATTTTTCCATCTTGTACCTTTATACGAAGGTGTTTAGTTTACAGTTCCTTTAAAATACCTCTCTAAATCTTTCTCTGCATCCACAAATATTATACTTGCATGGAAATTTCTTGCGTATACATCTATGAATCATAATATTGATATGAAGACATCTAATATTCTTCCTTTTTTAAATCATTACAGATGTGATGACACTAAATTATGGTCTGATCAGGTTGCTATTTCAGAAAATACACTAGTAAAACCTTAGTAAGAAATTTTACCAATGCTAGAATAGGTTTCTACCACAAAATAATGACACGAGTTTTAACTGTGCATAAATTTATGATCTGGTACGTTGAACTTGTTAATTTGAACACTATAAACATCATGCTACTGTTCAACTAAGTGTTAGAGATAAATATTAAAAAAGAAATGTCTTTAGAGCCAGATTAGATCATAATTTGTATTTAGAGCTTTTATTCTATTTAGTTTTGTAATTGAAAATTATTTTTTCAGTTAAATGGTATAGTTATTGCAGCCAGAAGACAGTATATTCTCGCTTGTTCCCTCCATCCCTCCCCCCCTCCCTATCAGCCTTCCTCCCTCACTTACTCACACACAGTCTCTCTTCTTGTCCTCTTCCTCTCCCCTCCATCAGTAATTATTACTAGCACCTTAGATCTATTGAGAAGGGAGCTTTATGTTTTAAATTTTTGTAAACATGATTTTTTGCAGGTTTTTAGAGCAAAAGAGATATTGGACAATACTAAAGGATTGTTGAATAATGCCATGTCAGGGGCCATTGTAGATCCAGATCGCCTAGTCATTGGAACGGAAGAAGGATTGTTCTGTTTAGATCTGGATCGCAGTGGTGAGTTTTTAGTTTTATTAAGCTTATATACAAACTTTGCTTAACTTCAAATAGATTTGCACTGTAATGAGATGGCCGCGCTGTGGCTCAGTGGTTAGACTGCTTGGCTCTCACCAAGGCGGCCCGGGTTCGATCCCAGGCGACCGCAAAGTGAGATTTGTGGTGGACAACATGGCGCTGGAGCGGGTTTTCTCCGGGATCTCCGGTTTCCCCCGCCATCTCATTCCACCGGTGCTCCATCTTCATCTCATGTATCATCAGTGTCATCGCCTGCGGTGCCGTATGTAGTAAAAGCGGGCGTTAAACACTACACATTTCATTTCACTGTAATGAGATGGCTATTTTGTCAGCATACGATCCTATATTATTACATCTTGTACTTTATTTGTAATCACTTAGGGTCTCTGTTATAGAGTCTATGATTGAAAGTCAGCTTATCTAACTCCACAGTTGCCACAGTTGAAATCTTTACATTTTTTATGCAAGGGAAATCCTTACATGAATAATGCTCTTAGTTTGATCTGTTTCCAACACTATCCTAAGCAGCATTTGACTACATAGTAGCAGCTTGCTGTCATCAACCTGAATACCTACACAGCAATTTATTTATGTTTGTATAATAAAATGAAATTAAAAAAATTAGGAGTGATGCAATAAACTACGTATTTCGTTAGGATCTTCCTAACATAAGCAACTTTTGTCGACTAATGGACGTTGGTTTGGTGAACTCATTGGAGGCGATAGGTGCGTCTCTGTCGGTATCTTGATGAACTTGAAGTTTGGGTTTTCTTCAAAGGTAATGTCGAAATTAAACAATTTTCTTCATATTTCTTTATGAAGATTTTTTTCCCACGTGGTTAATGCAGCTGGACCTTGGATACTTTTTAATAAGTGGATTTCTCGTTCTATATCATGATTCTCCTTCCAAAAATGGTACGCTACCGCCAATTTATCTATTTCTTTGTTCCTGATGTTCCTAAAATGCTCTTTAAGCCTAATGTTGAAGTTCCTTTTTGTTTTTCCAATGTAAAAGTTGTCACAACCTTTGCAGTTTATGTACATACCTGACTTTTTGTCTGTGGGCATCTCCTTTGAATTATGTGATTTCAAAAGGTGTTGTACACTAAATTAGTTCTGTGGGGCCAAAGTAATATTGTGCACTTTGAAGACTTTTTGGAAAAGGTGTGTAGCTCTGGGATGATATGTTAATTTCCTGTATGCAGTTTCTTTGCTGATTGGGAAAGAGTAGCTACTTGTTTGCATCTTTGTTGTCTTTTGAATTTATCAATTTTCTTTTTGATCAGCTCAGCACTGAATCTATTGTATTCTGCAATGTGAATGATATTATTGTACTCTTTGATATATTCTATCTTGTTTAAAGGTACATTAACCAGCCTGTAAGTTAAACTGTTGATAACAGCATGCTTGTGTTGTGTTGTACCTTTAAACAAGATGGAATATATCAAAGAGTACAATAATATCATTCCCATTGCAGAATACAATGGATTCAGTGCTGCATTGGTCAAAAAGAAAATTGATAAATTCAAAAGACAACAAAGATGCAAACAATTAACTTCTCTTTCCCCAATCAGCAATGAAACTTCATACAGAAAATTTACATATCATCCCAGAGCTACACACCTTTTCCAAAAAGTCTTCAAAGAGCACAATATTACTTTGGCCCCACAGAGCAAATTTAGTGTACAACACCTTTGGAAATCACATAATACAAAGGGAATACCCACAGACAAAAAAATCAAGTGTGTACTGCAAAGGCTGTGACAACTTTCACATTGGAAAAACAAAAAGGAACGTGAACAATAGGCTTAAAGAGCATTTTAGGAACATCAGGAACAAAGAAATAGATACATCGGCAGTAGTGTACTATTTTTGGAAGGAGAATCATGATATAGACCGAGAAATCCACTTATTAAAAAGTGTCCAAGGTGCATTAACCACATGGGAAAACATCTTCATAAAGAAATATGAAAGAAAAGTGTTTAATTTCGACATTACCTTTGAAGGAAACACAAACTTCAAGTTCATAAAGATACCGACAGAGATGCACCTATCACCTCCAATGAGTGCACCAAACCAACATCCATTAGTCGACAACAGCTGATGATGTTAGGAAGATCCTAATGAAGTGCGTTCTAGGTAAATACTAGCAATAAGTGGAGCAATGAGTATTAGTCCGACTCAAAATTATATTAAAATATCTAATGTCTCATAGATCATTGAAATTGTGTGTGCACTATATGTGTTATATGTTCTAAGTTTAGGAAAATGAGTGTATTCAGAGGAAAACTGATATTTTGATTTTCATGGATACACTGGCTTTAATGTAGTACAGTGAAATTAACAAAGCTTATTAACATGAATATTTTTCTCATTTCTTTCTTTTCAGAAATTGCTCGTGTCGGGGAAGGTAAAAAGGTATACCAGTTAGAATACGTAGTAGAGGAGCAGTTATTGGTAGTATTGTCGGGTAAACAAAGGCATGTTCGTCTAATTCCTGTGCGGGCGCTGGATGGAGACGATGTTGAGTGGATCAAGGTTGCTGAAACTAAAGGCTGTATTACTTTTGCTACAGGGGTGATGAGAAGGTCCCCCCAGTTGGCTTATTGCCTTTGTGTCGCCATTAAAAGACAGGTATGTTAATTATATACCTGTGAAACAATTCCTATAAGAATTTATAACTTTTTAAAAAGATATGTGAAGTTGGTCACAAATTATTATACTTTATTGTAATATTTGTATTGCTTCAATGTTAGCAGCTTCAGTTTTTATGTATTTTTTGCATGCAATTTAAGATATTGATTGCATTTTTGGAATATGGAGAAGTTTAACAAGCTTCAATTTCAGCAAGTTGGCAAGTGTATATTTTACTGTCAATTGCTCTAGGCAAGAGAACTGGGTTTTTCTTCCAGTGAATATCTTATCCATTTTTTGTTTGTTTTATTTTTAACAGAATACCTCTCAGGTAATAATTTATGAGGTGACTCGTACAAAAACAAGGCACAAGCGATTACGAGAAGTAATGCTTCCAACTCAGGCTCAGACCCTAAACATCTTTAGTGAAGGAAGGCTGTGTGTAGGCTACCAGTCAGGTTTTAGTATATACAGCATAATGGGCGACCAGCATCCATTGTGTAAGTATGTTTTATATTTTGCTGTTATAAACAAATAAATTTATGTAGACTACAAAGTAAAACATAAGTGAGGTTTTTTTTTTTTTTGGGGGGGGGGGGGAGACTGAACAGTTTCTTCTTCCCCCCACTCCATTTCTGTTACACTTACAGCTTGTACTTTCATGCTAGACAATCACTTTTTTAAAGCCACAAAAATGCTATTTAATCTGTTTATTATTTATGTAAGCATCACATTGAACATAAGCTTCATTTTTCTGTGTTCTAAACTTAATATTTCTTAATTCTTTCTTTTTAAATATTTTTCATTATTCAAAATGCTTTGGACCCAGTCTGTAACTTACTAGCTTGAAAATTTTGGGATAGCTCCAGGATTTACAAGTTTAAAAATTGTCATCTGCTAATTAAAAATATTAAATTGTTCATTTCAAATTAATTAGATTTTTACAGCTCACATTGAAGAAGTCAAACAATTCAATAATATATATAATTCTCTTAAACTAATTAAAATGAAGAAATGCCTTAACAATTTAAGTTTACATACTAAGCTCAAATTACACATTTGGTAGTAACACATTAACCTCTAGAGTCTTATTAGTATTTCATATTACCATAATGAAGAAATAATGTCTAAACAATAGTTGACATAGCTCATAAAAATATTATGTTTTGAATATATGTACAGTTGAACCTGCTTTTTATGTAACCCACTTATAAGTAATTTGTAGGTATATGTTTGCAAGTCCCAGAAAAACATGTAATTTAGAAACATATTAATTGAACCTTATTTATATGTAATACGCAGTAATAGGCAATAAATTTCAGTGAAATACAACTGTGTTATGCATAATTAAATGAGTATACAGCATATGCTATCTTAAAAGAAACTTGAAACTCATTTTCTTTATCGCTGCTGTCAAAGTCGTAAGCTGACTGGGTGGCTTTGGGCGAAAGAAACAAAAGACAAAGACGATAGCTAGTACATGTCTTTCAGTAAAACAGTGTTGTAGCAACAAATGAGAAGTAAACTTAATTTTTGGTATCTGGTGTTTACTATTGAACAGCGGTTTTGTTTTCCAGTCTCAATTTGTTTTTAAGCAGCCATGGAGCAAAGAAAATAGAAATGCTATACACTAGATCAGAAAGTAAAATTCATAGGAGAGGTGGCACTAAATAAACACAAAACCGAAATTGTTTCTGAGTTAGGAATTGCTTATTCATGCGATCTAGTCATCAGTATCAGAAATGTTATTTTGGATAAGTTTTTAAAATTGGGTCAAAATCAACTAAATGCAGCAGGTAGAAATATATGCTGATTTGGAAATGGCACTTTTCACCAGGTTCGTTAAGAAATGGGCTGCAGTTCTATCAATCGGTGGTGACATGCTGAAAGCAATAGATTTAGTTAAAATCATGAATGTCACAGTTAATCTTCATGATCAGGTGGTTTCAAGGGTTTAACGATTGTCATGAAATCACAGAGAAAACACTTGTGGCAAGTAGTCAAATGTTGTGAATGCAAAGACATTCTAACAGAATCATAAGCGATTATCAGCCTCAAAACATCTACAACTGTGATGAGACTGGCCTGTTCTACAATCACGTTCTCAGTAGACATTAGCTGAAAAAGATAACTCATGCCAATGGGGAAGGAGAAGTAAAATTTGCCTAACAATTCTTTTGCTACCAATGCAGACACAACCACTTCTCCCAATTGTGATAGGAAAATCCAGGAATCTGGATGGGTGAAATGATGCTCAAATGAGCCCAGAGTTCTTTGAGCTTAGAGTTATCTAACATTCATCTTTCAAGATAAGGGAAAATCGTGGAAGAAAACCTTATCCATATATACTCACTAACCCAGATTTGAACTCGGGACCTCTTGAACGTGTGCCATGTAGGAATTGTATCAGTGTGAAAAATTTTAGTGAAAAAGCTCTAAATTCATTAATGTTTTGTAAAATGAGTTCTATGCATTTAATTTAAGAAAAGTGAAACAAGCCAAATTAACTGATAACTTTAAAGCTGGATCAATTTTTAAACAATGTTTGCTTCATACATACCTTTATTGTTTGTAAAGTTTTATACATGCAGGCTCACTGTATTACTTTTTTTTTTAAAAAAAATATGATGCGTTATCAACATCATTTGTAAGTAATTTTGAGTTATAAGTAATCTTTAGCCTTCCCTTTGAGATATGCATAAATCAGGTCCAACTGTATATACACAGGATGTTTCAGAATTTGACCAAACAGCTTTAAGGGGTTATAGAGGGATATTTGGAGAACAATTGTAGATAGGACACTTATGGCCAGAGAGCGCATGGTTTTGTGTGATAAGCCAAAGTAAATTTGGGCCAGTATGCCACTGATCCCCGCTATCTTAGTGGTACAAGGGGGGCAGGGGAAAGAAGAAGTATTTGGCAAGGCATGAATTTGTTAAGCCTCTGTTGCCACTGAGCCACATATGTGCACTTACCAGCAGTATAGCAAATGCATGCATAAACTATTGAGGCAGTATCAGTGGTGAATTTATTTTGGCTTATTGCACAAGACCTTGTGCTCTGAAACCAATTGTATCATGTCTAGAATTCTTTCCCCAACATTCCTCTATAACTCCACCCCCTCAACATCCCCCTATAACCCCTTAAAGTTATTTGGTCGAATTTTGAAACACCCTGTGTTTTTATAATATGTATATAGTAAAAATGTCAAAGTAAATCAGAAGAAAATTGAGTGCTTTTGAATTCTCACAATTTAATTTCAAAATGTTAAGAGGTTACTTACTTATTTAGTTGTACTTCATTACAATGGAGTGTTTAGAGGTTTGAAACTTGATTAGTGAAAGAAGACTTGCTTTATTATTAAATTTTAGATGAGTCGTATTTCTTACACATCTGCTTCACTTTCGTACCTATTTTGAGGACATGTTTCGCAAATCTTCGTTTGCATCTACGGCTCTTGTGCGACTGACGCTAGATCCAGCGGTGTGGGTAATTCTGGGGTTGTTGCTGCCATCTGTTGATTTAGTGATTAACTGAAATGTGGGATTCTCTTCTAGTGCCCTACAAACTAATAGATGATGCTTTGAAACTACTCAACCTGCAAGAACCCAGCATACAATTCACAGTAGAAACTGAAGAGGACTGTACTCTACCTTTTTTAGACCTTAAAATCAAAGAAGGCAATGAAAAACTAGAATTTGGCATTCATAGAAAAGCAACACACACAGATAATTACATCAAAGCAAATAGTTTCAACCCAATTCCACACAAACATGCAACCATCAACAGTCTGACACACAGATTAGTAAATCTACCTCTCAGCCAGCAAGAATATCAAAAAGAATACCATCAAATCTTAAAAACTGCAATTAAAAATGGATATGGAAAAAACCTTGTAGATAAAAAAGTAAAATTATTCAAACTTCAAAAGAAATTAAAACAGATCACAGCTCTCACACCAATAAAACAAGAAACTAGATTTGCTAAATTTACTTACCACCCCTGGGCCACAAAAAAGTTCCAAAAAATATTCAAGAAATACAATATAACATTGGCACCAAAAAACAATTACAACATTAAAAACCTACTTCACAGTAATAATACTGATAAGATAAAACCAGAGGAAAAGTCAGGCATTTACAAAATTAAGTGTAAAGACTGTGAAAAAATTTACATAGGGAGGACAAAAAGAAACATAGGCACTAGAAAGAAAGAACACTTCAGGCACTTAAGATACAAAAATATTGATTAGTCCGCAATAGCAGCTCATTTCTGGTCTGAAAATCATGAAATTGAAGATAGCACAGAATTACTAAAATACGTACAAAAACATAGTGAACTCGTCATATGGGAGAGGATATACATAGAAAAACATAAAAACCAACTAATGAACTTTGAAATCCCGCTAGAAGAGAATCCCACATTTCAGTTCATCACTAAATCAACAGATGGCAGCAACAACCCCAGAAGTACCCACACCTCTGGATCTAGTGTCAGTCGCACAAGAGCCGTAGATGCAAACGAAGATTTGCGAAACATGTCCTCAAAATAGGTACGAAAGTGAAGCAGATGTGTAAGAAATACAACTCATCTAAAATTTAATAATTTTTCGCTTCACTGTGGTGTTCCAATACAGTTAAATCTCGAAGACTTGCTTTGTTTTCAGCACTGGTGCATCCTGATAACCAGTTACTGGGTTTCCTAGCATATAGTGCTGTGGATGCTATGCGTGCAATAGAGCTTTCAAGGGGGGAGTTCCTGTTAGTGTTTCAAACATTGGGTGTGTACGTAGATGCTCAAGGTCGCAAATCACGTGACCGAGAGATAATGTACCCAGCAATCCCCCAAGCAGTCAGTAAGTATTTACTTTAAAGTTCTTTATTGGTATAGGTAGCACCAGGAATTTTGGCATGCGAAAATGTTGGAGAGCTATGTTGCAAGTCACATATTTCTGTAATTTGAAGTATGTATAAGTAAGATAGATGTATACACAAAGCAGCAGATTTGGACATATAAAACATTGTAGCTTTGTATATCCACATATGCACGACTACTTTATTATTTGCATCTTGTTTCATAAAACATTTGACATTGTTTCATAGCTTTGAATGTGCAAGTTTTTCCTTTTTAATTTCAAACTAATGGGAAGCATAATATTAGATAATACTGCAATTGAATGCCCTAATAAAGCCAGACACTCACTACAACAGATGTATATAGTATCTTTGGACTGCTCAGAGTACATTATAAACACTGTAATGTTGGATAGATAGTCAAACTGAAAAATTCAAAGTCATGGCCAGGATTTGAACCACGGATCTTGTGGTCTCCATCCGGTTGCTCTTAACCATTGAGCTACCATGGCTAACATGCTGTCATGACATTAAATTCTACAATTGTCTCATATGTTTTCCCGGTAAACCACTAGGGGTACTCGTATTCGAAATACACACCATTTAAATATTACAAATAGAAGCATTATTAACAGTGAAGTTTTCTTCATGTTGAAGTTTTGAGTCACACTTGTTTACACTTGTTTACAATAATAAGTGAAGGTGAGTGTAAACAAGTGTGACTCAACAAAACTTCAACACACCGTTTGTTGAGACTTACAATTGTATGTACTTGAGTCCCAGGCTACCAGTAGATCCATGGTTCAAATCCCGGCCATGGCGTTGAATTTTTCAGTTTGACTCTGTCTATCCAAAACCTTAGCCTAAACACGGCTAGTGTGGAAGAGCAGTTAATTTCCATCAGTTAACTTAATATGAAGCCTGGGACTCAAGTGCTTACAATAGTAAATCACCACAAATGGTGGGTATCTCAAATACGAGAACCACTAGTGGTTTACCGATAAAACATATGAGTCAATTGGAGAACTTAATGTCATGACGACACGTTGGCCATGGTAGCTCGATGTGTAAAGGTGACTGCACAGAGACCAGGAGATCCGTGGTTCAAATCCCTGCCATGGCATTAAAGTTTTCAGTTTGACTCTTATCCTAAACCTTAGCCTATACACGTCTAGTGTGGAAGAACTATTAATTTCCATCAATTAACTGTAATGTTGCTTTCTTTTAATCAACACCATGCAGCTCTAGAAAGGAAATTGTGAGGGTTAGCTGATTGGTAACTCTCAAGGGATATAAGCCAGTATTCTTGGCAAGATGTATATTCATAGTTTAAATAACGTTACAAGAAAGAGAGAAGTGAAGCAAATTCTAATAATAAATTATAGGAGTCAGTAGGAATACTGAATTTCACTGATTCGTAATTGATAGCTCCTGCTACCATTCTGAAGTTCTTGGTCCGACTGAACTGTTTCTTTCTCATTCTGGAGACCTTTGGATGCTTCCCATTAATTATTGAACATTCACATTATAACACATGCATTTTAAGTTTGTTCTTACTATTCCCAATTATTAGCCAGTCTTTATAACATCTTTTAAATGCCTCTTTTCTTGTCCATTAGTTTTTCTTCATTTAAAAACTTTTATTTCAAAACTCTCATAAAATTAGGTGATTGTGTGAGTGTGTGTATGTGTGTGCACGTTCATTTTATTTAATCTTAACTAACAAATTTTGTATACTAATCTACACCTCTTTTGAAGAAAATAAAAATAGAAAAGGTTAAAATATGCTGTACTTCAAATTTCTATAATTAACCATCATTAATTTAAGGACATTTAACGCCACAAAATAATTTGGTGATTTAGATTAATTTTGAATGTGTTCATAATAAGATGTGCTAATATGAAATCCCTAGCCTGATAGCATTCACAGAGAAAAGTAATTCAGATAATGTAGTAACCCATTGCCAAAAGTTGGAAATTTTTATAACAGCAATTTCTTTTTTATAATTTGTATGTAGCTCCATATTATACCAATTAAATTTCATAAAAAATATATTAAATTATAGATGAGTTGTATCTTTTACACATCAGCTTCACTTACGTACCTATATTGCGACTAAACTTGATCCAGTGGTGGGGGTAGTTCTGGAGTTGCTGCTGCCATCTGTTGATTTTGTGATGAATTTAAATGTGGGGTTGTCTTCTGGCAGGATTTCGAAGTTCATTGGTTTTTATACTTTTCTATGTATATTTTCTCCCTATGTTTTTGTATGTATTTTAGTAATTTGGTGCTATTTCATAAAAGATGGAGCACTGCTTAAGTTACTATTTGAAAGCAAGAAGAAATGGGAAAGTGATTATACCAGCAGTTAACATGACCTTAGTGTGTAATTTTACTTATACCTTTTAGACCTGAATTGTTTTGCTATTTATGCCACTCTTCCTCTAATTTGGAACCTGTTTTCATTAGGCCGTCTGGGACACTTTCAAGTAACTGACTTGAATAGCCATAATCGTTACAGTGACATGCAGTGCATTGGCCGTGCACTCAAAGCCGGAGGTCATGAGTTTGAGTCTCGACAACTGCAGTCAAATGTGCCTGTGGTAAAGGATGTGGGAGGGCCCATTTAAAATAATCAGCATGATGATACGCTTGGATGCTGATGGGTTGTCATTTAAGTGCAGTTGCATAGATTTTGCTTCTTTTTTATAAATATAAATTGTGAAAAAAAAATTAACAGTTCAAAATATCTCAAATGCATATGTTTAATTGGTTAAGTAGAGTATAATAAGAATATAGCAGAAAAAAAGGAACAGTTAAAACCATTACAAATAGGAAAGCAAACTTATAGTTAAAATTATGCAATGAGTTGAATGAGAAACACTGTACTTCACATGCCACAAATTTTCAACTGATGTTAAATTCAGTGAATTTAGCATCACCCTTGCACCAGTTAACAAATTCAATATCAGAAACCTAATCAAAAAACCAAAAAGATAAAATTCCTCTGGTAAAGAAATGTGGCATTTATAGTATTAATTGCTCAGACTACAATAAGATATACATTGTGAAGATAGAATGTAACATTGAAACCAGATTAAAAGAACACTTTAGGAACATCAAGCAAAAAGAAATAGATAAATCTGCAGTAGCAGCACATTTCTGGAATCAGAATCGCAACATAAAACAAAAAACCCGACTACTAAAATCAGTTGACTTGAATCAAGAATTAAACATCTGGAAAACACTTAATTACGTAGAAAATGAAGCTAGCTACAGTGAAGCAATAAATATTACACAAATATAAATATTTGTTACAAAGGCTTCACTTATCATAAGAAATTGGTGTTAATACTTCTTCCTAATGGAGATCGATTTCAAAAACATTGTTTTCATCAGTCAACTCCGTTGTCAAGTATTCCGGTTACCATGTTTTACAAGTAAGAGTTGACTGATGATGAAAACAATCTGTTTTTGAAATCAATCTCCATTAGAAAGAAGTATTAATACCAATTTCTTAAGATAAGTGAAGCCTTTGTAACAAATATTTATATTTGTGTAACACTTAATGAATTTTGACATTCCTTTGGAAGAAAATATTTTACTCAACCTCATTGGATCATAGCCAGTTGTCTCGTCTCTGAAGAACCATGGAACACCAAGGTTCTAGCCAGTTGACAATTTCTTGATAATGCCTTCAAGTGGAGGCGAAACACGTTGAAAGAAAATTTGTGGTATGTGAAGTACAGAGTGTCTCAGTCAATTCATTGTATAATTTTAACTGTTACATTACTTCAGAGTCTTAATTCCAATTTAAAGTTTTCAAATTAAGAAAGCTTATGTCATAATGAATGCTGTGATTGAAAGGGTTAAAAAGGAAGAAGTAGTGTAAATATTATTTAATGCAGCCACACCAACATAGAGAAAGGACTAACCTAAATTATTATATGTTTGTATCACTTTATTTTGTTTGAAATTCAGAGCAGATGATTATAATGCTATTATTTTCATAGCACATTAACTATGCATAAATGTAAACTTGTGCATTTTAAGGAGTCTTTTTGTTTTGCAGGTTACTGTGATGGTCATTTACTAGTCTACAGTGAAACACATGTGGATGTGTTTAACTGTGCCTCAGGCGAATGGGTTCAGACAATAAATATAAAAAGAGCCAAGCCTTTAAATAGCACAGGGACACTAAGTATGTGCGTCATAAATGAGCCACATATCATCTACCTTAGCAACGTTCACCAGCGTAAGTACTATTGAGATAAATCATATCTCTGAGATAGTTTGGGTTCAGTGAATTTTCAAAATAGCAGCTGACTAAATCTTTCTACTTTTTCCACTATTTATAGTGAGAATTATTGTTTATATGTGTTTGGAGGAATTTAGTAACAGTGATGTCAAAATTAATCGCAAAAACTATTTTTAGTTGGTTTGTTGATCTCGTCGCTTACTTTTTCATATATTTATGAGAGACTAGTTTCAAAGACAATCGCCTCCATTTTCAATCTCCTTCCAGCTGGCATCTGTTGTTGTCTGCTCTCTCTGTTGGTGGAACTATGAACTTTTTTTGTCAAATTGTCTATTGGTGGGACTTCAAAGTTCATTATGCGATCCTTATTTTTCCATATGAATATGTTCTCCCATGTTGTCAATTTATTTTGGTTTATCACTCCTTTTAATAATTTTGGATTTGGATCAATGTCATGATTTTCATTTTTAAAATGAAATGCTACTGCTGACTTTCTTCTTGTTTCAATCTGATGTTTCTAAAGTGTTCTTTGACTCTGGTTTTTAGATTTCCTTTAGTTTGACCTATGTAGCATTTTTCACAATTCTTACAACTTATTTGGTATATTCCGGATCTGTTAACTGATGGGATTTCATCTTTTGTTTTTGAATTCAGCAATTTTAAAACTGAATGTCCATTAGTAGGTGCCAAGATTATATTTTGTTCCTTAAAGATCTTTTGAAATTTATTAAATGTTTTTGGGTGATATGTGAATGAACTGAATATGCTGTTGCTTTCTTTTTCTTTTGTAAATGTGGTTGCTTCCTTAATGGTTTTCTTTAGTTTAGCTTTTTTAATTTTCTTCAACGCCAAACTTTTGTTGTATCCCTTTTCTTCTGCTATGTGTAGTATTGCTTTTTGTTCTTTGAAATATTCTTCTTTTTCTATGGGTATGTTGACTAGTCTGTGTGTAAGGCTGTTTATTATTGCAGTCAGCAGTAGCATTTCATTTTTGGAATGAAAATCATGACATTGATCCAAATCCAAAATCATTAAAAGGAGTGATAAACCAAAATAAATTGACAACTTGGGAGAACATAAATATTAAAAGCAGAAGCATTATGAACAGTGAAGTATTCTTCATTTTTGAGTTTGATTTATGAGTCACTATGTTTACACTCAACTTCACTTACTATGTTGTATAATTGAAACGTTTTCAAGATGATTCGATCTCATCATCAGCTGTTTGGTGACTAAATGAACATTCTTCCTCCTCCACTACTTTGGTGCTCCGATCCCTCTGTATTCTGGTGTTAGGGGCACTAAGTTTTAATACTTCATTTAATGCCGGGATTTCAAAATTTATAACTTTATCCCGGTTTTTGGTTATGAATATTTTTTTCCAAATATCCAATTCTATGGGTGTACTTAAAGATTTTAACAGTTTTATGTTGTGGCCAATGTTGTGGTTTTCTGTCCGAAAATGGTGTGACACTGCTGATTTTTCTGTAAAGGGTTCCATTAAAATATATATATTTGAAATATTGACATGATAAATAAAATTTAATATACAGAAATAGCCTGTTAAGTCCTCTTTATGCTGAATGACTTTTGTTAACCCCTAAACTATCAGAGGTACACACATAATGTCAGTCCCATTAAATCATATAATTCATGCCAAATAAAATTATTTGTTGCTTTATCTGCTTCCCAGATATTTTTTGCTATTTGCTTGAATTTGAAATATTTATGCTTTTCTCAGGTGACAAGCATTTTTTCTTGTTATGCAAGGTCTAGAATTTCTAAGTCATCACATTGCAAACTGCATTTTAAAAATTGGACCAATTCATTTGTTTGTTCAACAAAATATATAAATGTGTAATTAATATTTATCTGAATTAGTAAAACGTAGGCATAAAAATAAGCTTTCATAAGTATAATTTGTGATAGCAACACATAAGATTTTGTAAGTAGCTACTGTGAACCTTCAGTTATTATTTCAGAATCTTAGAGGAAGTATTGGAATTTCAAGGCCAGTTTGTAGAGACCCATTCTTAAACATTACCTATCCCCTTTTTATTTATAACAAAATGTCTAATAAACTATTTATAGTAAAATTTGGGCTATTAATTTGAAATGAACATAAGAAGCAGCATTTGTAAGATTAGTTTACAGAAGCCAGATAAAAATAAACAGTAGTGAGTTGAGAATGTCATGTGAACGTAGCATGTAATCTTTTTGCATTTAGGAAACACCAGCCGTGTATTACTCTAATCGTTTACCCTTACTGGTCGAATACACTGGTAAAACTTTTCGCCGGTTGGTCATAGAAATTTCCATATTCCTATGCGAGGAATTTCTAAAGGAAATGTTTGTGCAATAAGAACTTAAGTGGGTTGTCCCTGCATCCGCGAGATAGGTAGAGGGAAGGAACATACTGTGCGGTAAATGCTTCTTATGTATCGAGATTTAACTGTATTGGAACACCACAGTGAAGCGAAAAATTAATAATTATGCTTCTTATGTAGTTTTCAACACATGCAAAAATATAAATAGAAGCTAAGATAAAGTTGTACTCACATGTTTCTGACGCAAATGTCGCTCTGAGATATCCTTTGAAAATCCAAAAATATTTGTCACTGCACTGTAATGTTTAACTCATTTATTTATGTCCATATCTAAAACTATATAAATGCCACATTTGTGAATGTACAAAAACAAACAGCTTTAAAGAACCGCAAAGTTTTTGTGTCCACTGCACTGTAATGTTTGGTTGATTTTAATGCATGCATATTTACACTTATATAAATGGTTTGCTTTTATTTTAATGTACATGCATATAAAATATGGGAGATAATTACTGTAAAGAAGCAAAGCGAATGACGATCTTCCTTAGTTGCTTTGATAGAGTCAACATGAAATATTCAATGCCACGGCCGGGATTTGAACCACAGATCTGTTGGTTTCCGTCCAGTCGCTCTGACCCGTTGAGCTACCATGGCCGTGACATTGAATTTTTCATGTTGATTCTATCAATCCAATACCTTAGCCTCATTCTCTTACTGATACTAATTTTACTTGAAAAATAACATAGGACTTTCAATACTAACGTGCAGTCTTTGCTTCTTAGTTTACCAGTATTTCATTTCTTCTTAGCTTCCTCTTCCATAACTATTTACAACACTGAAATAGCTTCATGTAACACTTCACAATCTTTCACACGCTATAAACTTAGTAATAGGAGCTCTTCTTGCAAACATGTTCATTTTGATTGCATCATATTAAATGGGTGATGCCTGCCTTGACTCGCACGTGTCGCATTTCTCTGAATAGATGAATGCATTTGTTTATTTGACACATACGGTAAAGGCAAGAAGTTAGAGGAGTGCGGTTTCTTCAAACAATTGCCTTCAACCCTCTTTTACATTTCTCTCGCTTTGTCCCCCGATGTAAACCACATAACAAAAAATTTTCTTGCTGCCTACATTTTCTAGTGCGTATGTATAAAATTTTCCAAAATTACTTAATATAAAAAATTATAACACTCCTCTGATTTAAGATGGAGAATTGAGACTTGGCAGGTAGGAGTACTGTAGTCTTTTCTACCTAAGAAATAATTGTTGTAGATTTATAGCGGTAAGCTTTATAGTTACCGCATGATCAACATACAAATAGCAAATCTCATACTTTTACCTAAATACAAGCATTTTCGAAAAATTTGGGCCCATAGAAACACAAGAGAACTGTAAAAATGACATAATCTGATAGAGAAAATATTCTGCGTAAGTCAGTGTGTTCAAAGCTGCAAATTATTACAATTTATTATTTATACCATGTTATTAGCAAGTGGCAACAACTCGAGGGTAAAAAAGTACAACGCTAATAAGAGCTCCTGTGTTAGATAAATATCCCATTTACTTCCATACTGTCTTTTAAGGTTGAGACAAGTTATAGTTGACCTACAATGAAATGGTAATGAAAGTTTATCTGCATTAAGAGATATTTACAAGATCTAACTTTTGTATAATTAGTTTGTGGAAGAGTGAGTAGAGAAAGTCTCATGAGTACAATGCACTTTTCATTTTTTTTTTTTTTTTTTTTTTTTTTTTTTTTTTTTTTTTTTTTTAATGTGGTTCAAATTTACAATGTAAAAACATTGCAGAAATTGAAATCATGGATTTTATTTCTCTTCTAAGGAAATTGTTTGCAAGCCCATTCACAAACATTTGCATCCCTATTAATTTATTTTCAAGTTCTGTGCTATTCATGTTGTGCCTTTCAGTATAAAAATACAATGGATGTTAAAGCATACTCCCTAAGCAAAAATTTTATTTACAGGAGAGCTAATCAATGTTTCTCAGTGTGATGGTTCAGGCCATACTGTTCCAAGACCACGGCGTAGATTTTCACTCAGGGAAGGCCACAGAGCAGCCAGAGCGTAAGTATTTTATGAACCATTTGAGATAATCAGTAGAGCAGTAAATAGAGCAGTTGCCTTATTGAGTAACTCTATGTTCTGACTTATGTGCCAGCTGTGGTTCTTTCTTGTTTTCAACTCTAGTTGTTAATTACGTTAAACATCACAAGTTTTAGAACTAATCAGTTGATACTAGCTACCTGGAATGACGGCAGTGTTTTAGAGAAGAATAAGCGAGAAAGCTGACACTGCCAAGAAAAACATTTGCTTCTGGAAAGGTTGTCAGACTGAAAAATTCAGTGCCATAGCCAGGATTTGAACCACACATCTCCCAGTTCAAATGTCATCCTTGGTATTGAATTTTTTGGCTGCCTCTACCTTTCCAAAACTTGTCCTACACATGTCTTTTATAAAAGAATAATTGATTTCCAACTTTTACTTCTTTTCTAACTGGGTGTTGCCCAGTACGCTATTGACTTCTATCATTACTACAGTATGCACAAGATAAGAAAGGCGCTGGATTTACGGTGTGGTGCGGGCAGAGGGGAAGAAGCAAGAGCTAACACTCTTTTAATTAAATTTAAAGGAGTCAATTAATGACACTAAACAACACTTTTAAATTTTTCCGGAACATGTTTCAGAGACTTTGCCTCTATCCTCAACCGGCCAACGACTCAATTTTTAAAGGGAGTCGATTAATGACACTAAACAACACTTACTTTTAAATTTTTCCGGAATATGTTTCAGAGACTTTGCCTCTATTCAATGGCCAGCCTACTAATGTCCTTTACTAATGCTTTTGTCTTAAAAAATTTCAATAATAAATTTAATGATTCATCAACTTATGCATGGGGGTAGAGTACTGCTGGAAATATCCAGGCCAACATTCAGTGTCATTAGTTGTTTGAAACATGCTTCCAGTATAAATATCTGCATATTTTTCTATACTTAAGGTAACCTCAAGGAAAAAGCTCTGATATTCTTGAGCACCCTATCCCAATTTTGTAATCCTTCAAGGGAGTTGCACTGACAAAATTGGCTTAGTCTGTAACATATCAGGTGTGTTGCAGTGACACATAACTATATAAATGAAACCATCATTTGTCAGTGAACAGTATTAATCATGGATTGATGGTTCCATCATTAACATTCTTCATAATTCAGTAACGAAACTTCCAGGCTCTGGTGGTCATGTGGTAGCAATTCCTAGACAACAGGAACCTTATATGGTTTTAGTTTTGTTCCTTTCCATGCTGAAGCTTTCAAAATGTCAATTTCTTGTACAAGGGATCTAAGAGATTTTCAAGATGACTATTTTAACCTTTCTGTGATTTTGTCTAATTTCTGCTCCGTAAACATGTGCCTTTTTGATAGAGTCAACATGAAAAATTCAATGCCATGACCAGGATTTGAACCACGGATCTCCTGGTTTCCATCCAGTCGCTCTAATCCATTGCGCTACCAAGGTCAACGTGCCATCCTGACATTAAATTCTCCATTATCTATCAAAAAACTTATCTATCAAATTTATTATTATTCTATTTATCAAAAACCTTAGCCTATATACGGCTAGTATGAAGAAATTATTAATTTCCATCACTTAACTATAATGTGCCTTTTTATCTTTCTTTTACTATCACAAGTTGATTTCATCTCTCTAGTAAACTACCTTTCTATTCAGAACATGCACACTAGGAAATTTAGTTTCAAATTACCTTACAATTTCCTTACTAGATGATGTAAACATATACATATTGTAAATAAACACTTTTTGTTCTGCTGTACATTGTGATTGAGGCATTCTGAAAGCACTTCAAGCAAATCTGAACACCTCTAACACTCCCAATGTGATTCATGTATGATCTGGAATAATATGTTTTTAAAATGGCAAGAGTTATGTTGTGCAGCAAATGAGAAGCATTTGCGTGCTTAGCATTGCTGCCTCGTTTTATATTTCCCTTTCTCTCGCACACTATCCTAAGGCATGCAAGGCTCCTTGGCACTACACATAAGAGATCCCAAAATACATTTTTCAAACTATTTTAATAATCCAGTTAAAATCAAAATCGAAACAAACATATTTGCATATAATCTATACATTTTAAATGCTATAATTATATTATACAAATATAATAACTTGTAACAAAAAAATTCACTTATCTTAAGAAAAATGATGTTGATTTTTCTTATTAGTTGAATTAGTTGAAGTTGAAATCGATTTCACGAACTCTTGTCCGCGTCTTCAGTCAAAGAAAAGCACAGGAGAAAACAAATTCATTGTTAAGGAAGTTACTATGTTATGTTTTTTTCGGTATTACCAAAATCTGAAAACGAAACAAACTTAAGAACAGAATCAACTGCTGGTATTTCAAATAGTCCCGATAGATTTAATGGTTTGGGAAAAGATATTTATTTTAAAAAATAAACATCGCGTAATGAATTTTGAAATACCAGCACTTATCACAACTCACTTAACCGCTTCGCCGATGGCCATTTAAACCCTTCAGGGGCCGGAAACGGATACCCAATAAACAGAACAGGACATTTAAATTGTTAAATGCTGTAAAAATGCATCATAAATACAATTCCGTATCTTCCGTATTTATTAAGTTATTTAAACGAAACAAAAACTGGTTTAAAACTCATTAAAGGCAGTATAAATCTACAGTAACAATAAAGTAGAGACTACATTAATAAATTGTTGAAATTTCACTACTTTGTTTCACTGTAGCAAAAGCCATTCTTTGGGCCGAACGTGCCTAATATGTGAATCATTTTGTTTTGTGTGTATACGAGCCATAGTATGTATGTATAGCTACGCAAGCGACTTCTCAGGTTCAAGTTTAGTTTATTTATGCTATGCCAAGCGATAATATGACGAGAATATGTTGCGTCACACACTGGAATGAAAACTCTGTCAGCATCTGTTATTACAGTGTTTCTCAACCAAGGTTTCTAGTAGCCTTATGCAGCAGTTTTCGCTCTGTATTTTAGTTATTTATACTCTCTCTGTGTTCAGAGTGATTTCTTGTAGCTATCAAGAGCTAAATGAATGGCACATTTGAAATTGTTAAATTTCAATGTTAACCATGGCTTAATTCCGTAATGTAGCAAATAAATTAGCTTGGGTATGATGTGTACAGGCTTCTGATATTACTGTAGAAAATCTGGAAGATTTGTTGTACGATTATGAAGGAGATCTTTAGGACATACGTAGCAGTGACGTGTACTGGTCTACAGCTGGCATGTTAGCTACTCCATTGTTTGGGGAAATGGCGGGTCAAATATGGGTGATACGGATCAGCTATTACCAGCTATCCCTCTTTACGGAAAACAGTTAAATGGTAAAAAAAAAGTATTTTTATACCACTGGATGTAACTATGCACAGTTGTTTAGTAATTTTCAGAGCTGTAAAAGACATTCATCTACCTGTACTTGTGCGTATAAAGAGCTCGTAACCTAATTGAGTATTATAATACTCAGAGGCCTCTTTATACTAGGGGGTAGCAAAATTCACCACATCATCCCTCATACTTGAGAGAAAACACTATCTAAAAGTATACCATCCACACCCAAAAAAACTTGTAACCATTTCGAAAATGTGTAGTGTGTTGCGAAAAAGAAGTTCGCAAGGAAACCAATATTATTTGGTGTGAATCTGCAGATGTGCCCTTGGGTGTTTATCCAGGTTTGGAGGTGTACAATTCAAAAAGAAACCCTTAAGGATACGTTTACATTCCTTATAGAACTAATTTAAATTTATTGTAAAACAGCAAGATTAAAATAATTGGCGTTAAATGAGCATTAAATGCATGTATGCGCAGGACGTCTATACACGTCCATATCGGTTTGGGGCATGTTAACTTGGACGTCATATGACGTCCATATCGGTGAAAGGGTTAAGGGGAGTGCAATATGACAACACTGCAGGACTCTGATTGGTTGCTGCCCTGATAGCATTCAAGGACAAAAATCATCTCATTTTAAAGTCACAGTAGAGTAGAAGTAACACTGGCACATTTGTGATAGCTAGAACGGTCACATGAACTGTGCGCTTGTTGGCCAAGTTTTGTAGACATATGTACTATAGATACTGATATACACAAATCTCTACTGGAAAACTGGTACAAAACGAGGGTGGTCTGAAAAGTTTCCGATCTAAGGTAGATACAAGACATTTTTTCAGAATTTTTTTTCTTTTTAACATAGTCTCCTTGTAACTCTACACACTTCTCCCAGCGATGCTCCCATCTCTGTAACCCATCCAAATAGTACTCTGCATTTTTCTCTGCAAAATAATTGTTCACGAAGGTGATTGCCTCTTCATCTGACAAAACTCTCTGTCCTCGGAGCGCAATTTTCAGATGAGGGAACAAAAAGAAGTCGCTTGGGGCTAGATCTGGTGGAGTAAGGTGAATGGTCAAGCAGTTCAAACCGTAATTCTGGATTTTCGCTATTGTAACCGTTGAGGTGTGAGATGGTGCATTGTGTTGGTGAAACAAGATTTTCTTTTTCTGCAAGTTCTGCCTTCAGCTTGTCAAGTAATTATGCTTAGTATGCTCTTGTAATGGATTGTCCTTTTTGAAGACACTAAAAATAACTCCATGACTATCCCAAAAAAAGCAGCCGCCATCACTTTCTCAGCCAAAAAAACAATTTTTGCTTTTGCTCTCTCTCTCTCTCTCTCTCTCTCTCTCTCTCTCTCTCTCTCTCTCTCTCTCTCTCTCTCTCTCTCTCTCTCTTTGGGGAGGGGCCAGTTCCCCCTTTGCAGTCCATTGTTTGGACTGTATTTTTGTTTCGGGTGTATAATGGTGTATCCAAGTTTCATCTATAGTAATTAATCATGCTTAAAATGTATTATTTATTATGGATTTATTGCGCCTAAACTGTGCCAACAGAGCATTAGAAAATTTCATTCAAACATATTTTTGGTCTAATATGACCAAATGCGGCACCCAACATGCGGACAGCTTTCTCATGTCTAAATGTTGATTTAATATATGACAAATACATTCTTTTGACACATTCATAGCCTCTGCTATCTCTCTCACTTTAATTCGGTGGTTGTCTAGCACCATTTGGTGAACTTTGGCGAAGTTTTCATCGGTAGCTGCGATTTTTGGACATCCTGAACGTTCACAGCTGCCTAAAATTCCACTGTGGTAAATGATGGTGTGAAGTCCCCATACACAGAATCCAATTCATCTTTGATTTATGTAGGTGCATTTCCTTTGAAAAACAAATATTTAATGACAGCTTGATACTCGATTTTGTTCACTTTCTTAAAAACACTCACATCAACTCACTCAAACGACTGTTACATAACTGAGCATCCAAAATGGCTGAAACGTTGGTGAGTAACTGTCAACAGATGAACAACAAAATTCAATAACTTTTATTTACGAGTGCTGCCATCTTCATGTTGAGGTCGGAAACTTTTCTGACCCCCTCATAGAGTAATTAAAATATTCAGTATTTTCATGCATTTTAAGCTGGATTAAACTTTATCACTTTTTTTTTTAATTTTATTTATGCTACAAAAGTTGAAAGCATTCAAATGCATCACCCATCATGGATGTACATTTTTGTACATTTTATAATTGATTTCTGTATTACTTCACCATTATTTCTGAAAATATACTGTTTCTACTTCTGTAATATTTGTGAACAATGTGTATTTTTCAGTACACTAACTTTAAATCATTTTTGAGACATTTTTATGCCTCAAATCCAGAACCTTATCATTATATGTATATTATGCTAATTTTATATTTGCAATCTTTTCTTAGATATGATCAAAGATGATATAGCCTCAACAAATAATTCAAGAAATATAGCAACTGAAAGTGGTTCACCTGCTTGAATTACTGTGTAAATTTTGCAATTTGTAAATTATATCACCATTATTCTTAAACAAATTGCATTGTGTATTAATATGTATTGCTTTCTTTTCTTAGAACTGATAGAAGATCAAAAATGATATCAGCTCCAACAAACTTCAATCATATAAGTCACATGGGACCTGGAGATGGAATTCAGATTCAGCGACTTTTAGATCTTCCAACGACAGTAGAAACCGCTGACCAAAGCTTAGCCAGTCCGCAGCAACTTCAGAGTAGTCAACAGAGAGTAAGTGGAGTAACTTTATGGCCCACCCTAAGCTAGTCTACTTAATAATTATTAGACATTGGATTTCTATGCGCTAAAGTTATATAAAACATACATGCACTTATGCTGCCAGACTCTAAATATCTTCTTATAATGCACTAAAATTATCTTAAAAGTATGGTAATTACAATCTTGAACAATAAAGTTGAAATACTTATATTCAAATGGGAGCATTCACAATCAATTGGAAACATTCCCATGCCCCAGG